>CAWTZC010002375.1:0-19343 GCA_963919715.1 Microtus obscurus
TGCCCCTGAGGCTGCGCCTTCACCAATGGCCTCTCCTGTCATCTCACAGTGCCAAGCATCGGCTGTTCTCCATGTCCCTTTCATGCCTTCAAAACCAGTACCACCTGGGTGGTCCTTACACATGATCAAGTCTGGCTGCCAACATGAAGAACAAACATGATCACCTCTGTATCACAGCTTTTCGGTGCTCTCAAAAAACACTTACCCAAATATTTCACCAGTGATGCTGGTTTCTTCTTAACCACTGCTAATTTCTAAGCACCCAGGTAACCAGCATCAACTGTCCTGGTATCATAAAGGTTTCACTTCAGTAATTTGAGTATCTTGTTAATCACAGCTGATCCTTCAGCCGCAGCTAACCAGAACCACAGGATTTTAATTCAAAATACCAAATGGCCTTGACAGAGTTTTTAAATTTCCCTCTGAAACTATGCACGTCAGGCCTTCATCTTCTGCATTTATCTCCAAATTAGCATCTTCGAAGATACTAAAGAACATTCTGCAAAGCTCTGAACCCTCAATGATTCTTCTACCCAAAAGCTCTAAAGTTCTTCCACACTCTTCCTCAAACATGGTCATATCTGTCACAGCAATGTAGAAGAAAACACCAAAGTGAATGCTATAGAAAAAAAAAAAACAATTCCTGGCAAATTCATAGAAGAAAATTTCAAGTCTGAGCAACTTCTCCGTGTGCCAGAGAATAGAGTACTACATACACAGGACCAGGAAAGAAACTCAATGCAACATAAAAAAGCTAGAATAGTAAGTGTACAGAACAAAGGAAGGCCATCGAATGATGCAAGACAGAAAAACTAAGTGTCATATAAATAGAGGCCCACTAAAATAATATACTACCTAATTTCTCAATGAAGATTTTCAAATATAAAAGGATTTAGGCAGGTGTTCTTCAGGTTGTAAAACATCACAAATTCTAGAGCAGATGACCTTACCCAGCAAAGCAATTGGTTGTAATTGAAGAAGAGAGAAACTTTACATGATAAAAAACAGAATAAAGGAATTTATGATTATGAAGCCAGCTCTATAGTGGATACTGGAAGGAATGCTTCAATCTGAGTACAAGGAAAAACATTCCTAAGAGAACACAGGTCAAAAAACAATTTCAGACTGTTAATCAAAAGACAATTAAAAATCACAAAACAAAATGTGAGCAATTAATCCTTAATACTTAGAGTCTTCAAGGAGTGACAAACTCCCTTTGATATATCTATAATCCAATCTCTATACTTAAGGATCAGGAAACATAGCAGAAAAGGGGATGAAAGATTTAAAGAGTCAAGAGGACAAGGATTCCTATTGCATTCTAAGACAGGGTCTTCAAGAAATGGCAGGGAAGCTGTACACATAAAGTATCAACAACTTGCTTGCCTACACAAGGCCTGCATAGTGGCTACATCTCTTGACATGACACTGTGAATCAGGAAAATTTTGCAAGGCTCCAACTTACAAAAGAACTACCTGCAGTTTATAGCTGCTAAGATGATCAGTTTTCTATAACAAGTTCCCCAAAAGAGCTTGTTATACAAACATAAGTGGCAGTCTGAAACTTATCTATATATGCACAACAGTAAATAGACTCAACAGGTCAATACACACACATACACAAAGAAAAAATGGGTAATGAATTTGAGAAAGTTTTAGGGGCATAGGAAGAGGTGAAAAGGGAGAAAAAAGAATGAAAATTATGTAAATAAATTATTTAATACACAAAAACTCAAATAAAATTTTAAACTAAAAATGTTAATTGTGTCAGTGTTCCAAGAAAGAAATATAGATTTATGGGTTGGATTAAAAAGTAGGGAGAGCTTGGGAGGGGAGCAGAGAAAAATTTAGAGCTCATTACTACTACTACTACACTACTACTAATAATAATAATAACAAAAGAAAAAAGTAGGCTCACCTTTTTGAATCCTCTAAGAAATCTACCTTACCCATTGATAGACACCATTAGTTTAAAAATGCAGAAAAAAGTGTTCCAAGAAAGTAGAGCTGAAAACAATCTTATGTAGCTATTCTAATGTCTGACAAAAATAGACTTCAAACCAAAACTTATCAGAAAAGATAAGAAAGGGCATTTCATATTTTTTAAGGCAAAGTAAACCCATGGGATAATGTATTTCTATGTATAGGCACACCAAATACTGGTGCATGTATTTAATAAAAAATATTTATTAGGTTTAAATGAAAGATTCACAAAAACAGAGAGAGTGGATGACTTTAAAACCTTACTCTCAACAGCAAAGTTCGTCATTTGGAAAAAAAATAAGAGACCCATTGAAGGTAAATGGCATTATAAACCCAATGTGTCTAATATCCATAGAATATTTTACCCAAACACTAGAAAATACATATTCTTTAGCAGTAATCTGTGGAACTTTTCCCAAAATTAAGCAAATATAAGGTCTCAAAGCAAGTTTCAACAATATAGAGAAATTGAAGTAACATCTTGCATTCTCTCTGACTACATTAGAATAAAGTTGGATATCCAAAAAACAATAGAAAAGACAAAATAACCAAGTGATAATTGGACTAAGGAACAAATCAAGAAGCAAATTAGATCAAGATGAAATAAACAATCTAAACAATCAATGAGATGAAACAGTGATTAAAAGCATCTGAACAAGAAAAAAAAAATCCCAGGACCAGATGGATAAAGAACATAATTCTAATAGACCTTAAAAATATCTGCCATTAATAGACTCCAAACTATTCTGTAAAATAAAAAAGGAAGACATACTTTGAGTTTTTTATAATGTTAGTGCTAAATTGATAACTCATTACATAAAGATCTAACAAAAAAAAAATCTCTCTGATGAATATAGATGCAAAAACTGTGAAAACAATACTTGCAAACCAAATTCATGAACACATCAAAATGTCTATTCACATGTTAACTGAGTCATCTTCACACCAGTGATTAGATGGATGATTACTCATATGTAAATAATAAGGATAAATCACCATATAAATGTACTTAAAGACATAAATCATAGGATTATCTCAATATATACAGAAAAACCCTTCAATAATCCTACATCCTTTCGTTATACAAGTCTTAGAGAATCTAGGGATACAGGGAAATATCTCAGCATCATAATGACAGTACACAATAAACATCATGCTAAACAAGATAAAATTCAAATCATTTCTGCTTATATCAGGAACATTAAAAATGTCCACTTTCTTTCACTTGTTTGATTCATTGTTTGAAGTCTTACCTAGTGCAGTAAGAATACAGCCATACAACTGTCATCCACATTCAGAGGGCCTAGTCTGGTGCTATGCTGGTTCCTTCCCTGTTTGGCTGGAGCTGTGAGCTCCCATTAGTTCAGATAAACTATTTCACTTGGTGTCTCCATCATGGTCTAGACCTCTTTGCTCATATTCTCACTCTTCCCACTCTTCAGCTGGACTTTGGGAGCTCAGCCCATTGCTCCACAGAGGGTCTCTGTCTCTGTTTCCACTAGTTGCTGGATGAAGGTTCTATGGAGAGATGGCTCAGAGGTTAAGAGAACTGGCTGCTCTCTAGAGGTCCTGAGTTCAATTCCCAGCAACTACATCACATGGTAGCTCATAACTATCATTATATCTATGATGAGATATAGTGCCCTCTTCTAGCATGCAGGTGTGCATGTAGGTGTTCATGCAGGCAGATACTGTATATATAATAAATAAATGAATAAATAAACTTTTTTAAAACAGAAATATCTACTTTTGATGTTAAAGTGATTTTTTTTTATTCTTCTGTAGCCCTTGTCATAAATGAACCTCTGCCGTCATTTATACTCAGGTTTAGAGAGTAACCTGTGAAATTTGACTAACACATCCAAGACCCAGTATCAAGATAAAACAAAACAAACAAGTGAAAAATAACAAAAACTTAAGCACTGTTCTCCTCTTTGCAATCCCTAAAGACTGACCAGCATTTGGCACACATCAAGATGCTTCTCTGAACCCATTTCTCTTTTCCTTCTCACTTTACATTTTAGATTTCAAAATCCCAAACTGCCCTTTTTCCCAGATAACCGTGCTTAGCTTAGAAATGTGTTGCTAGTCAAAGGAACCCAACAGAAATTATGCATTAATTAAATGACTTCAGTGATCCCCTTCTATCTGGCCCCTTCAATCTGTAACTTAGATCCTTAAGTTCATCTTCTTCATGATCATTTACAAACAAGAATAAAGAAGGGAGGGAAGGAGAAGGAGGTGAGAAAAGTTGGGAGGTGTTTGCAGTTCAACTGTTACTAGGTCTTTACTGAAAATACTTCCATATTGGAGTCCCTGGTGTTACTGCTAAACCATTTGGGTAGATTTTGTGCTATACTACTGTGTAAGTTATTTAATGATTGAAATGATATGAACTAAATGCTTTTGCCTATTGAGAAATGCAGACACTACTGCTCAAAAAGTATGTTTTGTTGTGCTCATCCTTCCAATGTGTCTCTTTGATAAGAAAATTATGTGATTTCATGAATTCAATATTTTAGAAGATAGAGTAGATCATCATGGAATTAAGTTTTTACTTTGCATTTCTGCTTTCTACATGATATAGAGTAATGAAACACAGCTGAGTAAACTTAACATATAAATATATAAGTATAAAATTTTGGTATAGTTATTTAAAATTTGCTAATAAAAGTCTTAGTGACAAGGACAGACAAAAATATCCCTTTGAATGTCATCTCACTATGGAAAATATTATTAAAAACTGTAATGATGCCAATAATAAGAGCTTTAGGACATATTGACAAAAGATGAATTGTTCAATGTTCTACGTTATTTTGGTCAAATGTTGTTTTTGCTATATGCATGTCACCCAGAATTCAATCAAACACAGGGAATGATAGGAAGGGGAATGTTTACAGGTTTTCTAATTCATTTAAACTGACACTTAGTGAATATCAATTATATAACAGAAGCATTTTTAGGGCTTTAGGGCACAGTCTTTGTAATTTCAGACAAAGTATGAAAATACAATTCTAAACCAAAGTTTGACTTAGACACCCACAAAAAGCAAAAATAAGCCTAAATTGTATTCATACTTAATTCAACAATTTCTGCTTAAAAATATTTCTATTCTCTTGTTTGAAGGAAAAAATAGAACAACTTCATTTCCCTTCACAAGAAATTTGGAAGACTTTAACTTTAGTAAGAAAGTGTACATTTTAATGGATAATTTAAAAATACATTTTATGAAGGAAATCTTGAGATAGCCAGTCTTTTAACAGTATTTACTAACTATTTATTCTCAAGGCTTACTGAATTTTACTACAATTTCTTGCAAATTTCTATTATCTACTTTTTGTTTTGGAAATAAGATGCAAACCAACCAAGCTGCATGTTAGTCATGTCAAAGTCATTCTCATTAACTTTAGTGAGAGAAACAACATAATGTTTAAAAATCCAAAGGGAATTCCATGCCAAGTAAATCTGATTGATACCTCTCTCCTCCCCTTTCTTCTGTTCAGTCAACTGTTATGGGCCAGCCCTGGATCAATCTTGTTCGGGCACTTTCTTTGCTTGTGTCGCTTGAGTTTGACATAATGAATGCCAAACATGACAATCTATTCCAAACCCTCATGGAGCTACCCAAAACTTGATGGTATGACCCTACTGCTGAAGACACCACAGAGCTGAGTCATAGAAAGCAGAGGAACTAAGCTGATAATCACCAGCAAACCTTATGCCAACTACCTACTTCATAGTGCTGCAAGGTGCTGTGCAGGGTACTGGAATTACAAATCAGCATCAATCATAAGGACCAAGTGAAGTCCTTAGCAAGTGAAGTTCTGAGTGAACGTGTATTGTTTGATATGAGACAGCTATGTCAAGGAAAGAAGAATATGATCCATACAAAACTAGCAAAGCCTTTCCCCTGGGTCAGGATTAGAAAGGCAAAACTTTTTCTACCCAAACACAAACAAGTGTTTACAAATGATTGAAATATTAAAAAAAAATCAAAGCAAAACAAAACCACCACAACAGAAAACTAGTAATGTCAGCTTCCTCCCCCTAGATGTTTATACAGTGATACTCCTCCCCCATAGAAACCTCCTAATGAGACCAGCTAACTCCTCCCCCTGTGCTGTACATAATAAACAAGATGTGATCCTAGGTTGCTGCAGTAATAGATATGTATCCATCAGAGCATGCATTCCTAACTGACCCCAGGTTTCTTGAATATTTGTGTCTGTTACTTATTTAGTATAACTATCCTTTCTTCATTACCTCTAGTCAGATCTAGTCCCAGGCATGCTGGTTGGCAAGCAATCTCACTCAGCTGAAAATCCTGAGAACTATAATAATGATGGCTCTCGCAAGCCATGCCCATTGCTGTAACAGAAACATGGGTGTTATGGGGGTAACTGATCATTTGCTGATTGAATTGAAAGGCCATTGCACAAAATGTAATTCATACCTGGGACTGTTAAGAGGTCCAAAAATCTGATGCTACACAAGCCCTAGCCCCTAGCAGGAGAAATACTACTATTATTCTGCTAAAGGAATTAAAATATTGTTAAATAAAATAGTATTAAAATATTCCTAATGCTGTGAACATTGCATCTTCCAACTCTTATTGGAGAAACTTCTTGCAGTAGATAGCAATTAACACAAAGACCCTAAAATGCTCCACTCATATAGAAGACTGTCAATGCTAGTGCCTACATGGGACATCCCTATAAACATTTTTATCCAAGCCTCAGAAATCTTCCTGGAAGGAGGCCAGAATATTGTAAGAACTAGAAGTGGTGGATGATTTCAGGAAATCTACTTTCCAGATAAATAGGGAAGTTTCACAAATGAGTTCATAGTGATTGTGATCGCATGTGCCACTTCAAGCCAGATTAGCACGTTAAGAGGGAGGAAGTTGAGCACAAACTCCCACCCTTAGCAGAGAAGTTGTTGGCATTGACAGCTGCTGGGAGGCAAAATAAGCTGTCAGTTTTCTTTAATGGTGGGACTATTGGGAGGTGGACCACACTGCGGGGAAAACCTACACATGAAGAGTTGGACAGAACAAATTGAACTTGATGGATTAATAATAATAATAATAATAAAGTAAAAAAACAAGAAAATAGGACTCCAAGTTGAGTGTATAGGAAGTGGTAGATCTCTGAGAATTTGTGGGGGAGGTAAATATTAAAATATATAAATCATCAAAGAATTAATAAAAATATTTTCTCTACTTTTTTCCCTGCTTGCCTAACTCAAACTTTACTTGCATTCAAGTCTCTATTATGTTAAAACCAATCTTTCCTACATCCCTACATTTTTCTTGTATTTTTATTTCCAATTTCCCGAAGAGTTCAGTGTTTCTTAGGTGCCATTCACTACGGTCTACTGAAGTTTGCCTTTAAGATTTACATCTCTGTCTGGCCTTATCTTCCAAATTTTGAAAATTATTCATGTAAACTCCTTCTGGTATGTTATATCATTCGCCATGTCGCCATCTTTAAAACTATTTTTAAAATTCTCAGAAACAAATTTTGTTTTCGGCACTCTTTCAAGACTCACAAAAATTATTTCTCCATTAAAAATTATCTCATCAGACATGTATTCAAACCTCATTTCTACTTTGTTTATGCCATATTATCTTTAGTTTGGAAGTGATGCATAGGACAACTTATTGAAATCAAATCATAAAACTCAAATTGTTCTATTCAAATATTAAATACTGTCAGAACAACTTTCAGAAAGTAATATATTTTTCTCAAAATTCTACTATAGCTTAGTCAGGAAAGGGATATACTCTAAATTTATTTTTTGAAAAAAAAAAGTCTTTTAACTGACATGATTGAATTATACACAAAATTACATCACATATTAGCTAGTAACTATGCATCATTTCTAAATTGTCACTGGGGAAATACACATCAATTAGCATATTCTTTTCTATGCACACAATACCTGAAATCAAGAAATGTTGAATAATAAAAGGAAAAGAATATAAATTTATTGCTCAATTTAAATTTTCATTGTTTGATGACTGAGCCATTTTACAATTATTGTTTATGTGTTGTTAATTACTATATCATAAAATTACACTATTTGTGTCTTTAACATGAAAATTCATTGTGTTTTCAATATTTTTATATTCTATCATAATTTTCATTCTGAAAAATTATTCTGCTAAATCAGCACATTATTAAACTGACTACTAATGACTTATCATTACACCCACTAATGATTGTATTTCTAACTTCTCATCAGAGAAGATTTTCTATGCAATAGATAGAAATTAATTCAGAAACACACAACTAGTCATAGGACAGGGAATGTGTGACAATGTGCTCTGCCATAAAAGAGACATATATATTACATCCCCTCCTTCCAAGGCTCAGGCATCATTGTGTAAGAGAGGAGGGAAAGACTCAAGATCCAGAGGTAATGTGTGACTACAAGGAGACAGTGTTCCTGAGACACAGTGGGGCATTCAGGCTCAAGGCAGACAGAATCCCAGTGTGCAGAGGGGAAGTGGGCATGAAATCTTTCTAGCTGAGGACCTCCTGTAAATTGATAGTTGTTAAGACTGGGATAGCAGCATTGTTTGTAATAGTCAGAACCTGGAAACCACGTAGATGCCCCTCCACCAAAAAATGGAATAAAATATGAAACATCTACACATTAGAGTACTACTCAGCGGTAAAAAACGATGACATCTTGAAATTTGCATGCAAATGGATAGAATTAGAAAACCTTCCTGAGTGAGGTAAGCCAGACCCAAAAAGATGAACATGGTATGTACTCACTCATAAGTGAATACTGGCTGTAAAGCAAAAGATATTGAGCCTATAGTTTATGATCCTAGAGAAGCTAAGTAATAAGGTGAACCCTAAGAAAAACATACATAGGTCCACCTAGAAAGGGAAGATAGACAAGATCACCTGGCAAAATTGGGAGCATGGGGTGGGGACAGAAGGGAGGGCGAAAGGGGGACGGAAGGTAATAGGGGGGAGGGAGAAATTGATGGAAAGGGAGAGTCAAGATGGAGAAAGGACAGAGATAAGAGCAAGGAAAGAGATTTTTTGATTGAAGGGAGCCATTACGGGGCTAGCAAGAAACCTAGAACTAGAGAGATTCTCAGTAATCCACAAGGATAACCCCCAGCTAAGACAATAGTGGAAAGGGTGCCTGAACTGGCCTTGCCCTGTAGTAGATTGATACCTATCTTAAATTACATGAAAGGACCTTCATCCTGGAACTGATGAAAACAGAGACACCCACAGTGGAGCACAGGGATGAGCACCCAAAGTCCAGTTAGAGTAGGAGTGAGTATATGAGCAAAAATGTCAAGACCATTATGGGGACACCCACTGAAACAGTTTTTTTCCCCCAAGTTGTTTTCTTGTTTCTGTAATTTAGCAAGAGGTTGAAGTGCCTAGGCAAAGCCTTTTAGCAAATAATCGGGTAGTTAGGAATCTCTGAGAAATGGTGCTCTGAGAGCAGGGATAAGAGATGTCAACAGATACCATTATCAGCTGGGTAGTACAGGCCTTCAGTCTGCACTTCATTCTGGACACAGAGGCAGAGGGATCTTTATAAACTGGAGGCCAGCATGGGATACATGTCTATATAGATAGTTAGCAGCCATCTGGGGGTACAGAATAAAACTTTTGAGATGAAAGAGAAGGGAGAGAAAAGGGTGATCTGAGAAAGGTAGAGGAGGAAGGGAGGAAAGGATGAAGAGTATGAATGATTATGAATGAATTGTCAAACCAACCCGAATCTCCAGTGGACTCAAAGAATAAAAATATGCCAGCTACTTGCCATAAGATGAAATAGAAAGAGAAAAAGAAAAATATTTCTGAAGAAATAAAACATAATCCTTGAACAAATTCTATAGAGAATAAATGACAGACTATTACATTTTATTTTATTATTATTTTTTTGTTTGTTTTTTGAGAAAAGGTGTCTCTGTGTAACAGCCCTGACTGTCTTAGAACTATCTCTGTAGATTAAGCTGGCCTCGAGCTCACAGAAATCTGCCTGCCTTTGCCTCCCGAATTCTGGGATTAGAGGTGTGCATCACCATGACTGGGCCAAAATAATATTATTTTTCTTTCACATATATATGAGAGTGGTATGTGTGTGTATGTGTGTGGGTGTGGGTGTGTGTGTGTGTGTGTGTGTGTGTGAGAGAGAGAGAGAGAGAGAGAGAGAGAGAGAGAGAGAAATTGCTTGCATGTGTATTGGTATTTTTGCAAGTGACTACACTTACATAAATATATAGGGGAGGGTTCCTATCTATCTGTCTGTCTGTCTATTATCTATCTATCTATCTATCTATCTATCTATCTATCTATCTATCTATCTATCTATCTATCTATCTATGATTTACCATCTGTCTATCTGCCTATCTGTCATTCATCATTTCTCTCTATATGTGAGTGTAAGTATGTTTGTGGTGGTCAGAGAATTACTTGCCTGAGTCGGTTCTTTTTCCCCATGTGAGTCACAGGTATCAAATTTAGGTCCCAGGCCTTAGGCAAAGTGTCTCTACACACAGAGTCATATTACTCATATTTTAGAAAATATTCATAATAATTTTATAAGCACCCAGCACGTGGGAGGCAGAGACAGGCAGATCTCTGTCAATTAGAGGCCAGCCCTGGTCTGCAAAGCAAGTTCCAGGTACAGTCACAGCTGTTATACAGCTGTGTACAGAGAATCTCTGCTCCAAAATAAAAATAAAAAAAAAAACTAGAAACAAAAATTGAAACCATTTTAAACGCTACATACATACTTTTAGATAAACAAACCAAAATGAAATAAAGTACCTGCATTATCCATTTAAGCTTCATTCACACTCAGGATCCCTAAATTGTATTTGGAATAATTACTTAATCTCTTTTTTTTTTCTTTTACAGTGTCGCCACACTGGGAAAAATCCCCTTTTTCTGCTTTCCACTCTTATTCTGATCCTCTTAATTGACATACAGAGGACAGGTGGCTGAATCTGACTTATGGCTCAGACTGTATTGACTTTTAAGAGCATCTAGAAATTGAAATAGTTCATGTTGTCCAGTATAAATATGATAAAAGAGATTCTATCTGTAAGCAGGATGTGTCAGGTTTATTTCTGATTTTTCTAGACAAGGTTTCTCTGTGTAACCCTGACTATCCTGGAACTTGATCTATAGAACAGGCTGGCCTCAAACTCACAGAGGTCTACCTGCTTCTCCCTCCCTAGAGTGCCATCACAGACCAGAGGCTAAATTTTAATAATACAAATAAATATAAATATGTTATTTAAGAATAACAACAGCAATACAAAAGTAAATGTGAGATAATACAATATCAAGAAAATGAAACTTTTTTTGAGAACATATTTTGTGAGATTCTTCTATACTATTTCAATGAACAAAGAAAAAATTTAGATCCTAAAAACCAAGCTATCTATTAACAGATGGCAACAAATAAAACTAATCATTTTTAGAATTGATATGGCTCTAGTCAATTTTTCAAAAAGAGAACACTAAAGAGAGCTAGAGAACAATGTAAAATAAGTCTCTCTCTGGTATGGTTTTCTATGTGTGTGTGTGTGTGTGTGTGTGTGTGTGTGTGTGTGTGTGTGTGTGTGTGTGGGTAAAGCTGGGAAGAGAATTTTTAAGTAGCACAGAATATTAAATGGAGAAAAGAGATTAGGTATTTGCTGCGCATGGCCTTATGGGAAGTCATTCATCAAACAGGCAGTGTGATTTGGGACAGGAAAGGGTGTATTTGTATAATTTTAGATGTTCTATTATTAATAATGATCGCCTTAAAATGAAGATACTGGTAGCTAAAAACTAAATTTGATAACCATTGGGGATCGTGTGTAACATTTCTACTGACTATAATTAAAATATTAGAAATAATTGCCATTAAAAATTTTATTAAGTATAAAATATGTTCAATTCTATCTAACACATTTCCAACTAATGAGTACTTACATTTTGGTAGAGAGAGTTGGTCATCGTCCTTAGAGACACAATTCATGAATATATAGAGTAGCTCATTTTCTTTTGTGTTTATACTTAACACTTTAATTGTATAAATACTTTTGTATCTTTCTCTATGTGATCCCATTGATCCAATTATAAGAAATTATTAATTTTTTTTGGAAAATAACTTGAAAGATAGCTGGAAAAAATCATTGTAATGCCAAGTCCTTCACACATGTATTCTTGTTAAAAAATAATAATAATTTGTGCATTTCATGTTAGCACTGAAAAAGTCAATAAACATATGCTTGGGGTTACTGAAGAAGAATATGAATGACAAACCCCTAAACAACAGCAACAAAGCAAAAAAAGCAAAATCCCAAACATGCTCTAATTTAAAGAGGTTGTATATTCCAAAGGTATCTTCCTTTGGAATATTACTGTAGTTTGTTGTTTTAGTAAGTAAAAAGAAATATGTTCCCAAACTCATCTTGTTGCTAGTATGCCTCTTAAGGTCTACTTCTTCTACAAAAAGTAGAGGACAGCCCCGAAATGGCTTGGAGACTCCTGGGGTGACACTCACAGAGGGGGCAGGAGAGAGAGAGAGAGAGATTGACCTCACTCAGTTCAAATATTTTAGAGAAAGTAAATTATTGGTGGAAATCTGGCTAAATTTTGAAAGTTACCTTTGTTATGTCAGTGGTCCAAAGCCTGGTTATGATTTTTGGTTTTATTGCTGAAATGCAGCTTGATTTGAGAGATTGCTTAATAGATCTCTGCTAAATTTTACTTTCTTTAAAATATTCATACTTCTATCTCATAATCTCATATTTTTTGAGAATTGTGTGTGTGCATGTGCGCATGTGTGCAGACATGTGCAGATGTCTGTGGAGGCCAGAACAGGATATCAGATCCTCTGGAGCTGGATTTACAGATGGTTTTGAATCACTTGTCCTGTATGCTGGGACGTGGAGTCACATCTTCTGCAAAAACACCAAGAGTCAATTCATCAGCCCATAAACCTAAAATGTTAATGCCTTTAGTCATGTCTTCTATCTGTACAGTAGCAGATACATAACTGGTACAGGTGGCTGTTATTACTTAGAACTGGTGAATTTTAAAGCTAATAGTTTTAGCCATAGAAGTTTATAATGATAAAGTTTTCCCAACAATAACTATAAAGAGGAATATTTTTAAATGTTTACTGCTAATGCATCTTTCAATTAGTTGTTTCAGAATAAATAGTTTAAAATAAAATTAAAATTTTGAAGTCAGTTCATCCATGCATATAAACTGGAATTAAGAATATTAACATCTGTTTAAGTTTAATTTCATTTTATTATTTATTTTATTGTTATAAAATAGATAATTTTATTAAATTAAATTTTAAAAATGGGGTTTATGATGTTCTGTGATGTTACAACTATATTTCTATGCAACTAGGGAAATGTGATATTCAGTCCCCAGTTAGTTACAGTATTGACCTTCTCTGAAAAGGAGAATTGTAACGCATAATATTGAAATCATATAATTATGTCACCAAAATAGATTATGATCGAGAAAAATGTTGAAACAATTTTGAAATGGAAAGGGGAAAATGGTTTTTACATTGCTACTTTACAAAAATTCAGGAAATGGATTCATAAAAGATTAAGAGATTAGGAAGAAAGTTAGACATAATGTGAGTATTGAAGCATGCAGGAAACATGATGTTTTGAAGCGTATAGCTTACAGAGCATCCTGAATTCAGTTGTAGCATTAAAGCCTGTCTGTAAATTATTTGATACTTTGTCCATCAAAGGGCATCTACAGCATTTGCTGCCGTCTTAGTCTTGATTTATATTGACAATTCCTTCCAAGTGTTATGTGCTTTACAGAGGCTTAGCTGCTTTAGAGAAATGCTTCGATCATGAAGACTCTGAACCTGTCAATGAATGAACCCATTGATGGGATCGTGCTTTTGATGAGCTGTTAGGAGATGGCAAACCTAAGAGACAGAAATAGGGCTAACATGGTGAGTCACTGGGGTTATGTCCTTAAAGGGGTTGTTTTAGCTTTAGTTCTGTCATCTTCCATCCAGCATATGGCTCCATGTATGCTTCTGCCCTGGGGTTATGTTTAACCAGAGGCCCACAGAGAGTAGAGTCAAGTGGCCATAGATCCTCTATAAGCTGTCAGTCAGAATAAAACTTTTCCTTTAAGGTTTCCTTTGCTGAAGGTTGTGTGTGTGTGTGTGTGTGTGTGTGTGTGTGTGTGTGTTTAATCAGAGCTGACTAAAATATTCCTTTTATAAAAACAATCTACTCAGTACTACTAAATGAGTTATCTGAGGATTACATCATGCGAACAAGCAATTATCTAAAGACTTTCCAGTCTGCTCCATTCTCAGGTTTGTTCGACTCCCAAAAGTGTCAAACAAGTGACTGATCCTTTAATGATAATGGACCTTTTGAGAATAAATTAGAATAAAATTTCACTCAAGGTCATAGCCCTAAATTATTATTTTTCTCTCCTTTCTTAAATAACACATAAACCAATTGACTCAGCATAGTCTATCTTTTGGCGAGATTTTGTGGTAAAGTGTCTACAGGAAGATTAGTGTGAAGATTAGTTTAGCAAACCAAGGGAGATATGCTAATAAAAAGAACAATGATTGTATCAGATGGTATCAAATGTGGGAAGATATGGTCATATAATTTTATGATGGTAGAGGCAGGGAGAGATTTTTTAGGTCACATTCAAAAGTACAAACTCTCACTGTCAATTTCCTCATTTATAATATGATCATTAGTCTAAAGAATAGAATATTCTTGACTCATTTTACAAAGATTGGAATCCAGAAATTTCTACAAAAAAAGTGTTTTATCAACTTATCAAAAGACATAGAAAAATACCTCATTCTTTAGTTCATATATTGAATATGTGATTAAAAAAGTAGAAGAACGTCAGATGATAGATTTAATTAAAGATAGAACAATGAGAACTACTGATATGTAAGCTTTTGCAAAGTTTAAGATGTCCTGTGGAAGATCTCTCTAGACTCTGGGTTTGGGAAAAATTGTTCTCCACTGTGCTTGACTCATTTGATACTGAAAACTATGTTTTTGGTGAGGTCTGGTGATAGATTCTGGCTGTTCAAAAAAACAAACCTTAGAAGGAATCATACCTTCATGGCTCTAATACTCAATGGATGGAGATATCACACAGGGACTTGCATGGTCTTACAGAATTAATATTAAATGCTTTGACTATATAGAAGTGAATGTCACAAAAATGATTTCATGTCATGCCACGTTTATTTGGATGCTGCTAAGAAAGAAAGAGAGAGAATCCTTTTAAAATAATGGAATGTTCAAGAATGTTGCATAGTTAATGGTTTCTTTAAAGAGTCTCATCAGAGCACACAGATTTCTTTGAATTTTATTGTCATGTATTAATTGTAAAAATTATTACACACGGTACATACTTATAGTACTTTGGGTCACTTTTTACACCTCTCCTTTGCCCCTTGCTATCCTTTCTTTCTCCACCCTCTTTCCTCCTTTCACACACCCACAACAAACTCAACAGTTCTCATTGTACACAGATGTTTATGTTATTGAGAAAAGTATCTCTCGAGACCACTAAGGCTGCATGGGAACAAAGGAAAAGCTCTTTCTAAGGGTGGTCTCTATTAGGAAGCTATGGGGAAAGGGATGGTGGAGAGAGCAGAGAACTGACACAGGGAAAGAAGAAAAAGTTACCCATACTTCATCTTCTTTTCTCACTGCCAGTTTCCAGCCCCAAATGGACCTGAACTGCATCCAAGGAAACACAGCTAGAGTTTGATGCTATTTTGGATCCCATATACATTTATGATTTGAAAGCACTGTAGCAATTTAAACATCCCACAATACAGTAAAATACGCTGAGAATTTCTTGAATATATTATTTCCATGCTTGTTCAATAGTGTCTTAATCATGACAGAAGAAGTGTGGACATTTCTAAAACTAGCAAATCACAACAAAAAAACTTCAGATGGAAATAACACATTATATAGTAGGAGTATGGAATGCACTGAGCTCAGCCACCCAGGATGAGATTTGGAATCAACATAATTTTCTGTTCACACTTATCAGGCAACTGCTTGCTTGACTTAGGAAAAATATGCCTCAATCACTGTAAACTTTTTAAGGATCATTTGAGAAGCATTTCTGCCTTAGTCATAAATGTTCTACTCAGATTGTAAACCATGAGATTCATTTTCAGTTTGAACTGGCGATATTTATGGAATGAGACATTGCATATAGAAAACAATATATATAAATCACACATATATTTTACTTTGAAACATTTTCACTTTTAAGAAAATGTCTTGTTCCCTGATTTTTAGCTGAAGTGCTAGGAGGAACGGTGAGATGAATGTTACAGGAGTGGTCAAACACTTATTTATTGGATTTAAAGTACATTTCATGAGATGGAACATATACTTGTTACTGGCACTCCTAAAGAGGACAGGAACCTGAGACTAGATAGATTGTGAGCATAGGGAAAAAAAACTAAAACTACTAGTCAGCTAAAGGAATATAGCAACAAAATGTTTCCCTAAGGACGTTATATCTATAAGTAAGTATTTTGTTCCAGTGCTTCTCACTGAGCTTCTTCCTGTAGTAAATGACACAGGACCCACAAGTGGGCAATGTTTAAAGAGCAAAAGATGTTGGAACACTCAATTCTACATCAATGTCTACAATGTCTCCATCAAAACCCTGTGCTCAAGGCTCAGTGATCTATGTAGAAAAGGGGGCAGAAGATTGTACGAGCCAAGGAAACAGTGCCCTCCAGACACAACAGGGCTGACGTGCATATAAAGTCTCAGAGACTGTGGCAGCACTCATAGGGACTACACAAGTTTAAGATAGATGGGTCCCAATATGGATAGGTGGAAGTGGACAAGGAGTTCCATGTTTAACCAGAAAATATGTGCAATTGATACTTCTTGGCAAAAGGAAACAATAGAGTGTCACTGAGTGTTTAGACCATATACTCCAGGGCATCACATGTTCAGAAGTGGGTGGCCAGCACAAAATAAACTCAATATTAATAACATTTTGGTGTTGTAGGCATTTGTTTTTAAGTTTTGCTTGTTAGGCATTTTAATTTGTCTTATTGGTTTTGATGTTTTGATTTTATTTTTGTGGATGGGAGTCATGAAGTTGGATCGAATTGGAAGGTGGGGAGGAACTGGGAAGAGCTGAGGAAGGGGATAAATATAATCAAAATATTCGGTATGAAACCATTCAAATAAAAACCGAAAAGATTAAACCAAGAGTTCAGAAAAGTGTCTGAAGTTTTGTTCCTCTTTGAACTCTATATACTCTTCTGTGTGTAGACACTCAGGTTGAAATGCTGGTTTTAAGAAGAATATATCCTTGACATCCCCTACAGATTCCCAATTAGTTAGAGACACTCAAAAGGAGGTAAGTCCAGAATTCTGTACATTGCCTCTTCAGATACAGGGAAACTGAGACCCTATGGAGTTATACACATTCAAAAAGTCTAGAGAATAACTTATTAAAAACAATAGAAAGAGAAAATCTTTTTTCTTTAAGCTTACTTTCTTGCCATAATGGATAAAAGACAGATTCCTGGAATTAGTATAGTATTCTCTCCAGATTTAACATAGTGTCAATTAGACAATTATTATATTCAGTAAGATTACACACAACCTCAATTTGCTGATTATTTGAATGTCATCAGTACTGAGAAGTCCCACTGGTAAGATAGTATGATAATGCAAATATACATTCCAGAAAAAGTTAAATAAGAACACAGAAATTGTGTATCAGAGAAATAATTGTTAAGGCTTTACTTAGTTCATGTTACTTAGGTAAGAGTTAGAGATGTTCTTGTGTAATGATGACAAGGAGAGGCAAGAAATGGGTAGCGTGCATTGCTGTGCATTTCCTCTTTCCTGGGAGAATGCCTGAAAAACAATGACGTTTTGTCTGCCCGTGGGTTCAGGGTTATAAATGACTGTACTCTGTAAACTAGATTGAACTCATCACTTTTCTCAAGTGAACTTGCTTCTTTGATAAAACAATATAATAAGGTATTCACTATTGGATCTGTGACACTTCAGGCTAAGTGTTACAATGTTTTCATGTCAATCTGACAGCACGATTTGACAGACTATTTTACATCTCCTTGACAATATAGGCATTTTAAAAACAAACACAAACAAACAGACAGAAAATAAATACTGTTGACGGCATCCTCTGCCTCCCTCTGCTCCCATTTCTTTCATTTTTAAACACTTGGTGTATGATGGATGATAGATTCCTGGCTTCAATATAACAAACCCTAGTGCAAAAAAAGGAGAGGACAGAGGATTAGGTGGGTGGTGGGTGGGGAAACTGGGTGGTATGCAAAATAAATGGGAAAAAATGTTATTTAAATTAAAAAAAGAATCTCACTTTGATAGTACTAATAATCAACTCAGGATTATTGGGTCTAGCCATTTTAATCCCATGAAGGGAGGCATTATGGTACTTTTATCGGTACTATTTCATTTTCTCATGATGCATGAAGTGACGACTTTAACCCCTTTACAGTTACTGACATACTATGGCTAACAATTCTACAGCTGAGGCCAAAAACCACAGTGTTTTTGGTTTGCACTATAGTAATTTACATTTTCTTAAAAGTATAATTTGTCCAAGGAGTTGCCCTTTCTATCATCTTTGTACATGAACACGATGAGCTGGGGTCTCTAAAAATCACTACAATAATTCGCAAAAATACCACACATTAATGACAATGGAGCTAACGAGGTTTTCACTCACAGAATAATCTGTTGTGTGCAAAGGGCCTCTCCTTGCTCCTGTGACATCTCATTGTTCGTCTCCATCCCTATCCAGTCCCATGTGAAGTGACTATGACACAAAGAACATAACTTCTCTTTGAAGTTCTCTTCTTAACTCCCTTTATCTCTTCCAATAGTGGGGCTATATACACCATCAACATATTAGCTAGTAGCCATCACAACAATCTCCCTGTTGCTGCCAATTTTGGAGCTCATACATATTTTGCTCTAATCCCGCATATAGCTTTCTTTTTTTTTCTGACTTTTTCAAGTTTTTGTTTCAATGGGGTCTTTTGACACCTTACTCAAGTGAGTATGAATGTCTTTATATATTTCCTAATAACCTCAGTATGGAAAAGAACTTAATATTTTCATATCTACTTTTATACTTTCCAAATCCAAATCACATCATGCAATTATCATTATATTTTATATTTATTTTATATTCAGTATATGTAAGTAGAATCTTTTAAGTATAAGAACACATATAACTCCTCTATATATCAAAATGTAAAGCCTTTACATAAATGAGGGTGTATAATATGGATAAATCATA
>CAWTZC010002376.1:0-188138 GCA_963919715.1 Microtus obscurus
GCTCAACATCACAAAAGAATACCTTCCTGCAACTGTTCTACACAGTTGCTTCACATCACAAAACAATACCTTCCTGCCACATTTCTACACACTAGCTCCACATCACAAAACTATACCTTCCTACAAAAGTTCTCCACACTACCTCCACCTCACAAAATGATAACTTTCTGCAACAGTTCTTCACACTAGCTCCACATAATAAAACAATACGTTTCTGCAACAGTTCTCCAAACTGGCTCCGAATAACAAAACTATAGCTTCCAGCAACAGTTCTCTACACTATCTCCACATCACAAAATAATACCTTCCAGCAACAGTTCTTCACACTAGCTCCACATCACAAAACAATACCTTCCTGCAAGCGTTCTACACACTAGCTCCATATCACAAAACTATACCTTCCTGCCGCATTCTCCACACTAGCTCCAACTCACAAAAGCATACCTACTTTCAACAGATCTCCACACTACGTGCACCTCACAAAACAATCCCTTTCTGCAACAGTACTCTACACTAGCTCCACATCACAAAATAATGCCTTCCTGCAACATTCTCCACACTGGCTCCGAACCAACAAAACTATACCTTCCAGCAACAGTTCTTCACACTAGCTCTGAATCACAAAACCATACCATCCTGAAACAGTTCTCCACACTAGCTACACATCACAAAACTATACCTTCCTGCAACAGATCTCGACACTAGCTCCACCTCACAAAACATTAACTTTCTGCAACAGTTCTCTACACTAGCTCCACAACACAAAATAATAACTTCCAGCAACAGTTCTTCACACTAGCTCCACATCACAAAACAATATCTTCCTGCAACTGTTCTACACAGTAGCTCCACATCACAAAAAAATACCTTTCTGCAACTGTTCTCCACACTGGCTACACATCACATAATAATACCTTCCTGCAACAGTTTTCCACACTGGCTCTGAATCACAAATCTATACCTTTCTGCAACAGTTCTCCACACTAGCTCCACATCACAAAACAATACCTTCCTGCACTATTTCTACACACTAGCTCCACATCACAAAATTATACCTTCCTACAACAGTTCTCCACACTAGCGCCACCTCACAAAACAATACCTTTCTGCAACAGTTCTATACACTAGCTCCACATCACAAAACTATACCAACCTACTACAATTCTCCACACTAGCTGCACGTCACAAATCAATACTTTTCTGAAACGTTTCTGCAACAGTTCTCCACACTACATCTGAATCACAAAACTATACCCTCCAGCAAAAGTTCTTCACACTAGCTCCGAATCACAAAACAATACCTTCCTTCAACAGTTCTACACAGTAGCTCCACATCACAATACTATACCTTTCTGCAACAGTTCTCCACACTAGCTCCACCTCACAAAACAATACCATTCTGCAACAGTTCTCTATAGTAACTCCACATCACAAAACAATTATTTCCTGCAACAGATGTCCTCACTAGCTCCACATCACAAAACTATAGAATTCCTGCAACAGTTCTCCACACTAGCTCCACAACACAAAATTATACTTTCCTGCCACAGTTCTCCACACTAGCTCCACATAACAAAACAATACCTTTCTGCAACAGTTCTCCACACTGGCTCTGAATCACAAAACTATACCTTCCAGCACAAGTTCTTCACACTAGCTACGAATCACAAAATAATACCTTCCTGCAAAAGTTCTACACAGTAGATTCACATCACAAAAGAATATCTCCCTGCAACAGTTCTCTACAGTAGCTCCACATCACAAAACTATACCTTCCAGCAAAAGTTCTTCACACTAGCTCCGAATCACAAAACAATACGTTCCTGCAACAGTTCTCTACACTATCTCCACATCACAAATCTATACCTTCCTGCAACATTTCTACACACTAGCTCCACATCACAAAACTATACCTTCCTACAACAGTTCTCCACACTGGCTCCGAATCACAAAACTATACCTTTCTGCATCAGGTCTCCACACTAGCTCCACCTCACAAAACAATACCTTTCTGCAAAAGTTCTCTACACTAGCTCCACATCACAAAACAATACCTTTCTGCAACTGTTCTCCACAGTGGCTACGCATCACATAATACCTTCCTGCAACAGTTTTCCACACTGGCTCCGAATAACAAAACTATATCTTTCTGCAACAGTTCTCCACACTAGCTCAACATCACAAAGAATACCTTCCTGCAACTGTTCTACACAGTAGCTTCACATCACAAAACAATACCTTCCTGCCACATTTCTACACACTAGCTCCACATCACAAAACTATACCTTCCTACAACAGTTCTCCACACTACCTCCACCTCACAAAATGATAACTTTCTGCAACAGTTCTTCACACTAGCTCCACATAATAAAACAATACGTTTCTGCAACTGTTCTCCAAACTGGCTCCGAATCACAAAACTATACCTTCCAGCAAAAGTTCTTCACACAAGCTCCGAATCACAAAACAATACCTTTCTGCAACAGTTCTACACACTAGCTCCACATCAAAAACTATACCTTCCTGCAACTGTTCTCCAAACTAGCTCCACCTCACAAAACAATACCTTTCTGCAACAGTTCTCTACAGTAGCTCCACATCACAAAACAATAACTTTCAGCAACAATTCACCACACTAGCTCCACATCAAAAAACAATACCTTCCTGCAAAAGTTCCCCACACTAGCTCCACATCACAAAAGTATACCTTCCTGCAACTGTTCTCCACACTAGCTCCACATCACAAAACTATATCTTCCTGCAACAGTTCTTCACACTAGCTCCACCTCACAAACTATAACTTTCTGCAACAGTTCTCTACACTATCTCCACATCACAAAATAATACCTTCAAGCCACAGTTCTTCACACTAGCTACACATCACAAAACTTTACGTTCGTGCAACATTTCTACACACTAGCTCCACATCACAAAACTTTACCTTTCTACAACAGTTCTCCACAATGGCTCCAAATCACAAAACTATACATTTCTGAAACAGGTATCCACACTAGCTCCACCTCACAAAACAATTCTTTCTGCAAAAGTTCTCTACACTAGGTCCCCATCACAAAACAATACATTTCGGCAACTGTTCTCCACAGTGCTACGCATCACATAATACCTTCCTGCAACAGTTTTCCCCACTGGCTCCGAATCACAAAACTATACCTTTCTGCAACAGTTCTCCCCACTAGCTCCACATCACAAAAGATTATCTTCCTGCAACTGTACTACACAGTAGCTACACATCACTAAACAATACATTCCTGCAACACATCTACACACTAGCTCCACATCACAAAACTATACCTTTCTACAACAGTTCTCCACACTAGCTCCACCTCACAAAATAATAACTTTCTGCAACAGTGCTCCACAATAGCTCCACATCACAAACAAATACGTTTCTGCAACTGTTCTCCACACTGGCTCTGAATCACAAAACAATACCTTCCTGCAAGCGTTCTACACACTAGCTCCACATCACAAAACTATACCTTCCTGCCGCATTCTCCACACTAGCTCCAACTCACAAAAGCATACCTTCCTGCAACAGATCTCCACTCTACGTGCACCTCACAAAACAATACCTTTCTGCAACAGTACTCTACACTAGCTCCACATCACAAAATAATGCCTTCCTGCAACTTTCTCCACACTGGCTCCGAATAACAAAACTATACCTTCCAGCAACAGTTCTTCAAACTAGCTCTGAATAACAAAATCATACCTTCCTGCAACAGTTCTCCACACTAGCTACACATCACAAAACTATACCTTCCTGCAACAGATCTCGACACTAGCTCCACCTCACAAAACAATAACTTTCTGCAACAGTTCTCTACACTAGCTCCACATCACAAAATAATACCTTCCAGCAACAATTCTTCACACTAGCTCCACATGACAAAACAATAACTTCCTGAAACAGTTCTACACAGTAGCTCCACATCACAAAACAATACCTTTCTGCAACTGTTCTCCACACTGGCTATGCATCACATAATAATACCTTCCTCCAACAGTTTTCCACACTGGCTCTGAATCACAAAACTATACCTTTCTGCAAAAGTTCTCCACACTAGCTCCACATCACAAAGCAATACCTTCCTGCAAGAGTTCTACACAGTAGCTCCACATCACAAAACCATACCATCCTGCAACCTTTCTACACACTACCTCCACATCACAAAACTATACCTTCCTGCAACATTTCTACACACTAGCTCCACATCACAAAACTATACCTTCCTACAACAGTTCTCCACATTAGCTCCACCTCCCAAAACTATACATTTCTGCAACAGTTCTCCACACTAGCTCCACCTCCCAACACTTTACCTTCCTGCAAATTTTCTCTACAGTAGCTCCACCTCACAAAACATTACCTTAGTGCAACTGCTCTCCACACTAGCTCCACATCACAAAAAAAATACATTTCTGCAACTGTTCTCCACACTGCCTCTGAATCACAAAACTCTATCTTCGAGCACAAGTTCTTCACACTAGCTCTGAATCATAAAATAATACCTTAGTGCAACAGTTCTACACAGTGGCTCCACATCACAAAACAATACCTTCCTGCAACAGTTCTCTACAGTAGCTCCACATCACAAAACTATACCTTCCAGCAAAAGTTCTTCACACTAGTTCCGAATCACAAAACAACACCTTCCTGCAACAGTTCTACACACTAGCTACACATCACAAAACTATACCTTCCTGCACAGGTTCTCCACAGTAGCTCCACCTCACAAAACAATACTTTTCTGCAACTGTTCTCTACAGTAGGTCCACCTCACAAACAATAAGTTTCTGCAACCATCTCCACACTGGCTCCGAATCACAAAACTATACGTTCCAGCAAGAGTTGTCCACACTAGCTCCACATCAAAAAACAATATCTTCCTGCAACAGTTTTACACAGTAGCTCCATATCACAAAAAATACCTTCCTGCAACTGTTCTCCACACTAGCTCCACAGGACAAAACTATAATTTCTTGCAACAGTTCTCCACACTAGCTCCACCTCACAAAACATTACCTTTCTAGAACAGTTCTCTACACTAGCTCCTCATCACAAATCAATACGTTTCTGCAACAGTTCTCCACATTGGCTCCGAATCACAAAACTATACCTACCAGCAAAAGTTCTTCACATTAGCTCCACATCACAAAAAAATATCTTCCTGCAACAGTTCTACACAGTAGCTCCACATCACAAAACAATACCATTCAGCAACTGTTCTCCACACTGGCTACGCATCACATAATAATACCTTCCTACAACAGTTTTACACTCTAGCTCCACATCACAAAACAATATCTTACTGCAACAGTTCTACACAGTAGCTCCACATCACAAAACAATACCTTCCTGCAACAATTCTCCACACTAGCTCCACATCACAAAACTATACGTTCCTGCAACAGATCTCCACACTAGGTGCACCTCACAAAACAATACATTTCTGCAACAGTACTCTACACTAGCTCCACATCACAAAATAATCCCTTCCTGCAACATTCTCCACACTGGCTCCGAATAACAAAACTATACCTTCCAGCAACAGTTCTTCACACTAGCTCTGAATCACAAAACCATAGCTTCATGCAACAGATCTACAGACTAGCTCCCCATCCCAAAAATTTACCTTGCTGCAACAGTTTTCCACACTAGCTCAAACTCACAAAACAATACGTTTCTGCAACAGTTCTACACACTAGCTCCACATCACAAAAGTATAACTTCCTGCAACAGTTCTCCACACTAGCTACACATAACAAAACTATACCTTCCTGCAACAGATATCCAGACTAGCTCCACCTCACAAAACAATAACTTTCTGCAACAGTTCTCTACACTAGCTCTAAATCACAAAATAATACCTTCCAGCAACAGTTCTTCACACTAGCTCCACATGACAAAACAATAACTTCCTGAAACAGTTCTACACAGTAGCTACACATCACAAAACAATACCTTTCTGCAACTGTTCTCCACACTGGCTACGCATCACATAATAATACCTTCCTGCAACAGTTTTCCACACTGGCTCTGAATCACAAAACTATACCTTTCTGCAACAGTTCTCCACCCTAGCTCCACATAACAAAGCAATACCTTCCTGCAACAGTTCTACACAGTAGCTCCACATCACAAAACGATACCTTCCTGCAACATTTCTACATACTAGCTCCACATCACAAAATTATACCTTCCTGCAACATTTCTATACACTAGCTCCACATCACAAAACTATACCAACCTACTACAATTCTCCACACTAGCTGCACGTCACAAATCAATACTTTTCTGAAACAGTTCTCCACACTAGCTCCACCTCACAAAACTTTACCTTCCTGCAACAGTTCTCTACAGTAGCTCCACCTCACAAAACAATACCTTACTGCAACTGCTCTCCACACTAGCTCCACATCACAAAAAAATACATTTCTGCAACAGTTCTCCACACTGGCTCTGAATCACAAAACTCTCCTTCAAGCACAAGTTCTTCACAATAGCTCCGAATCACAAAATAATAACTTCCTCAACAGTTCTACACAGTAGCTCCACATCACAAAACAATACCTTCCTGCAACAGTTCTCTACAGTAGCTCCACATCACAAAACTATACCTTCCAGCAAAAGTTCTTCACACTAGCTCCAATCACAAAACAATAGCTTCCTGCAACAGTTCTACACATTAGCTACACATCACAAAACTATACCTTCCTGCAACCGTTCTCCACAGTAGCTCCACCCCACAAAACAATACCTTTCTGCAACTGTTCTCTACAGTAGCTCCACCTCACAAAACAATATGTTTCTGCAACCGTCTCCACACTGGCTCCGAATCACAAAACTATACATTCCTGCAAGAGTTCTCCACACTAGCTCCACATCCAAAAACAATTCCTTTCTGCAACAGTTCTCTACACTAGCTCCAATCACAAAAAAATATGTTTCTGTAACAGTTCTCCAAACTGGCTCAAATCACAAAACTATACCTTCTAGCAACAGTTCTTCACACTAGCTACGAATCACAAAACAATACATTCATGCAACAGTTCTACACACTAGCTCCACCTCACAAAATAATACCTTTCTGAAACACTTTTCTACAGTAGCTCTACATCACAAAACAATAGGTTTCTGCAAGAGTTATCCACACTGGCTCTGAATAACAAAACTATACCTTCCCGCAACATTCTTCACACTAGCTCTGAATCGCAAAACAATACCTTCCTGCAACAGTTCTCCACATTGGCTCCGAATCACAAAACTATACCTTACAGCAAAAGTTCTTCACATTAGCTCCACATCACAAAACAATACCTTCCTGCAACAGTTCTCTACAGTAGCTCCACATCACAACACTATACCTTCCAGCAAAAGTTCTTCACACTAGCTCCGAATCACAAAACAATTCCTTCCTGCAACTGTTCTACACACTAGATCCACATCACAAATCTATACCTTCCTGCAACAGTTCTGCACAGTGGCTCCACCTCACAAAACAATACCTTTCTGCAACAGGTCTCCACACTAGCTCCACCTCACAAAACAATACCTTTCTGCAAAAGTTCTCTACACTAGCTCCACATCACAAAACAATACCTTCCTGCAACTGTTCTCCACAGTGGCTACGCATCATATAATACCGTCCTGCAACAGTTTTCCACACTGGCTCCAAATCACAAAGCAATACCTTCCTGCAAGAGTTCTACACTGTAGCTCCACATCTCAAATCCATACCATCCTGCAACCTTTCTACACACTACCTAAACATCACAAAACTATACCTTCCTGCAACATTTCTACACACTAGCTCCACATCACAAAACTATACCTTCCTACAACAGTTCTCCACATTACCTCCACCTCCCAAAACTATACATTTCTGCAACAGTTCTCCACACTAGCTCCACCTCACAACACTTTACCTTCCTGCAAAAATTCTCTACAGTAGCTCCACCTCACAAAACAATACCTTAGTGCAACTGCTCTCCACACTAGCTCCACATCACAAAAAAATACATTTCTGCAACAGTTCTCCACACTGGCTCTGAATCACAAAACTCTACCTTCGAGCACAAGTTCTTCACACTAGCTCCGAATCACAAAATAATACCTTAGTGCAACAGTTCTACACAGTGGCTCCACATCACAAAACAATACCTTCCTGCAACAGTTCTCTACAGTAGCTCCACATCACAAAACAATACCTTCCAGCAAAAGTTCTTCACACTAGTTCTGAATCACAAAACAACACCTTCCTGCAACAGTTGTACACAGTAGCTCCACATCACAAAACAATACCTTCCTGCAACATTTCTACACACTAGCTCCACATCACAAAATTATACCTTCCTGCAACATTTCTACACACTAGCTCCACATCACAAAACTATACCAACCTACTACAATTCTCCACACTAGCTCCACGTCACAAATCAATACCTTTCTGAAACAGTTCTCCACACTAGCTCCACCTCACAAAACTTTACCTTCCTGCAACAGTTCTCTACAGTAGCTCCACCTCACAAAACAATACCTTACTGCAACTGCTCTCCACACTAGCTCCACATCACAAAAAAATACATTTCTGCAACAGTTCTCCACACTGGCTCTGAATCACAAAACTCTACCTTCGAGCACAAGTTCTTCACACTAGCTCCGAATCACAAAATAATAACTTCCTCAACAGTTCTACACAGTAGCTCCACATCACAAAACAATACCTTCCTGCAACAGTTCTCTACAGTAGCTCCACATCACAAAACTATACCTTCCAGCAAAAGTTCTTCACACTAGCTCCGAATCACAAAATAATAACTTCCTCAACAGTTCTACACAGTAGCTCCACATCACAAAACAATAGCATCCTGCAACAGTTCTACACAGTAGCTCCACATCACAAATAATACTTTGCTGCAACAGATCTCCACACTAGCCCCACATCACAAAACTATAGAATTCCTGCAACAGTTCTCCACAGTAGCTCCACATCACAAAATTATAACTCCATGAAAGAGTTCTCCACACTAGCTCCACCTCACAAAACTATACCTTTCTGCAACAGTTCTCTATAGTAGCTCCACATCACAAAACAATACTTTTCTGCAACAGTCTCCACACAGGCTCCAAATCACAAAACTATACCCTCCTGCAACAGTTCTCTACAGTAGCTCCACCTCACATAACAATACCTTACTGCAACAGTTCTCTACAGTAGCTCCACATCACAAAATAATACCTTTCTGCAACTGTTCTCCATACTAGCTCCATATCACAAATATATACGTTTCTGCAACATTTCTCCACGCTGGCTCTGAATCACAAAACTCTACCTTCCAGCACAAGTTCTTCACACTAGCTCCAAATCACAAAATAATAACTTCCTTCAACAGTTCTACACAGTAGCTCCACATCACAAACAATACCTTCCTGCAACAGTTCTCTACAGTAGCTCCACATCACAACACTATACCTTCCAGCAAAAGTTCTTCACACTAGCTCCGAATCACAAAACAATTCCTTCCTGCAACTGTTCTACACACTAGATCCACATCACAAATCTATACCTTCCTGCAACAGTTCTGCACAGTGGCTCCACCTCACAAAACAATACCTTTCTGCAACAGGTCTCCACACTAGCTCCACTTCACAAAACAATACCTTTCTGCAAAAGTTCTCTACACTAGCTCCACATCACAAAACAATACCTTCCTGCAACTGTTCTCCACAGTGGCTACGCATCATATAATACCGTCCTGCAACAGTTTTCCACACTGGCTCCGAATCACAAAGCAATACCTTCCTGCAAGAGTTCTACACTGTAGCTCCACATCTCAAATCCATACCATCCTGCAACCTTTCTACACACTACCTAAACATCACAAAACTATACCTTCCTGCAACATTTCTACACACTAGCTCCACATCACAAAACTATACCTTCCTACAACAGTTCTCCACATTACCTCCACCTCCCAAAACTATATATTTCTGCAACAGTTCTCCACACTAGCTCCACCTCACAACACTTTACCTTCCTGCAAAAATTCTCTACAGTAGCTCCACCTCACAAAACAATACCTTAGTGCAACTGCTCTCCACACTAGCTCCACATCACAAAAAAATACATTTCTGCAACAGTTCTCCACACTGGCTCTGAATCACAAAACTCTACCTTCGAGCACAAGTTCTTCACACTAGCTCCGAATCACAAAATAATACCTTAGTGCAACAGTTCTACACAGTGGCTCCACATCACAAAACAATACCTTCCTGCAACAGTTCTCTACAGTAGCTCCACATCACAAAACAATACCTTCCAGCAAAAGTTCTTCACACTAGTTCTGAATCACAAAACAACACCTTCCTGCAACAGTTGTACACAGTAGCTCCACATCACAAAACAATACCTTCCTGCAACATTTCTACACACTAGCTCCACATCACAAAGTTATACCTTCCTGCAACATTTCTACACACTAGCTCCACATCACAAAACTATACCAACCTACTACAATTCTCCACACTAGCTCCACGTCACAAATCAATACCTTTCTGAAACAGTTCTCCACACTAGCTCCACCTCACAAAACTTTACCTTCCTGCAACAGTTCTCTACAGTAGCTCCACCTCACAAAACAATACCTTACTGCAACTGCTCTCCACACTAGCTCCACATCACAAAAAAATACATTTCTGCAACAGTTCTCCACACTGGCTCTGAATCACAAAACTCTACCTTCGAGCACAAGTTCTTCACACTAGCTCCGAATCACAAAATAATAACTTCCTCAACAGTTCTACACAGTAGCTCCACATCACAAAACAATACCTTCCTGCAACAGTTCTCTACAGTAGCTCCACATCACAAAACTATACCTTCCAGCAAAAGTTCTTCACACTAGCTCCGAATCACAAAATAATAACTTCCTCAACAGTTCTACACAGTAGCTCCACATCACAAAACAATAGCATCCTGCAACAGTTCTACACAGTAGCTCCACATCACAAAACAATACTTTGCTGCAACAGATCTCCACACTAGCCCCACATCACAAAACTATAGAATTCCTGCAACAGTTCTCCACAGTAGCTCCACATCACAAAATTATAACTCCATGAAAGAGTTCTCCACACTAGCTCCACCTCACAAAACTATACCTTTCTGCAACAGTTCTCTATAGTAGCTCCACATCACAAAACAATACTTTTCTGCAACAGTCTCCACACAGGCTCCAAATCACAAAACTATACCTTCCTGCAACAGTTCTCTACAGTAGCTCCACCTCACATAACAATACCTTACTGCAACAGTTCTCTACAGTAGCTCCACATCACAAAATAATACCTTTCTGCAACTGTTCTCCATACTAGCTCCATATCACAAATATATACGTTTCTGCAACATTTCTCCACGCTGGCTCTGAATCACAAAACTCTACCTTCCAGCACAAGTTCTTCACACTAGCTCCAAATCACAAAATAATAACTTCCTTCAACAGTTCTACACAGTAGCTCCACATCACAAACAATACCTTCCTGCAACAGTTTTCTACAGTAGCTCCACATCACAAAACTATACCTTCCAGCAAAAGTTCTTCACACTAGCTCCGAATCACAAAACAATACCTTCCTGCAACAGTTCTACACATTAGCTACACATCACCAAACTATACCTTCCTGCAACAGTTCTCTACAGTAGCTCCACATCACAAAACTATACCTTCCAGCAAAAGTTCTTCACACTAGCTCCGAATCACAAAATAATAACTTCCTTCAACAGTTCTACACAGTAGCTCCACATCACAAACAATACCTTCCTGCAACAGTTCTCTACAGTAGCTCCACATCACAAAACTATACCTTCCAGCAAAAGGTCTTCACACTAGCTCCGAATCACAAAACAATAGCTTCCTGCAACAGTTCTACACATTAGCTACACATCACAAAAGTATACCTTCCTGCAACAGTTCTCCACAGTAGCTCCACGCCACAAAACAATACCTTTCTGCAACTGTTCTCTACAGTAGCTCCACCTCACAAAACAATATGTTTCTGCAACCGTCTCCACACTGGATCCGAATCACAAAACTATACCTTCAAGCAAGAGTTCTCCACACTAGCTCCACATCAAAAAACAATATCTTCCTGCAACAATTCTACACTGTAGCTCCACATCACAAAACAATACCTTTCTGCAACTGCTCTCCACACTGGCTACGCATCAAATAATAATACTTTCCTGCAACAGTTTTCCACCCTAGCTCCACATCACAAAAGAATATCTTCCTGCAACAGTTCTACATAGTAGCTCCACCTCACAAAACAATACCTTTCTGCAACAGTTCTCTACACTATTTCTACATCACAAAACAATACGTTTTTCCAACAGTTCTCCACACTGGCTCCGAATCACAAAACTATACCTTCCAGCAAAAGTTCTTCACACTAGCTCCGAATCACAAAACAATACCTTTCTGCAACAGTTCTCTATAGTAACTACACATCACAAAACAATACCTTCCTGCAACAGATCACCACACTAGCTCCACATCACAAAACAATAACTTTCTGCAACAGTTCTCTATAGTAACTCCACATCACAAAACAATACTTTCCTGCAACAGATCTCCACACTAGCTCCACATCACAAAACTATAGAATTCCTGCAACAGTTCTCCACACTAGCTCCACATCACAAAATTATAACTCCATGAAAGAGTTCTCCACACTAGCTCCACCTCACAAAACTATACCTTTCTGCAACAGTTCTCTATAGTAGCTCCACATCACAAAACAATACTTTTCTGCAACATTCTCCACACAGGCTCCAAATCACAAAACTATACCTTCCAGCAACAGTTCTCCGCACTAGCTCCACATCACAAAACAATATCTTCCTGAAACAGTTCTACACAGTAGCTCCACATCACAAAACAATACCTTCCTGCAACTGTTCTCCACACTAGCTCCCCATGACAAAACTATAATTTCTTGCAACAGTTCTCCACACTAGCTCCACCTAACAAAACAATAACTTTCTAGAACAGTTCTCTACACTAGCTCCTCATCACAAAACAATACGTTTCTGCAACAGTTCTCCACATTGGCTCCGAATCACAAAACTATACCTACCAGCAAAAGTTCTTCACATTAGCTCCACATCACAAAAAAAATCTTCCTGCAACAGTTCTACACAGTAGCTCCACATCACAAAACAATACCTTTCAGCAACTGTTCTCCACACTGGCTACGCATCACATAATAATATCTTCCTGCAACAGTTTTCCACCCTAGCTCCACATCACAAAACAATACCTTCCTGCAACAGTTCTCCACACTAGCTCCACATCACAAAACTATACGTTCCGGCAACAGATCTCCACACTAGCTACACATCACAAAACTATACCTTCTACCAACAGTTCTTCACACTAGCTACGAATCACAAAACAATACATTCCTGCAACAGTTCTACACACTAGCTCCACCTCACAAAATAATACCTTTCTGAAACACTTTTCTACAGTAGCTCTACATCACAAAACAATAGGTTTCTGCAAGAGTTATCCATACTGGCTCTGAATAACAAAACTATACCTTCCCGCAACATCCTTCACACTAGCTCCGAATCACAAAACAATACCTTCCTGCAACAGTTCTCCACATTGGCTCCGAATCACAAAACTATACCTTCCAGCAAAAGTTCTTCACATTAGCTCCACATCACAAAACAATACCTTCCTGCAACAGTTCTCTACAGTAGCTCCACATCACAACACTATGCCTTCCAGCAAAAGTTCTTCACACTAGCTCCGAATCACAAAACAATTCCTTCCTGCAACTGTTCTACACACTAGATCCACATCACAAATCTATACCTTCCTGCAACAGTTCTGCACAGTAGCTCCACCTCACAAAACAATACATTTCTGCAACAGTGCTCCACACTAGCTACACATCTCAAAAATACGTTTCTTCATCAGTTCTCCACACTGGCTCTGAATCACAAAACTATACCTTCCAGCACAAGTTCTTCACACTAGCTACGAATCACAAAATAATACCTTCCTGCAACAGTTCTACACGGTAGCTCCACATCACAAAACAATACCTTCCTGCAACAGTTTTCTACAGTAGCTCAACCTCAAAAAACAATACCTTCCTGCAACAGTTCTCCACACTAGCTCCACTTCACAAAACTATAGCTTTCTGCAACAGTTCTCTACACTATCTCCACATCACAAAATAATACCTTCCAGCAACAGTTCTTCACACTAGCTCCACATCACAAAACTATACCTTCCTACAACAGTTCTCCACACTGGCTCCGAATCACAAAACTATACCTTTCTGCAACAGGTCTCCACACTAGCTCCACCTCACAAAACAATACCTTTCTACAAAAGTTCTCTACACTAGCTCCACATCACAAAACAATACCTTCCTGCAACTGTTCTCCACAGTGGCTACGCATCACATAATACCATCCTGCAACAGTTTTCCACACTGGCTCCGAATCACAAAACTATACCTTTCTGCAACAGTTCTCCACACTAGCTCCACATCACAAAAAATACCTTCCTGCAACAGTTCTACACAGTAGCTCCACATATCAAAACAATACCTTCCTGCAACATTTCTACACAGTAGCTCCACATCACAAACAACACCTTCCAGCAACAGTTCTTCACACTAGCTCCACATCACGAAACTATACCTTCCTACAACAGTTCTCCACACTAGCTCCACTTCACTAAACAATACCATTCTGCAAAAGTTCTCCACACTAGCTCCACCTCACAAAACTTTACCTTCCTGCAACAGTTCTCTACAGTAGCTCCACCTCACATAACAATACCTTACTGCAACAGTTCTCTACAGTAGCTCCACATCACAAAATAATACCTTTCTGCAACTGTTCTCCATACTAGCTCCATATCACAAATATATACGTTTCTGCAACATTTCTCCACGCTGGCTCTGAATCACAAAACTCTACCTTCCAGTACAAGTTCTTCACACTAGCTCCAAATCACAAAATAATAACTTCCTTCAATAGTTCTACACAGTAGCTCCACATCACAAACAATACCTTCCTGCAACAGTTTTCTACAGTAGCTCCACATCACAAAACTATACCTTCGAGCAAAAGTTCTTCACACTAGCTCCGAATCACAAAACAATACCTTCCTGCAACAGTTCTACACATTAGCTACACATCACCAAACTATACCTTCCTGCAACAGTTCTCCACAGTAGCTCCACCCCACAAAACAATACCTTTCTGCAACTGTTCTCTACAGTAGCTCCACCTCACAAAACAATATGTTTCTGCAACCATCTCCACACTGGCTACGAATCACAAAACTATACCTTCCTGCAAGAGTTCTCCACACTAGCTCCACATCAAAAAACAATACCTTTCTGCAACAGTTCTCTACACTAGCTCCAATCACAAAAAAATACGTTTCTGTAACAGTTCTCCCAACTGGCTCCAAATCACAAAACTATACCTTCTAGCAACAGTTCTTCACACTAGCTACGAATCACAAAACAATACATTCCTGCAACAGTTCTACACACTAGCTCCACCTCACAAAATAATACCTTTCTGAAACACTTCTCTACAGTAGCTCTACATCACAAAACAATAGGTTTCTGCAAGAGTTCTCCACACTGGCTCTGAATAACAAAACTATACCTTCCCGCAACATTCTTCACACTAGCTCCGAATCACAAAACAATAGCTTCCTGCAACAGTTCTCCACATTGGCTCCGAATCACAAAACTATACCTTCCAGCAAAAGTTCTTCACATTAGCTCCACATCACAAAACAATACCTTCCTGCAACAGTTCTCTACAGTAGCTCCACATCACAACACTATACCTTCCAGCAAAAGTTCTTCACACTAGCTCCGAATCACAAAACAATTCCTTCCTGCAACTGTTCTACACACTAGATCCACATCACAAATCTATACCTTTCTGCAACAGTTCTCTACAGTAGCTCCACCTCACAAAACTATACCTTTCTGCAACAGTTCTACAAAGTAGCTCAACATCACAAAACAATACATTCCTACATCTGTTCTCCACACTGGCTACGCATCTCATAATAATACCTTCCTGCAACAGATTTCCACAAGGGCTCCGAATCACAAATCTATACCTTTCTGCAACAGTTCTCCACACTAGCTCCACTTCACTAAACAATAACTTCCTGCAACAGTTCTCCACACTAACTCCACCTCACAAAACTATAACTTTCTGCAACAGTTCTCTACACTATCTCCACATCACAAAATAATACCTTCCATCAACAGTTCTTCACACTAGCTACACATCACAAAACTATATCTTCCTGCAACATTTCTACACACTAGCTCCACATCACAAAACTATACTTTCCTAAAACAGTTCTCCACACTGGCTCCGAATCACAAAACTATACCTTTCTGCAACAGGTCTCCACACTAGCTCCACCTCACAAAACAATACCTTTCTGCAAAAGTTCTCTACACTAGCTCCACATCACAAAACAATACCTTACTGCCACAGTTCTCTACACTATCTCCACATCACAAAATAATACCTTCCTACAACAGTTTTCCACACTGGCTCCGAATCACAAAACTATTCCTTTCAGCAAAAGTTCTTCACAATAGCTCCAAATCACAAAACAATACCTTCCTGCAACATTTCTACACGCTAGCTCCACATCACAAAACTATACCTTCCTGCAAATGTTCTCCACACTAGCTCCATATCACAAAACAATACTTTTCTGCAACAGTACTACACAGTAGCTCCACATCACAAAAAAAATACCTTTCTGCAACTTTTCTCCACACTGGCTATGCATCACAAAATATTACCTTCCTGCAACATTTCTACACACTAGCTCTACTTTAAAAATCTATACCTTCCTGCAACAGTTCTACACACTAGCTCCTCATCACAAAACAATATCTTCCTGCAACAGTTATACACAGTAGCTCCACATCACAACACAATACCTTCCTGCAACAGTTCTCCACATTAGCTCCACATCACAAAACTATAACTTCCTGTGAGAGTTCTCTGCACTAGCTCCACCTCACAAAACAATACATTTCCTCAACTGTGCTCCACACTAGATACACATCACAAAAAAATACGTTTCTGCAAGAGTTCTCCACAATGGCTCTGAATCATAAAACTATACTTTCCAGCACAAGTTCTTCACACTAGCTACGAATCACAAAATAATACCTTCCTGCAACAGTTCTACACAGTAGCTCCACATCACAAAACTATACCTTCCTGCAACAGTTCTCTACAGTAGCTCCACATCACAAAACTATACCTTCCAGCAAAAGTTCTTCACACTAGCTCCGAATCACAAAACAATATTTTCCTGAAAAATTCTACACACTAGCTCCACATCACAAATCTGTTCCCTCCTGCAACAGTTCTCCACACTAGCTCCACCTCAAAAAACAATACCTTCCTGCAACAGTTCTCCACACTAGCTTCACCTCAAAAAACTATAACTTTCTGCAACAGTTCTCTACACTATCTCCATATCACAAAATAATACCTTCCAGCAACAGTTCTCCACACTGGCTACGAATCACAAAACTATACCTTTCTGCAACAGGTCTCCACACTAGCTCCACCTCACAAAACAATACCTTTCTGCAAAAGTTCTCTACACTAGCTCCACATCACAAAACAATACCTTACTGCAACTGTTCTCCACAGTGGCTACGCATCACATAATACCTTCCTGCAACAGTTTTCCACACTGGCTCCGAATCACAAAACTATACCTTTCTGCAACAGTTCTCCACACTAGCACCACATCACAAAAAAATATCTTCCTGCAAGAGTTCTACACAGTAGCTCCACATATCAAAACAATACCTTCCTGCAACATTTCTTCACACTAGCTCCACATCACAAAACTATACTTCCTGCAACATTTCTACACACTAGCTCCACATCACAAAACTATATCTTCCTGCAACAGTTCTTCACACTAGCTCCACCTCACAAACTATAACTTTCTGCAACAGTTCTCTACACTATCTCCACATCACAAAATAATACCTTCAAGCCACAGTTCTTCACACTAGCTACACATCACAAAACTTTACGTTCGTGCAACAGTTCCCCACACTAGCACCACATCACTAAATTATACCTTCCTACAACAGTTCTCCACACTAGCTCCACTTCACTAAACAATACTTTCTGCAAAAGTTCTCCACACTAGCTCCACCTCACAAAACTTTACCTTCCTGCAACAGTTCTCTACATTAGCTCCACCTCACAAAACAATACCTTACTGAAACAGTTCTCTACAGTAGCTCCACATCACAAAATATTACCTTTCTGCAACTGTTCTCCACACTAGCTCCACATCACAAAAATATACGTTTCTGCAACAGTTCTCCACGCTGTCTCTGAATCACAAAACTCTACCTTCCAGCACAAGTTCTTCACACTAGCTCCGAATCACAAAATAATAACTTCCTGCAACAGTTCTACACGGTAGCTCCACACCACAAAAAAATACCTTCCTGCAACAGTTCTCTACAGTAGTTCCACATCACAAAACTATACCTTGCAGCAAAAGTTCTTCACACTAGCTCCGAATCACAAAACAATACCTACCTGCAACAGTTCTACACACTAGATCCACATCACAAATCTATACCTTCCTGCAACAGTTCTCCACAGTGGCTGCACCTCACCAAACAGTACCTTTCTGCAACAGTTCTCTACAGTAGCTCCACATCACAAAACAATACGTTTCTGCAACAGACTCCACACTGGCTCCGAATCACAAAACTATACTTTTGAGCAAGAGTTCTCCACACTAGCTCCACATCACAAAACAATATCTTCCTGCAACAGTTCTACACAGTAACTCCACAACACAAAACAATACCTTCCTGCAACTGTTCTACACACTAGCTCCACATCGCAAAACTATAGAATTCCTGAAACAGTTCTCCACACTAGCTCCACATCACAAAACTCTACCTTCCTGAAAGAGTTCTCCACACTAGCTCCACCTTACAAAACCATACCTTTCTGCAACAATTCTCTATAGTAGCTCCACATCACAAAACAATACGTTTCTGCAACAGTTCTCCACATTGGCTCCAAATCACAAAACTATACCTTCCAGCAAAAATTCTTCACATAGCTCCACATCACAAAACAATATCTTCCTGCAACAGTTCTACACAGTAGCTCCACATCAAAAAACAATACCTTTCTGCAACTGTTCTCCACACTGGCTACGCAACACATAATAATACCTTCCTGCAACAGTTTTCCACACTGGCTCCGAATCACAAATCTATACCTTTCTGCAACAGTTCTCCACACTAGCTCCACATCACAAAACAATACCTTCCTGCAACAGTTCTACACAGTAGCTCCACATCACAAAACAATACCTTCCTGCACCATCTTTACACATTAGCTCCACATCACAAAACTATACCTTCCTACAACAGTTCTCCACACTAGCGCCACCTCACAAAAAATTACCTTTCTGCAACAGTTTTCTACACTATTTCCACATCACAAAACAATATGTTTCTGCAACAGTTCTTCACACTGGCTCCGAATCACAAAACTATACCTTCCAGCAAAAGTTCTTCACACTAGCTCCGAATCACAAAACAATACCTTCTTTCAACAGTTCTACACAGTAGCTCCACATCACAATACTATACCTTTCTGCAACAGTTCTCCACATATAGCTCCACCTCACAAAACAATACCTTGCTGCAACTGTTCTCTACACTAGCTCCACATCACAAATCTGTACCTTTCTGAAACAGTTCTACACAGTAGCTCCACATCACAAAACAATACCTTCCTGCAACATTTCTACACACTAGCTCCACATCACAAAACTATACCTTCCTACAACAGTTCTCCACACTACCTCCACCTCACAAAACAATACGTTTCTGCAACAGTTCCTCACACTGGCTCCGAATCACAAAACTATACCTTTCTGCAACAGTTCTCCACACAAGCTCCACATCACAAAATAATACCTTCCTGCAACAGTTCTTCACACTGGCTCCGAATCACAAATCTAAATCTTTCTGCAACAGTTCTCCACACTAGCTAAACATCACAAAACAATAACTTCCAGAAACTGTTCTACACAGTAGTTCCACATCACAAAACAATACGTTTCTGCAAAAGTTATTCACACTCTCTCCGAATCACAAAACTATACCTTTCAGCAACAGTTCTTCACACTAGCTCCGAATCACAAAACAATACCTTCCTGCAACATTTCTAAACTCTAGCTCCACATCACAAAACTATACCTTCCTACAACAGTTCTCCACACTAGCTCCACCTCACAAAACAATAACTTTCTGCAACAGTTCTCTACACTACTTCCACATCACAAAACAATACATTTCTGAAACAATTCTCCACACTGGCTCTGAATTACAAAACTATACCTTCCTGCAACAGTTCTACACAGTAGCATTATATCACAAAATAATACCTTCCTGCAACATTTCTACACACTAGCTCCACATCACAAAGCTATACCTTCCTGCAACAGTTCTCCACACTAGCTCCACATCACAAATCTATACGTTCCTGCAAGAGTTCTCCACACTAGCTCCACATCACAAAACAATACCTTTCTGCAACTGTTCTCTACAGTAGCTCCACATCACAAAACAATACGTTTCTGCAACAGTTCCTCACACTGGCTCCGAACCACAAAACTATACCTTTCAGCAACAGATCTTCACACTTGCTCCGAATCACCAACAATACCTTCCTGCACCAATTCTCCACACTAGCTCCACATCACAAAACAATACCTTTCTGCAACTGTTCTCTACAGTAGCTCCACATCACAAAACAATACCTTTCTCCAATTGTTCTCCACAGTGGCTACGCATCACAAAATATTACCTTCCTAAAACATTTCTACACACTAGCTCCACATCACAAAGCTATACCTTCCTGCAACAGTTCTCCACACTAGCTCCACATCACAAATCTATATGTTCCTGCAAGAGTTCTCCACACTAGCTCCACATCACAAAACAATACCTTCCTGCAAATGTTCTCCACTATAGCTCCACCTCACAAAACAATACCTTTCTGCAACAGTTCTCTACACTAGCTCCACATCACAAAATTATACATTCCTGCAACAGTTCGTTACACTGGCTCCAAATCACAAAACTACACCTTCCAGCAACAGTTCTTTACACTCGCTCCGAGTCCCAAAACCATACCTTCATGCAACAGTTGTACACACTAGCTCACCATTACAAAATTAAACCTTCCTGCCACAGTTCTCCACACTAGCTCCACCACACAAAACAATACCTTTCTGCAACCTTTCTCTACACTAGCTGTACATCACAAAACAATACGTTTCTACAACAGTTTTCCACACTGGCTATGAATCACAAAACTATACCTTCCAGGAACAGTTCTTCACACTAGCTCCGAATCACAAAACCATGACTTCCTGCAACAGTTCTACACACTAGCTCCACATCACAAAACTATACCTTCCTGCAACAGTTCTCCACATTAGGTACACCTCAAAAAATAATACCTTTCTGCAACAGTTCTATACACTAGTTCCACATCACAAAACAAGAAGTTTCTGCAACAGTTCTACACAGTAGCTTTACATCACAAAACAATACATTCCTGCAACTGTTCTCCACACTAGCTAGACATCACAAAACACTATCTTTCCGCAACAGTTCTACACAGTAGCTCCACATCACAAAACAATACCTTCCTGCAACAGTTCTCCACACTAGCTACACATCACAATACAATAACTTCCAGAAACTGTTCTACACAGTAGTTCCACATCACAAAACAATACGTTTCTGCAAAAGTTATTCACACTCTCTCCGAATCACAAAACTATACCTTTCAGCAACAGTTCTTCACACTAGCTCCGAATCACAAAACAATACCTTCCTGCAACATTTCTAAACTCTAGCTCCAGGTCACACGTCTATACCTTTCTGCAACAGTTCTTCAGACTAGCTCCATATCACAAAACAATACCTTCCTGCAACAGCTCTACACAATAGCTCCACATCACAAAACAATACCTTTCTGCAATTGTTCTCCACAGTGGCTACGCATCACAAAATATTACCTTCCTGCAACATTTCTACACACTAGCTCCACATCACAAATCTATACCTTCCTGCAACAGTTCTACACACTAGCTCAACATCACAAAACAATATCTTCCTGCTCCAGTTCTACACAGTAGCTCCACATCACAAAACAATATGTTTCTGCAACAGTTCTCCACACTGGCTCCGAATAACAAAACTATACCTTCCAGGAAAAATTCTTCACCCTAGCACCGAATCACAAAGCAATACCTTCCTGCAACAGTTCTACACACCAGCTCCACATCACAAAATTATAACTTCCTGCAAAAGTTCTACACACTAGATCCACCTCACAAAACAATACCTTTCTGCAACAGTTCTCTACAGTAGCTCCACATCAGAAAACAATATGTTTCTACAACAGTTCCTCATACTGGCTCCGAATCACAAAACTATACCTTCCAGCAAAAGTTCTTCACACTAGCTTCGAATCACAAAAAAATACCTTCCTTCAACATTTCTACCTACTAGCTACACATCACAAAACTATACCTTCCTGCAACAGTTCTCCACACTAGCTCCATATCACAAAACATTACCTTCTTGGAACAGTTCTACACAGTAGATCCACATCACAAAACAAGACCTTTCTGCAATTGTTCTCCACACTGGCTGCGCATCAGAAAATATTACCTTCCTGCAACATTTCGACACACTAGTTCCACATCACAAAAATACACCTTCCTGCAACAGTTCTACACACTAGCTCCACATCACAAAACAATATCTTCCTGCTACAGTTCTACACAGTAGCTACAACATCACAAAACAATACCTTTCTGCAACTGTACTCCACACTGGCTACGCATCACATAATAATACCTTCCTGCAACAGTTTTCCATACTGGCTCCGAATCACAAAACTATACCTTTCTGCAACAGTTCTCCACACTAGCTTCACATCACAAAACAATACCTTCCTGCAACAGTTCTACACAGTAGCTCCACATCACAAAACAATACCTTCCTACAACAGTTCTCCACACAAGCTCCACCTCACAAAACTATACCTTCCTACACCAGTTTTCCACACTAGCTCCACCTCACAAAACAATACCTTAGTGCAACACTTCTCCACACTATCTCCACCTCACAAAACAATAACATTCTGCAACAGTTCTCCACACCAGCTCCACATCACAAAACTATACCTTCCTGCAACAGTTCTCCACACTAGCTCCACATCACAAAACTATACCTTCCTGCAACAGTTCTACACACTAGCTCCACATCACAAAACAATAATTTTCTGCAACTGTTCTCTAGACTGGCTACGCATCACATAATAATACCTTCCTGCAACAGTTTTCCACACTGGCTCCGAATCACAAAACTATAACTTTCTGCAACAGTTCTCCACACTAGCTCCATATCACAAAACAATACCTTCCTGCAGCAGTTCTACACAGTAGCTCCACATCACAAACAATACGTTTCTGCAACAGTTCTCCACACTGGCTCCGAATCACAAAACTATATCCTCCAGCAAAAGTTCTTCACCCTAGCTACGGATCACAAAACAATACCTTCCTACAACATTTCTACACACTAGCTCCACATCACAAAACTATACCTTCCTGCAACAGTACAACACACTAGCTCCATACCACAAAACAATACCTTCCTTCAACAGTTATACACAGTAGCTCCACATCACAAAACAATACCTTTATGCAATTGTTCTCCGACTGCCTATGCATCACAAAACTATACCTTCCTACAACAGTTCTCCACACTGGCTCCGAATCACAAAACTATACCTTCCAGCAAAAGTTCTTCACCCTAGCTAAGAATCACAAAACTATAGCTTACTGCAACACTTCTCCACACTAGCTCCACCTCACAAAACAATAACTTTCTCCAACTGTTCTCTACACTAGCTCCACATCACACAATAATACCTTCCTGCAACAGTTCTCCACACTGGCTTCAAATCACAAAACTATACCTTCCAGCAACAGTTCTTCACAAAACCATACCTTCATGCAACAGTTCTACACACTAGCTCCCCTTCACAAAGCTATACGTTCCTGCAACAGGTCTCCACACTAGCTCCACCTCACAAAACAATACGTTTCTGCAACAGTTCTCTACACTAGCTCCACCTCATAAAACAATACCTTTCTGCAACAGTTCTGTACAGTAGCTCCACTTCACAATACTATACCTTCCTGGAACAGTTCTCAACAGTAGCTCCACATCACAAAACAATACGTTTCGGCAACAGTCTACACAGTAGCTCCACATCACAAAACTATACCTTTTTACAACAGTTCTCCACACTAGCTCCACCTCACAAAACAATACCTTTCTGCAACTGTTCTCCACACTAGCTCCACCTCAAAAAACAATACCTTCCTGCAACACTTCTCCACACTAGCTCTACATCACAAAACAACACCTTCCTGCAACTGTTCCCCACACTAGCTCCACATCACAAAACAATACGTTTCTGCAACAGTTCCTCACACTGGCTCCGAATCACAAAACTATACCTTTCTGCAACAGTTCTCCACACAAGCTCCACATCACAAAACAATACCTTTCTGCAACAGTTCTTCACACTGGCTCCGAATCACAAAACTAAATCTTTCTGCAACAGTTCTCCACACTAGCTCCACATCACAAAACAATACCTTCCAGAAACTGTTCTACACAGTAGTTCCACATCACAAAACAATACGTTTCTGAAAAAGTTATTCACACTCTCTCCGAATCACAAAACTATACCTTTCAGCAACAGTTCTTCACACTAGCTCCGAATCACAAAACAATACCTTCCTGCAACATTTCTACACTCTAGCTCCAGGTCACAAGTCTATACCTTCCTGCATCAGTTCTTCAGGCTAGCTCCATATCACAAAACAATACCTTCCTGCAACAGTTCTACACAGTAGCTCCACATCACAAAACAATACCTTTCTCCAATTGTTCTCCACAGTGGCTACGCATCACAAAATATTACCTTCCTGCAACTTTTCTACACACTAACTCCACATCACAAATCTATACTTTCCTGCAACAGTTCTACACACTAGCTCAACATCACAAAACAATATCTTCCTGCTACAGTTCTACACAGTAGCTCCACATCACAAAACAATATGTTTCTGCAACAGTTCTCCACACTGGCTCCGAATAACAAAACTATACCTTCCAGGAAAAATTCTTCACCCTAGCGCCGAATCACAAAACAATACCTTCCTGCAACAGTTCTACACACCAGCTCCACATCACAAAATTATAACTTCCTGCAAAAGTTCTACACAGTAGATCCACCTCACAAAACAATACCTTTCTGCAACAGTTCTCTACAGTAGCTCCACATCAGAAAACAATAGGTTTCTACAACAGTTCCTCATACTGGCTCCGAATCACAAAACTATATCTTTCTGAAACAGTTATCCACACTAGCTCCACATCAAAAAACAATACCTTCCTGCAACAGTTCTAAACACTAGCTGCACATCACAAAATTATACCCTCCTACAACAGTTCTCCACATTACATCCACCTCCCAAAACAATACCTTTCTGCAACAGTTCTCTACAATAGTTCCACATCACAAAACAATACCTTTCGTCAACAGTTCTCCACACTGGCTCTGAATCACAAAACTATACCTTCCAGCAACAGTTCTTCACACTAGCTCAGAATCACAAAACAATACCTTCCTGCAACAGTTCACACTAACTCCATCTCACAAAACCATAGCTTTCTGCAACAGTTCTCTACACTAGCTCCACATAACAAAAAAATACCTTCCTGCAACAGTTCTCCACATTGGCTTCGAATCACAAAACTTTACCTTCCAGCAACAGTTCTTCACACTCGCTCCGAATCACAAAACCATACCTTCATGCAACAGTTCTCCACACTAGCTCCACCTCACAAAACAATACCTTTCTGCAACAGATCTCTACACTAGCTATACATCATAAAACAATGTTTCTGCAACAGTTCTCTACACTAGCTCCACATCACAAATTAATACCTTCCAGCAACAATCCTTCACCCTAGCTCCACATCACAAAAAAATAACTTCCTGCAACAGTTCTACACAGTAGCTCCACATCACAAAACAATAGCTTTCTCAACTGTTCTCCACACTAGCTACGCATCACATAATAATACCTTCCTGCAACAGTTTTCCACACTGGATTCGAATCACAAAACAATACCTTTCTGCAACAGTTCCCCACACTAGCTCCACATCACAAAAAAATACCTTCCTGCAACAGTTCTCCACAGTGGCTCCACAACAAAAAACAATACCTTTCTGCAACAGTTCTACACAGTAGCTCCACATCACAAAATTATACGTTCCTGCAACCGTTCCTCACACTGGCTCTGAATCACAAAACTATACCTTTCAGCAACAGTTCTTCACACTAGCTCCGAATCACAGAACAATACCGTCCTGCAACATTTCTACACACTAACTCCACATCACAAAACTATACCTTCCTGCAACAGTTCTCCACACTAGCTCCACATCAAAAAACAATACCTTTCTGCAATTGTTTTCCACACTGGCTACGCATCACAAAATATTACCTTCCTGCAACATTTCTACACACTAGCTCCACATCCCAAAACTATACCTTCCTGCAACAGTTCTACATACTAGCTCCACATCACAAAACAATATCTTCCTGCTACACTTCTACACAGTAGCTCCACATCACAAAACAATACCTTTCTGCAACTGTTCTCCACACTGGCTACGCATCACATAATAATACCTTCCTGCATGAGTTTTCCACACTGGCTCCGAATCACAAATCTATACCTTTCTGCAACAGTTCTCCACACTAGCTCCACATCACAAAACAATTCCTTCCTGCAACATTTCTACACACTAGCTCCACATCACAAAACTATACCTTCCTACAACAGTTCTCCACACTAGCTCCACCTCACAAAACAATAACTTTTTGCATCAGTTCTCTACACTACTTCCACATCACAAAATATTACCTTCCTGGAACAGTTCCTCACACTGGCTCCGAATCACAAAACTATACCTTTCAGCAACAGTTCTTCTCACTATCTCCGAATCACTAAACAATACCTTCCTGCAACTGTTCTCCACACTGGCTACACATCACAAAACTATACCTTCCTACAACAGTTCTCTACACTAGCTCCACCTCACAAAACAGTACCTTTCTGCAACAGTTCTCTACACTAGTTCCACCTCACAAAACAATACCTTTCTGCAACAGTTCTCTACACTAGCTCCACATCACAAACTATACCTTTCTGCAACAGTTCTCCACACTGGCTCCACATCACAAAACAATACCTTCCTGCAACAGTTCTACACAATAGCTCCACATCACAAAACTATACCTTCCTGCAACATTTCTACACACTAGCTCCAAATCACAAAACTATACCTTTTTACAACAGTTCTCCACAGTAGCTCTACCTCACAAAACAATACCTTTCTGCAACAGTTCTCTACACTAGTTCCACATGACAAACCAATACGTTTCTGCAACAGTTCTCCACACTGGCTCTGAGTCACAAAACTATACCTTCCAGCAAATGTTCTTCACACTAGCTCCGAATCACAAAACAATACCTTCCTGCAACAGTTCTACACAGTAGCTCAACCTCACAAAACCATACCTTTCTGCAACAGTTCTCCACACTAGCTCCACACCACAAAAAATTAAGTTTCTGCTACAGTTCTCCACACTGGCTCCGAATCACAAAACTATACCTTCCAGCACTGTAGGGATGAGCCCCACCCCTCTAGTGGGTGGGCTCGCCTGGGGCAGGCTTTGACTGTTAAATACGGTGCGCAGATGCTGCGCGGGCCTTGCTTGCTTCCGCTCACCTGTGCTGTGTGGGAACCTTTGGTTGCGTGAGTTATTAAAGCTGTATAACATTATAATAATTTGTCTGATTTAATTCAAATCCCCCTTCAATTGGCGCCCACGTGGTTGTGATAGATCCATGCAGAGCAGCCCCGGCTCATTGCAGCTCCCTCCCGCCCATGTGCCAGCCCCTAACTCCTCTTGTCCGCCTGCCGCGGGAGATACAGTCTGCGCCGCGCACGCCTATGGCCCTTACCAGGCTGCCACCGCAGCCTGACCGGTTCCCTCAACTGCACCTCCCCACCGAGGCCACATTTCTCCCGGCGCCCTGCCACCATTTTGAGCGCAGCCGCCGGAGTTGTTTTGCGCGCCCAGCTGTAGCAGCTGCTTTGAATCAAACCCAGCCTCCCTGCCTGTGCCACAGCATTGGTCTGATTCAAAGCAAGCTCGGCATGCAGATAAATAAATCTTGGTTTTGAGTTCCTGTTTCAGACCAGCTCTCCACGTGGACTCAAGTGGACTCTTCTGCCACCACTGGCAGGAACCAGTCATTGCAGGTAAAAATTTTTTTCTTTTATAAATAAAATGTCTGAGAATATTACTTTTCAGGACTTTAGCAGTCTTTTTGAGTGTGCCATGTGGGACATCTTACAAGAGGTGTCTGGCACCCCACATCTATGGATTCTTCTGGGATTAGTAATTTTCCTTGGCACTAAATGGTTTGACAACAGAAGTATGATGGAGTCTTTAAGAGATGAATCCAGGATTCTTAAGGCAGAGGTTGAACATTTAAAAACTATTGGAGACGAATCCAGGATTCTTAAGGCAGAGGTTGAACATTTAAAAATTATTGGAGACGAATCCAGGATTCTTAAGACAGAGGTTGAACGTCTAAAAACTATTGGAGACGAATCCAGGATTCTCTAAGGCAGAGGTTGAATGTTTGAAAACTATTAAGCATGACAATGATCTTCTCAAGAATCAGCTTCAAGTTCTACAGGAAGAGAACAGATCTTTGTTTAATAAGACTCTGGCAACTGAGCAAAATTTAGAAAAGGTTCAGGCCGATATTGAGGAGAAACTCATTGCAGAGGGGGAATGTCTCAAAATCATCAGGTACGATAACGATCTTCTCAAGAATCAGCTTGAACTGCTACAGGAAGAGAACAGATCTTTGTTTAATAAGACTCTGGTAACTGAGCAAAATTTAGAAAAGGTTCAGGCCAATATTGAGGAGAAATTCATTACTATGGAAAGGGGAACAGCTGAGTTGGACCGTAGACTTCAATCCTTTTCTGTAGGGACTGAAACATTACTAGCTGATATTAAGGAGAGATTTATTACTATGGAAGAAGGATCAGCTGATTTAAACAGTAAATTCCAGCGGTCACTTTCTGAAGAAATTGAAACACTAACTCGTAAATTTCAACAGTCACTTTCTGAAGGGATGGAAACATTAAATGAGAGAACCAAAACGGTTGAATGTGACAATCGAATTTTGTCTAAAACTTGTGACAAATTGGCAGAAAGGGCAGACACTGGACGAATGAATGTAGATCTACAAGGGATAGACAAGGCAACCTGATGCAGACGGGAAACGTGAGAGGGGGGGCCTCACAGGCCCCCATGGCACACATGGTTCAATCATTTCTAGTTCCAGCGGAGAACGTGCCTCGTCAGGACAATTAGGAAACCCCATGCCTACTGTTACAAGCAATAATGATCAGAAAGATGAGTTACGTGTGTTTTGACAAACTTCTATAAATGATCAAAGACCTAAGCTAAGAGTATGTGTAAATGGCATTTTTATTACTGGCTTGCTGGACACAGGTGCTGATGTAAGTATCATTACCCCAGAATCTTGGCATCCATATTGGCCTCTTCAGAATGTGAATGTCCAGCTACTGGGAATTGGAACCCTATCTCGAGTAAGACAGAGCACGAGATGGGTTGAATGCATAGGGCCTGAGGGACAAATAGGAAAATTAAGGCCATATGTAGCCAATATTGCAATAAATTTATGGGGTCGTGACCTATTACAACAATGGAATACTCAAATTAACATTCCTGCTACTTCTAGAGTTTATGGTTCTGAAAATAATATTAAAAGATATTATAAACGGAGAAAACCGGCCATTCGGGCCATACAAGAACAAGCAATTGAAGTCCCTTCAGAGATACCAACAGCCTTGCCTTTAAAATGGTTGACTGAGAAACCAATATGGACAAAGCAATGGCCTCTAGCTGAGGAAAAGTTACAGGCTTTAGAACAGCTGGTACAAGAGCAATTAGATGCTGGACATATAGAAGAATCTACCAGCCCTTGGAATTCTCCTGTATTTGTGGTTAAGAAAAAATGGAGAATGGTGACAGATCTCAGAGCAATCAACAAGGTTATTCAACCTATGGGCCCTCTGCAATCTGGAATCCCATTGCCCTCTTTGTTACCAAAAGGATGGCCTCTTATAGTTATTGATTTAAAGGATTGTTTTTTCACAATACCTTTACAAAAAGAAGATAGAGAAAAATTTGCCTTCACAGTACCTACTTACAACAATTCCCAACCTTCCAAGAGATACCACTGGGCCGTCCTCCCCCAGGGTATGTTAAATAGCCCCTCCTTGTGCCAATACTTTGTGAACCAACCATTGCAAATAATACGCAGGAAATTCCCCAAATCCATTATTTTCACTACATGGACGACATATTGTTATCCGATCCAAACATGGATACCTTGAACAGACTGTTTGATGAAATAAAGATACTTTTACCTAAATGGGGATTGCAAATTGCTCCTGAAAAAATACAGAAGGGGGATTCCGTTAATTATCTAGGTTATAAAATAGGTTTACAAAAAATTAAGACACAAAAGGCACAAATTAGGAGAGATCGCCTACGAACTCTTAATGACTTTCAAAAACTGTAGGAGACATTTCCAGTCTACGACCAGCTATTGGGATAACACCTGATCTAATAATTCATTTGAACAAAACCCTGGAAGGTAATAAAGATTTAAACAGTCCCAGAGAATTAACAGCTGAAGCAGAAAAGGAACTGACAATGATTGAGTAAAAATTACAACATGCACATGTGGACAGGGTGAATCCAGAGCTCGATTGTATTCTCGTCATATTACCATCAAAAATTTCTCCTACAGGAATTTTAATGCAGAGAGATGATATTATCTTGGAATGGATCTTTTTACCACATAAACCAAGTAAGAAACTAAAAACTTATGTGGAAAAAGTCTCTGAGTTAATTATAAAAGGCAAGCTGAGACTTCGTCAACTAGCAGGCATAGACTCAGCAGAAATTATAGTACCTTTCACTGCTGATGAACTAAGGAAATTATGGGAAGATAATGAACCATGGCAAAGAGCTTGTGCTAATTTTTTGGGAGACATTAATAACAACTATCCGAAAAGCAAGAGGCTTAACTTCATAAAGAGAACTTCTTGGATCCTTCCTCGAATCGTCCGTGATGCTCCAATAACTGGAGCCCGTACATTCTATACTGATGCCAATAAAACAGGGAAGGCAGGTTACAAATCAGAAGACTTGGGTAAGATGGAACAAAGTCCTTATGATTCTGTCCAGAAGGCAAAATTATATGCCATTCTTATGGTGTTAAGGGATTTTAAAGAACCTATTAATATAGTTACTGATTCACAATATGCATAAAGAGTTATTTTACATATTGAAACTACTAATTTATACCTGATGATACAGAACTAACCTCATTGTTTATCCAGGTTCAAGATTTGATCAGGAACAGGCTTTGCCCTATGTACATAACACACATCCGATCCCATACGGGTCTGCTAGGTCCTCTAGCACAAGGTAATGCAGATATTGATCAATTATTGATTGGTAGTGTGCTACAAGCCTCTGAATTTCATAAAAAACATCATGTTAATAGCAAAGGCTTGAAGAAAGAGTTTTCTATTACATGGCAACAAGCTAAGGAGATTGTAAAGAAGTGCCCTACTTGCTCTTTCTATAACCAAACGCCACTGCCAGCAGGGGCTAATCCTAAGGGCACCCATAGGAATGAAATCTGGCAGATGGATGTGTTCCACTTTGCAGAATTTGGCAAATTGAAGTATGTTCATCACACCATTGACACTTATTCAGGCTTTCAGTGGGCAACTGCTTTAAGTTCGGAAAAGGCTGATTCAGTAATTACTCATTTATTAGAAGTCATGGCTATCATGGGTATACCTACACAGATAAAGACAGATAATGGTCCCGCTTATGTCTCTAGGAAAATGAAATGGTTTTTTGACTATTACAATATCAAGCATGTTACAGGTATACCATACAATCCTACAGGTCAGGCAGTCATAGAAAGATCAAATAGAACTATAAAGGATATGTTAAACAAACAGAAAAGGGTGGAAAACACTCCCAGAAATAGGTTACACAATGCTTTGTTAACCTTGAATTTTCTTAACGCTAATGAGAAGGGAACAACGGCTGCAGAAAGACATTGGATAATGGAAAAGTCTACTGAACTAAATCAACCAGTTTATTTCAAGGATGTGCTAACCTCACAATGGAAGCCAGGAGATGTGCTGCGTTGGGGAAGGGGTTTTGCTCTTATCTCCACAGGTGAAAAAAAATTAATAAAGGTTCAGTATGAAGAAGACAAGCCATTTGGAAAAGATAAATAACAATTCATTTGCAAGGATGACGAGCATACTAATGGTAAGGAACATACATAGGTTGGGGGCAGGGTTCTTTTCTTATCTCCACAGATAAATACTGATCTTCAAAAAATTTAAGGGACCCTGAATATTTACTCAGTGATGGATGGAAAATGGTTACAACTCACTAAGGATCAGTAAGTATTGACTTTATATATATACATATCTATATGTTTTATTGAACACTTTTTTATAAATATGTAGAGTTGGTTTTGGAGTTGGACTCTGGCCCAGTCCCTCTTCAATTCCAAACCTGTTGATAAGAGATATCTCACAGGATAAGAATAATTATATACTTGGTAAACTTTCTTTGCTTTTTCTCATATCTGTGTCTTTCTTTATATGTCAGTATGTGTCTTTGTTGTTAATGTTTAAATTTCCCATAACAAACAACAAATTTTCCTACAGTAATTTTTGAAGTTTTCAGGATGAAGATGGGGCCCCACAACATCAACTCAATCTGGTTTTTATGACGTCATGAGTATATACATATTTTTTTCCCTTTCTTTCTAAGCGCTAATATTAGACTTGTTTTTTGGTACCAACTGCTCGAGACAATTTCGAATGGTGCACATTTTTGACAACACTCTGGCCAGACCTTCTAAAGATACACAGAGACTAGTTACAATTTTCTTAGGTCAAAGGTTAATTTGGGAATTTTATCATCATTTGCTTTCACGGGAGCCCCTAAGGAGAACGTCGCCCCCATGTCAGCTTGAAGCAATCTTAGAGGACGACGTCCCCTCTCCCAACAGAGTTTGCCCTCAGGGTTAGGGACATCTATTAGTGGTTGGTTTGGGGTTGAGGGGATGGGGGGATGTTCTATGGAATTAGGGGTATGTTAAAAAAAACAGAGGGGGATTAACTGGTTTGATGATTGGTATTTGTGAGTTACTGATTTTAGAAAATTGTATTGGTACTGTTTCCCGTATTTTGATATATTGAATATTGAATGTGAGTATTCTTACCTCTATTTTTGTATAAGAGTATGCTTATATTGTATTGATACATCTACCATATTACAATGTACATTTCTAACTCTGTTACTATTTATGTAATATCAACATTGAATGTGAGCTCCTTCCATTGTTTACATTTGATATGTAATGACATTGTTTACAGATGAAGATCATTGTCTTCATATATTGCACAGTTTATTCTTTTAATCTTCAAGTTAGATAGGTATTGAGAATTATATGTTTGTCATGTTTATTCTTAGGTTAATCAGGTCTTCTAGATACATAGAGATTATATTTAGTATAGATAGTATAATCTTCAGCCTCTTTAAAGAGCTGTAGAAAATGGCTTTTAATCTAACCTAGAATTCTGTGCCAACGAGACACAATTACTCCTGGCAACGCCACTGTACTCCCGAGAGAACGTTGAGCACCAAAGACACTCCACTGGGAGCTTGTCTTCTTGGCAGAACTGGCCTTTGGGTTAAGAAAAGCCCATACCTCAACTACTGACAAAGTTATGAAACAGGATTGTCTTATCTTGCCAAGACAGGGTAGGATGATTCTAAGAAAGTTCCTTGCATCTGATAATGACATGTCAGTTATGTGTGGCCTTAGCCAAAGCTGGTTGACTCAACATTGCAAACGAGAATTTGGGTGATTGCCCAGGTAGTCAGTTGTCTCTGTTATTTTAGGCACATTGTGGATATCTCTCATTTGTTAAGTAATATTTATTCCCTTCTCAGATCTTTGATGGAGTTGAAGATTATATAACTGTAATTACTCTCTATATTAGTTAGACTCTTTGAGATAGACTGTCTGGTAAAACTTTTGTTCTCAATATTGTTTGTTATATTTATTTTTTGTTATTATTGTTTATAGTTGTATTTGGTTTAATTCTGTCTTATTTAGACAAAAGAGGGAGATGTAGGGATGAGCCCCACCCCCCTAGTGGGTGGGCTCGCCTGGGGCAGGCTTTGACTGTTAAATAAGGTGCGCAGACGCTGCGCGAGCCTTGCTTGCTTCCGCTCACCAGTGCTGCGCGGGAACATTTGGTTGCGTGAGTTATTAAAGCTGTATAACATTATAATAATTTGTCTGATTTAATTCAAATCCCCCTTCACAGCACAAGTTCTTCACACTAGCTCCGAATCAAAAAATAATACCTTCCTGCAACAGTTCTACACAGTAGCTCCACATCACAAAACAATACTTTCCTGCAACAATTCTCCACACTAGCTACACATCACAAAAAAATATCTTCCTGCAACAGTTCTACACAGTAGCTCCACATCACAAAACAATACGTTTCTGCAACAGTTCTCCACACTGGCTCCGAATCACAAAACTATACCATTCTGCAACAGTTCTCCACACTAGCTCCACATCGCAAAACCATAATTTCCTGAAACAGTTCTAGAGAGTAGCTCCACATCACAAAATAAAATCTTCCTGCAACATTTCTACACACTAGCTCGACATCACAAAACAATACATTTCTGCAACAATTCTCCACACTAGCTCCACATCACGAGACAATACCGTCCTGCAACATTTCTCCACACTAGCTCCACATCACAAATCTATACCTTCCTGCAACAGTTCTCCACACTAGCTCCAACTCACAAAACAATACTTTTCTGCAACAGTTCTCTACACTAGTTCCACATCACAAAACAATAAGTTTCTGCAACAGTTCCTCACACTGGCTCCGAATCACAAAACTATACCTTTCAGCAACAGTTCTCCACACTAGCTCCGAATCACAAAACAATACCTTCCTGCAACATTTCTACACACTAGCGCCACATCACAAAACTATACCTTCCTGCAACAGTTCTCCACTCTAGCTCCATATAACAAAACAATACCTTCCTGCAACAGTTCTACACAGTAGCTCCACATCACATAACAATTCCTATCTGCAACAGTTCTCCACACTGGCTATGCATCACAAAACTATATATTCCTAAAACAGTTCTCCACACTAGCTCCACCTCACAAAACAATACCTTCCTGCAACATTTCTACACACTAGCTCCACATCACAAAACAATACCTTTCGGCAAAAGGTCTCTACACTAGCTCCACATCACAAAACTATACCTTTCTGCAACAGTTCTCTACACTAGTTCCACATGACAAAACAATACGTTTCTGCTATAGTTCTCCACACTGGCTCTGAATCACAAAACTATACCTTCCAGCACAAGTTCATCACACTAGCTCCGAATCACAAAATAATACCTTCCTGCAACAGTTCTACACATAGCTCCACATCATAAACAATACCTTCCTGCAACATTTCTCCACACTAGCTACACATCACAAAACAATATCTTCCTGCAACAGTTTTACGCAGTAGCTCCACATCACAAAACAATTCGTTTCTGCAACAGTTCTCCACACTGTCTCCGAATCACAAAACTATACCTTTCTATAATAGTTCTCCACACTAGCTCCACATCACAAAATAATACCTTCCTGCAACAGTTCTCCATAATAGCTCCACATCACAAAACTATACCTTCCTGCAACAGTTCTCCACACTATCTCCACCTCACAAAGCAATACCTTTCTGCAAGAGTTCTCTACACTAACTCCACATCACAAAAACATACGTTTCTGCAACAGTTCTCCACACTGGCTCTGAATCACAAAACAATACCTTCAAGCACAAGTTTTTCACACTAGCTCCGAATCACAAAACAATACCTTGCTGCAACAGTTCTACACATTAGCTCCATATCACAAATCTATAACTTCCTGCAACACTTCTCCACACTAGCTCCACCTCACAAAACTATACCGTCCTGCAACAGTTCCTCACACTGCCTAAGAATCACAAAACTATACCTTTCAGGAACAGTTCTTTTTTTTTTTTTGGTTTTTCGAGACAGGGTTTCTCTGCGGCTTTGGAGCCTATCCTGGAACTAGCTCTTGAGGACAAGGCTGGTCTCGAACTCACAGAGATCCGCCTGCCTCTGCCTCCTGAGTGCTGGGATTAAAGGCGTGCGCCACCAACGCCCGGCTCAGGAACAGTTCTTTACACTAGCTCCGAATCACAAAACAATACCTTCCTGCAACAGTTCTCCACACTAGCTCCATATCACAAAACAATACCTTCCTGCAACAGTTCTACACAGTAGCTCCACATCACAAAACAATACCTTTCTGCAACTGTTCTCCACACTGGTACGCATCACAAAACTATACCTTCCTACAACAGTTCTACACACTAGCTCCACCTCACAAAACAATACCTTTCTGCAACAGTTCTCTACACTAGTTCCACCTCACAAAACAATACCTTTCTGCAACAGTTCTCTACATTAGCTCCACATCACAAAAATATACCTTTCTATAACAGTTCTCCACACTAGCTCCACATCACAAAACAATATCTTCCTTCAACAGTTCTACATAGTAGCTCCACCTCACATAACTATACCTTTCTGCAACAGTTCTCTACACTAGTTCCACATGACAAAACAATACGTTTCTGCTATAGTTCTCCACACTGGCTCTGAATCACAAAACTATACCTTCCAGCACAAGTTCATCACACTAGCTCCGAATCACAAAATAATACCTTCCTGCAACAGTTCTACACATAGCTCCACATCATAAACAATACCTTCCTGCAACATTTCTCCACACTAGCTACACATCACAAAACAATATCTTCCTGCAACAGTTTTACGCAGTAGCTCCACATCACAAAACAATTCGTTTCTGCAACAGTTCTCCACACTGTCTCCGAATCACAAAACTATACCTTTCTATAATAGTTCTCCACACTAGCTCCACATCACAAAAAAATACCTTCCTACAACAGTTCTCCATAATAGCTCCACATCACAAAACTATACCTTCCTGCAACAGTTCTCCACACTATCTCCACCTCACAAAGCAATACCTTTCTGCAAGAGTTCTCTACACTAACTCCACATCACAAAAACATACGTTTCTGCAACAGTTCTCCACACTGGCTCTGAATCACAAAACAATACCTTCAAGCACAAGTTTTTCACACTAGCTCCGAATCACAAAACAATACCTTGCTGCAACAGTTCTACACATTAGCTCCACATCACAAATCTATAACTTCCTGCAACACTTCTCCACACTAGCTCCACCTCACAAAACTATACCGTCCTGCAACAGTTCCTCACACTGGCTAAGAATCACAAAACTATACCTTTCAGGAACAGTTCTTTTTTTTTTTTTTTTTTTTTGGTTTTTCGAGACAGGGTTTCTCTGCGGCTTTGGAGCCTATCCTGGAACTAGCTCTTGTAGACCAGGCTGGTCTCGAACTCACAGAGATCCGCCTGCCTCTGCCTCCCGAGTGCTGGGATTAAAGGCGTGCGCCACCAACGCCCGGCTCAGGAACAGTTCTTTACACTAGCTCCGAATCACAAAACAATACCTTCCTGCAACAGTTCTCCGCACTAGCTCCATATCACAAAACAATACCTTCCTGCAACAGTTCTACACAGTAGCTCCACATCACAAAACAATACCTTTCTGCAACTGTTCTCCACACTGGTACGCATCACAAAACTATACCTTCCTACAACAGTTCTACACACTAGCTCCACCTCACAAAACAATACCTTTCTGCAACAGTTCTCTACACTAGTTCCACCTCACAAAACAATACCTTTCTGCAACAGTTCTCTACATTAGCTCCACATCACAAAAATATACCTTTCTACAACAGTTCTCCACACTAGCTCCACATCACAAAACAATATCTTCCTTCAACAGTTCTACATAGTAGCTCCACATCACAGAACTATACCTTCCTGCAACATTTCTACACACTAGCTCCACATCACAAAACTATACCTTCCTACAACAGATCTGCACAGTAGCTCCACCTCACGAAACAATACCTTTCTGCAACAGTTCTCTACACTAGTTCCACATGACAAAACAATACGTTTCTGCTATAGTTCTCCACACTGGCTCTGAATCACAAAACTATACCTTCCAGCACAAGTTCTTCACACTAGCTCCGAATCACAAAATAATACCTTCCTGCAACAGTTCTACACAGTAGCTCCACATCACAAAACAATACCTTCCTGCACCATTTCTCCACACTAGCTACACATCACAAAACAATATCTTCCTGCAACAATTTTACGCAGTAGCTCACATCACAAAACAATTTGTTTCTGCAACAGTTCTCCACATGGTCTCCGTATCACAAAACTATACCTTTCTACAACAGGTCTCCACACTAGCTCCACATCACAAAAAAATACCTTCCTGCAACTGTTCTACACAGTAGCTCCACATCACAAAATAATATCTCCCTGCAACATTTCTACACACTATTTCCACATCACAAAACTATACCTTCCTACATCAGTTCTCCACACTAGCGACACCTCACAAAACAATACCTTTCTGCAACAGTTCTCTACAGTAGCTCCACATGACAAAACAATACATTTCTGCAACAGTTCTCCACACTAGCTCCACATCACAAAACAATACCTTCCTGCAACAGTTCTACACAGTAGCTCCACATCACAAAATAATATCTTCCTGCAACATTTCTACACACTAGCTCCACATCACAAAACCCTACCTTCCCACAACAGTTCTCCACACTAGCGCCACCTCACAAAACAATACCTTCCTGCAACAGTTCTCCACACTAGCTACACATCACAAAACAATATCTTCCTGCAACAGTTCTACACAGTAGCTCCACATCACAAAACAATACATTTCTGCAACAGTTCTCCACACTAGCTACACATCACAAAACAATATCTTCCTGCAACAGTTCTACACAGTAGCTCCACATCACAAAACAATACATTTCTGCAACAATTCTCCACACTAGCTCCACATCACAAAACAATATCTTCCTGCTACAGTTCTCCACACTAGCTCCACATCACAAAACTATACCTTCCTGCAACTGTTCTCCACACTGGCTATGAATCACAAAACTATACCTTCCAGCAACAGTTCTTCACACTAGCTCTGAATCCCAAAACCATACCTTCATGCAACAGTTGTACACACTAGGTCCCCATCACAAAATTATACCTTCCTGCAACAGTTCTCCACACTAGCTCCACCACACAAAACAATACCTTTCTGCAACAGTTCTCTACACTAGCTATACATCACAAAAATATACGTTTCTTTAACAGTTTTCCACACTAGCTCCACCTCACAAAACAATACCTTAGTGCAACATTTCTACACACTAGCTCCACATCACAAAACTATACCTTCCTATACAGTTCTCCACACTACCGCCACCTCACAAAACAATACCTTTCTGCAACAGTTCTTAACACTAGCTCCACATCACAAAACTATACGTTCCTGCAACAGTTCTCCACATAGCTCCACATCACAAAACAATACCTTCTTGCAACAGTTCTCCACACTAGCTCCACATCACAAAACTATACGTTCCTGCAACAGTTCTCCACACTAGCTCCACATCACAAAACTATACCTTCCTGCAACATTCTCCACACTAGCTCCACCTCAAAAAACAATACCTTTCTGCAAGAGTTCTCTACACTAAATCCACATCACAAAAAAATACGTTTCTGCAACAGTTCTCCACACTGGCTCTGAATCACAAAACTATACCTTCCAGCACAAGTTTTTCACACTAGCTCCGAATCAAAAAACAATACCTTCCTGCAACAGTTCTACACATTAGCTCCACATCACAATTCTATAACTTCCTGCAACAGTTCTCCACACTAGCTCCACCTAACAAAACAATACCTTCCTGAAACAGTTCCTCACACTGGCTCCGAATCACAAAACTATAACTTTCAGCAATAGTTCTTCACACTAGCTCCGAATCACAAAACAATACCTTCCTGCAACAGTTCTCCACACTAGCTCCATATCACAAAACAATACCTTCCTGCAACAGTTCTACACAGTAGATCCATATCACAAAAAAATACCTTTCTGCAACCGTTCTGCACACTGGCTACGCATCACAAAACTATACCTTCCTAGAACAGTTCTCCGCACTAGCTCCAACTCACAAAACAATACCTTTCTGCAACAGTTCTCTACATTAGCTCCACATCACAAAAATATACCTTTCTGCAACAGTTCTCAACGCTAGCTCCACATCACAAAACAATATCTTCCTTCAAGAGTTCTACACAGTAGATCCACATGACAGAACTATAGCTTCCTGCAACATTTCTACACACTAGTACCACATCACAAAACTATACCTTCCTAAAACAGTTCTCCACAGTAGCTCCACCTCACGAAACAATACCTTTCTGCAATAGTTCTCTACACTAGTACCACATGACAAAACAATACGTTTCTGCTATAGTTCTCCACACTGGCTCTGAATCACAAAACTATACCTTCCAGCACAAGTTCATCACACTAGCTCCGAATCACAAAACAATATCTTCCTGCAACAGTTTTACGCAGTAGCTCCACATCACAAAACAATTCGTTTCTGCAACAGTTCTCCACACTGTCTCCGAATCACAAAACTATACCTTTCTATAATAGTTCTCCACACTAGCTCCACATCACAAAAAAATACCTTCCTGCAACAGTTCTCCATAATAGCTCCACATCACAAAACTATACCTTCCTGCAACAGTTCTCCACACTATCTCCACCTCACAAAGCAATACCTTTCTGCAAGAGTTCTCTACACTAACTCCACATCACAAAAACATACGTTTCTGCAACAGTTCTCCACACTGGCTCTGAATCACAAAACAATACCTTCAAGCACAAGTTTTTCACACTAGCTCCGAATCACAAAACAATACCTTGCTGCAACAGTTCTACACATTAGCTCCACATCACAAATCTATAACTTCCTGCAACACTTCTCCACACTAGCTCCACCTCACAAAACTATACCGTCCTGCAACAGTTCCTCACACTGGCTAAGAATCACAAAACTATACCTTTCAGGAACAGTTCTTTTTTTTTTTTTTTTTTTTTGGTTTTTTTGAGACAGGGTTTCTCTGCGGCTTTGGAGCCTATCCTGGAACTAGCTCTTGTAGACCAGGCTGGTCTCGAACTCACAGAGATCCGCCTGCCTCTGCCTCCCGAGTGCTGGGATTAAAGGCGTGCGCCACCAACGCCCGGCTCAGGAACAGTTCTTTACACTAGCTCCGAATCACAAAACAATACCTTCCTGCAACAGTTCTCCACACTAGCTCCATATCACAAAACAATACCTTCCTGCAACAGTTCTACACAGTAGCTCCACATCACAAAACAATACCTTTCTGCAACTGTTCTCCACACTGGTACGCATCACAAAACTATACCTTCCTACAACAGTTCTACACACTAGCTCCACCTCACAAAACAATACCTTTCTGCAACAGTTCTCTACACTAGTTCCACCTCACAAAACAATACCTTTCTGCAACAGTTCTCTACATTAGCTCCACATCACAAAAATATACCTTTCTACAACAGTTCTCCACACTAGCTCCACATCACAAAACAATACCTTCCTTCAACAGTTCTACATAGTAGCTCCACTCGCAGAAATATCCTAACAAGCTCACACCAACAACCTACAACAGATCTCCACAGTAGCTCCACCTCACGAAACAATACCTTTCTGCAACAGTTCTCTACACTAGTTCCACATGACAAAACAATACGTTTCTGCTATAGTTCTCCACACTGGCTCTGAATCACAAAACTATACCTTCCAGCACAAGTTCTTCACACTAGCTCCGAATCACAAAATAATACCTTCCTGCAACAGTTCTACACAGTAGCTCCACATCACAAAACAATACCTTCCTGCACCATTTCTCCACACTAGCTACACATCACAAAACAATATCTTCCTGCAACAATTTTACGCAGTAGCTCACATCACAAAACAATTTGTTTCTGCAACAGTTCTCCACATGGTCTCCGAATCACAAAACTATACCTTTCTACAACAGGTCTCCACACTAGCTCCACATCACAAAAAAATACCTTCCTGCAACTGTTCTACACAGTAGCTCCACATCACAAAATAATATCTCCCTGCAACATTTCTACACACTATTTCCACATCACAAAACTATACCTTCCTACATCAGTTCTCCACACTAGCGACACCTCACAAAACAATACCTTTCTGCAACAGTTCTCTACAGTAGCTCCACATGACAAAACAATACATTTCTGCAACAGTTCTCCACACTAGCTCCACATCACAAAACAATACCTTCCTGCAACAGTTCTACACAGTAGCTCCACATCACAAAATAATATCTTCCTGCAACATTTCTACACACTAGCTCCACATCACAAAACCCTACCTTCCTACAACAGTTCTCCACACTAGCGCCACCTCACAAAACAATACCTTCCTGCAACAGTTCTCCACACTAGCTACACATCACAAAACAATATCTTCCTGCAACAGTTCTACACAGTAGCTCCACATCACAAAACAATACATTTCTGCAACAGTTCTCCACACTAGCTACACATCACAAAACAATATCTTCCTGCAACAGTTCTACACAGTAGCTCCACATCACAAAACAATACATTTCTGCAACAATTCTCCACACTAGCTCCACATCACAAAACTATACCTTCCTGCAACTGTTCTCCACACTGGCTATGAATCACAAAACTATACCTTCCAGCAACAGTTCTTCACACTAGCTCTGAATCCCAAAACCATACCTTCATGCAACAGTTGTACACACTAGGTCCCCATCACAAAATTATACCTTCCTGCAACAGTTCTCCACACTAGCTCCACCACACAAAACAATACCTTTCTGCAACAGTTCTCTACACTAGCTATACATCACAAAAATATACGTTTCTTTAACAGTTTTCCAAACTAGCTCCACCTCACAAAACAATACCTTAGTGCAACATTTCTACACACTAGCTCCACATCACAAAACTATACCTTCCTATACAGTTCTCCACACTACCGCCACCTCACAAAACAATACCTTTCTGCAACAGTTCTTAACACTAGCTCCACATCACAAAACTATACGTTCCTGCAACAGTTTTCCACATAGCTGCACATCACAAAACAATACCTTCTTGCAACAGTTCTCCACACTAGCTCCACATCACAAAACTATACGTTCCTGCAACAGTTCTCCACACTAGCTCCACATCACAAAACTATACCTTCCTGCAACATTCTCCACACTAGCTCCACCTCAAAAAACAATACCTTTCTGCAAGAGTTCTCTACACTAACTCCACATCACAAAAAAATACGTTTCTGCAACAGTTCTCCACACTGGCTCTGAATCACAAAACTATACCTTCCAGCACAAGTTCTTCACACTAGCTCCGAATCACAAAATAATACTTTCCTGCAACTGTTCTACACACTAGTTCCACATCACAAAACTATACCTTCCTACAACAGTTCTCCACATTAGCGACACCTCACAAAACAATACCTTTCTGCAACAGTTCTCTACAGTAGCTCCACATCACAAAACTATACCTTCCTAAAACAGTTCTCCACAGTAGCGCCACCTCACAAAAGAATACCTTTCTGCAACAGTTCTCTACACTAGTTCCACATGACAAAACAAGACGTTTCTGCTATAGTTCTTCACACTGGCTCTGAATCACAAAACAATACCTTCCAGCAAAAATTCTTCACACTAGCTCCGAATCACAAAACAATATCTTCCTGCACAGTTCTACATAATAGCTCCACCTCACAAAACCATAGCTTTCTGCAACAGTTCTCCACACTAGCTCCACATCACAAAAAATACGTTTCTGCAACAGTTCTCCACACTGGCTCCGAATCACAAAATTATACCTTCCAGCACAAGTTCTTCACACTAGCTCAAATCACAAAATAATACCTTCCTGCAACAGTTCTACACAGTAGCTCCACATCACAAAACAATACCTTCCTGCAACAGTTCTCCACACTAGCTACACATCACAAAACAATATCTCCCTGCAACAGTTCTACACAGTAGCTCCACATCACAAAACAATACGTTTCTGCTACAGTTCTCCACACTGGCTCCGAATCACAAAACTATACCTTTCTGCAACATTTCTCCACACTAGCTCCACATCACAAAACAATACCTTCCTGCAACAGTTCTACACAGTAGATCCACATCACAAAATAATATCTTCCTGCAACATTTCTACACACTAGCTCCACATCACAAAACTATACCTTCCTACAACAATTCTCCACACTAGCGCCACGTCACAAAACCACATCTTTCTGCAACAGTTCTCTACAGTAACTCCACATCACAAAACAATACATTTCTGCAACAATTCTCCACACTAGCTCCATATCACAAAACAATACCTTCCTGCAACAGTTCTACACATTAGCTCCATATCACAAATCTATAACTTCCTGCAACAGTTCTCCACACTAGCTCCACCTCACAAAACAATACCTTCCTGCAACAGATCTCCAAACTAGCTCCACGTCACAAATCAATCCCTTTCTGCAAAAGTTCTCTACACTAGCTCCACATCACAAAATAATACCTTCCTGCAACAGTTCTCCACACTGGCTCAGAATCACAAAACTATACCTTCTTGCAACAGTTCTACACAGTAGCTCCACATCACAAAACAATTCCTTCCTGCAACATTTCTACACACTAGCTCCACCTCACAAAACTATACCTTCCTACAACAGTTCTCCACAGTAGCTTCACCTCACGAAACAATACCTTTCTGCAACAGTTCTCTACACTAGTTCCACATGACAAAACAATACGTTTCTGCTATAGTTCTCCACACTGGCTCTGAATCACAAAACTATACCTTCCAGCAAATGTTCTTCACACTAGCTCCGAATCACAAAACAATACCTTCCTGCAACAGTTCTACACATAGCTCCACACCATAAACAATACCTTCCTGCAACATTTCTCCACACTAGCTACACATCACAAAACAATATCTTCCTGCAACAGTTTTACGCAGTAGCTCCACATCACAAAACAATTCGTTTCTGCAACAGTTGTCCACACTGTCTCCGAATCACAAAACTATACCTTTCTATAATAGTTCTCCACACTAGCTCCACATCACAAAAAAATACCTTCCTGCAACAGTTCTCCATAATAGCTCCACATCACAAAACTATACCTTCCTGCAACAGTTCTCCACACTATCTCCACCTCACAAAGCAATACCTTTCTGCAAGAGTTCTCTACACTAACTCCACATCACAAAAACATACGTTTCTGCAACAGTTCTCCACACTGGCTCTGAATCACAAAACAATACCTTCAAGCACAAGTTTTTCACACTAGCTCCGAATCACAAAACAATACCTTGCTGCAACAGTTCTACACATTAGCTCCACATCACAAATCTATAACTTCCTGCAACACTTCTCCACACTAGCTCCACCTCACAAAACTATACCGTCCTGCAACAGTTCCTCACACTGGCTAAGAATCACAAAACTATACCTTTCAGGAACAGTTCTTTTTTTTTTTTTTTTTTTTGGTTTTTTCGAGACAGGGTTTCTCTGCGGCTTTGGAGCCTATCCTGGAACTAGCTCTTGTAGACCAGGCTGGTCTCGAACTCACAGAGATCCGCCTGCCTCTGCCTCCCGAGTGCTGGGATTAAAGGCGTGCGCCACCAACGCCCGGCTCAGGAACAGTTCTTTACACTAGCTCCGAATCACAAAACAATACCTTCCTGCAACAGTTCTCCACACTAGCTCCATATCACAAAACAATACCTTCCTGCAACAGTTCTACACAGTAGCTCCACATCACAAAACAATACCTTTCTGCAACTGTTCTCTACACTGGTACGCATCACAAAACTATACCTTCCTACAACAGTTCTACACACTAGCTCCACCTCACAAAACAATACCTTTCTGCAACAGTTCTCTACACTAGTTCCACCTCACAAAACAATACCTTTCTGCAACAGTTCTCTACATTAGCTCCACATCACAAAAATATACCTTTCTACAACTGTTCTCCACACTAGTTCCACATCACAAAACAATATCATCCTTCAACAGTTCTACATAGTAGCTCCACATCGCAGAACTATACCTTCCTGCAACATTTCTACACACTAGCTCCACATCACAAAACTATACCTTCCTACAACAGATCTCCACAGTAGCTCCACCTCACGAAACAATACCTTTCTGCAACAGTTCTCTACACTAGTTCCACATGACAAAACAATACGTTTCTGCTATAGTTCTCCACACTGGCTCTGAATCACAAAACTATACCTTCCAGCACAAGTTCTTCACACTAGCTCCGAATCACAAAATAATACCTTCCTGCAACAGTTCTACACAGTAGCTCCACATCACAAAACAATACCTTCCTGCACCATTTCTCCACACTAGCTACACATCACAAAACAATATCTTCCTGCAACAATTTTACGCAGTAGCTCACATCACAAAACAATTTGTTTCTGCAACAGTTCTCCACATGGTCTCCGAATCACAAAACTATACCTTTCTACAACAGGTCTCCACACTAGCTCCACATCACAAAAAAATACCTTCCTGCAACTGTTCTACACAGTAGCTCCACATCACAAAATAATATCTCCCTGCAACATTTCTACACACTATTTCCACATCACAAAACTATACCTTCCTACATCAGTTCTCCACACTAGCGACACCTCACAAAACAATACCTTTCTGCAACAGTTCTCTACAGTAGCTCCACATGACAAAACAATACATTTCTGCAACAGTTCTCCACACTAGCTACACATCACAAAACAATATCTTCCTGCAACAGTTCTACACAGTAGCTCCACATCACAAAACAATACATTTCTGCAACAGTTCTCCACACTAGCTACACATCACAAAACAATATCTTCCTGCTACAGTTCTCCACACTAGCTCCACATCACAAAACTATACCTTCCTGCAACTGTTCTCCACACTGGCTATGAATCACAAAACTATACCTTCCAGCAACAGTTCTTCACACTAGCTCTGAATCCCAAAACCATACCTTCATGCAACAGTTGTACACACTAGTTCCCCATCACAAAATTATACCTTCCTGCAACAGTTCTCCACACTAGCTCCACCACACAAAACAATACCTTTCTGCAACAGTTCTCTACACTAGCTATACATCACAAAAATATACGTTTCTTTAACAGTTTTCCACACTAGCTCCACCTCACAAAACAATACCTTAGTGCAACATTTCTACACACTAGCTCCACATCACAAAACTATACCTTCCTATACAGTTCTCCACACTACCGCCACCTCACAAAACAATACCTTTCTGCAACAGTTCTTAACACTAGCTCCACATCACAAAACTATACGTTCCTGCAACAGTTCTCCACATAGCTCCACATCACAAAACAATACCTTCTTGCAACAGTTCTCCACACTAGCTCCACATCACAAAACTATACGTTCCTGCAACAGTTCTCCACACTAGCTCCACATCACAAAACTATACCTTCCTGCAACATTCTCCACACTAGCTCCACCTCAAAAAACAATACCTTTCTGCAAGAGTTCTCTACACTAACTCCACATCACAAAAAAATACGTTTCTGCAACAGTTCTCCACACTGGCTCTGAATCACAAAACTATACCTTCCAGCACAAGTTCTTCACACTAGCTCCGAATCACAAAATAATACTTTCCTGCAACAGTTCTACACACTAGTTCCACATCACAAAACTATACCTTCCTACAACAGTTCTCCACTTTAGCGACACCTCACAAAACAATACCTTTCTGCAACAGTTCTCTACAGTAGCTCCACATCACAAAACTATACCTTCCTAAAACAGTTCTCCAAAGTAGCGCCACCTCACAAAAGAATACCTTTCTGCAACAGTTCTCTACACTAGTTCCACATGACAAAACAATACGTTTCTGCTATAGTTCTTCACACTGGCTCTGAATCACAAAACAATACCTTCCAGCAAAAATTCTTCACACTAGCTCCGAATCACGAAACAATATCTTCCTGCACAGTTCTACATAATAGCTCCACCTCACAAAACCATAGCTTTCTGCAACAGTTCTCCACACTAGCTCCACATCACAAAAAATACGTTTCTGCAACAGTTCTCCACACTGGCTCCGAATCACAAAATTATACCTTCCAGCACAAGTTCTTCACACTAGCTCCAAATCACAAAATAATACCTTCCTGCAACAGTTCTACACAGTAGCTCCACATCACAAAACAATACCTTCCTGCAACAGTTCTCCACACTAGCTACACATCACAAAACAATATCTCCCTGCAACAGTTCTACACAGTAGCTCCACATCACAAAACAATACGTTTCTGCTACAGTTCTCCACACTGGCTCCGAATCACAAAACTATACCTTTCTGCAACATTTCTCCACACTAGCTCCACATCACAAAACAATACCTTCCTGCAACAGTTCTACACAGTAGATCCACATCACAAAATAATATCTTCCTGCAACATTTCTACACACTAGCTCCACATCACAAAACTATACCTTCCTACAACAATTCTCCACACTAGCGCCACGTCACAAAACCACATCTTTCTGCAACAGTTCTCTACAGTAACTCCACATCACAAAACAATACATTTCTGCAACAATTCTCCACACTAGCTCCATATCACAAAACAATACCTTCCTGCAACAGTTCTACACATTAGCTCCATATCACAAATCTATAACTTCCTGCAACAGTTCTCCACACTAGCTCCACCTCACAAAACAATACCTTCCTGCAACAGATCTCCAAACTAGCTCCACGTCACAAATCAATCCCTTTCTGCAAAAGTTCTCTACACTAGCTCCACATCACAAAATAATACCTTCCTGCAACAGTTCTCCACACTGGCTCCGAATCACAAAACTATACCTTCTTGCAACAGTTCTACACAGTAGCTCCACATCACAAAACAATTCCTTCCTGCAACATTTCTACACACTAGCTCCACCTCACAAAACTATACCTTCCTACAACAGTTCTCCACAGTAGCTTCACCTCACGAAACAATACCTTTCTGCAACAGTTCTCTACACTAGTTCCACATGACAAAACAATACGTTTCTGCTATAGTTCTCCACACTGGCTCTTAATCACAAAACTATACCTTCCAGCAAATGTTCTTCACACTAGCTCCGAATCACAAAACAATACCTTCCTGCAACAGTTCTACACATAGCTCCACATCATAAACAATACCTTCCTGCAACATTTCTCCACACTAGCTACACATCACAAAACAATATCTCCCTGCAACAGTTCTACACAGTAGCTCCACATCACAAAACAATACGTTTCTGCTACAGTTCTCCACACTGGCTCCGAATCACAAAACTATACCTTTCTGCAACATTTCTCCACACTAGCTCCACATCACAAAACAATACCTTCCTGCAACAGTTCTCCATACTAGCTCCATATCACAAAACAATACCTTCCAGCAACAGTTCTCCACACTAGCTCCACCTCACAAAACAATACCTTTCTGCAACAGTTCTCTACACTAGTTCCACCTCACAAAACAATACCTTTCTGCAACAGTTCTCTACATTAGCTCCACATCACCAAAATATACCTTTCTGCAACAGTTCTTAACACTAGCTCCACATCACAAAACCATATCTTCCTTCAAGAGTTCTACACAGTAGCTCCACACCACAGAACTATACCTTCCTGCAACATTTCTACACACTATTACTACATTACAAAACTATACCTTCCTACAACAGTTCTCCACAGTAGCTCCACCTCACGAAACAATACCTTTCTGCAACAGTTCTCTACACTAGTACCACATGACAAAACAATACGTTTCTGCTATAGTTCTCCACAATGGCTCTGAATCACAAAACTATACCTTCCAGCACAAGTTCATCACACTAGCTCCGAATCACAAAATAATACCTTCCTGCAACAGTTCTACACATAGCTCCACATCATAAACAATACCTTCCTGCAACATTTCTCCACACTAGCTACACATCACAAAACAATATCTTCCTGCAACAGTTTTACGCAGTAGCTCCACATCACAAAACAATTCGTTTCTGCAACAGTTCTCCACACTGTCTCCGAATCACAAAACTATACCTTTCTATAATAGTTCTCCACACTAGCTCCACATCACAAAAAAATACCTTCCTGCAACAGTTCTCCATAATAGCTCCACATCACAAAACTATACCTTCCTGCAACAGTTCTCCACACTATCTCCACCTCACAAAGCAATACCTTTCTGCAAGAGTTCTCTACACTAACTCCACATCACAAAAACATACGTTTCTGCAACAGTTCTCCACACTGGCTCTGAATCACAAAACAATACCTTCAAGCACAAGTTTTTCACACTAGCTCCGAATCACAAAACAATACCTTGCTGCAACAGTTCTACACATTAGCTCCACATCACAAATCTATAACTTCCTGCAACACTTCTCCACACTAGCTCCACCTCACAAAACTATACCGTCCTGCAACAGTTCCTCACACTGCCTAAGAATCACAAAACCATACCTTCAGGAACAGTTTTTTTTTTTTTTTTTTTTGGTTTTCACAGTTCTCCGGCTTTGGAGCCTATCCAGGAACTAGCCTGTAACAGGTGGTCTCGAACTCACAGAGATCCGCTGCCTCTGCCCGAGTGCTGGGATTAAAGGCGTGCGCCACCAACGCCCGGCTCAGGAACAGTTCTTTACACTAGCTCCGAATCACAAAACAATACCTTCCTGCAACAGTTCTCCACACTAGCTCCATATCACAAAACAATACCTTCCTGCAACAGTTCTACACAGTAGCTCCACATCACAAAACAATACCTTTCTGCAACTGTTCTCCACACTGGTACGCATCACAAAACTATACCTTCCTACAACAGTTCTACACACTAGCTCCACCTCACAAAACAATACCTTTCTGCAACAGTTCTCTACACTAGTTCCACCTCACAAAACAATACCTTTCTGCAACAGTTCTCTACATTAGCTCCACATCACAAAAATATACCTTTCTACAACAGTTCTCCACACTAGCTCCACATCACAAAACAATATCTTCCTTCAACAGTTCTACATAGTAGCTCCACATCACAGAACTATACCTTCCTGCAACATTTCTACACACTAGCTCCACATCACAAAACTATACCTTCCTACAACAGATCTCCACAGTAGCTCCACCTCACGAAACAATACCTTTCTGCAACAGTTCTCTACACTAGTTCCACATGACAAAACAATACGTTTCTGCTATAGTTCTCCACACTGGCTCTGAATCACAAAACTATACCTTCCAGCACAAGTTCTTCACACTAGCTCCGAATCACAAAATAATACCTTCCTGCAACAGTTCTACACAGTAGCTCCACATCACAAAACAATACCTTCCTGCACCATTTCTCCACACTAGCTACACATCACAAAACAATATCTCCCTGCAACAATTTTACGCAGTAGCTCACATCACAAAACAATTTGTTTCTGCAACAGTTCTCCACATGGTCTCCGAATCACAAAACTATACCTTTCTACAACAGGTCTCCACACTAGCTTCACATCACAAAAAAATACCTTCCTGCAACTGTTCTACACACTAGCTCCACATCACAAAACAATACCTTCCTGCAACAGTTCTACACAGTAGCTCCACATCACAAAATAATATCTTCCTGCAACATTTCTACACACTAGCTCCACATCACAAAACCCTACCTTCCTACAACAGTTCTCCACACTAGCGCCACCTCACAAAACAATACCTTCCTGCAACAGTTCTCCACACTAGCTACACATCACAAAACAATATCTTCCTGCAACAGTTCTACACAGTAGCTCCACATCACAAAACAATACATTTCTGCAACAGTTCTCCACACTAGCTACACATCACAAAACAATATCTTCCTGCAACAGTTCTACACAGTAGCTCCACATCACAAAACAATACATTTCTGCAACAATTCTCCACACTAGCTCCACATCACAAAACAATATCTTCCTGCTACAGTTCTCCACACTAGCTCCACATCACAAAACTATACCTTCCTGCAACTGTTCTCCACACTGGCTATGAATCACAAAACTATACCTTCCAGCAACAGTTCTTCACACTAGCTCTGAATCCCAAAACCATACCTTCATGCAACAGTTGTACACACTAGGTCCCCATCACAAAATTATACCTTCCTGCAACAGTTCTCCACACTAGCTCCACCACACAAAACAATACCTTTCTGCAACAGTTCTCTACACTAGCTATACATCACAAAAATATACGTTTCTTTAACAGTTTTCCACACTAGCTCCACCTCACAAAACAATACCTTAGTGCAACATTTCTACACACTAGCTCCACATCACAAAACTATACCTTCCTATACAGTTCTCCACACTACCGCCACCTCACAAAACAATACCTTTCTGCAACAGTTCTTAACACTAGCTCCACATCACAAAACTATACGTTCCTGCAACAGTTCTCCACATAGCTCCACATCACAAAACAATACCTTCTTGCAACAGTTCTCCACACTAGCTCCACATCACAAAACTATACGTTCCTGCAACAGTTCTCCACACTAGCTCCACATCACAAAACTATACCTTCCTGCAACATTCTCCACACTAGCTCCACCTCAAAAAACAATACCTTTCTGCAAGAGTTCTCTACACTAACTCCACATCACAAAAAATACGTTTCTGCAACAGTTCTCCACACTGGCTCTGAATCACAAAACTATACCTTCCAGCACAAGTTCTTCACACTAGCTCCGAATCACAAAATAATACTTTCCTGCAACAGTTCTACACACTAGTTCCACATCACAAAACTATACCTTCCTACAACAGTTCTCCACATTAGCGACACCTCACAAAACAATACCTTTCTGCAACAGTTCTCTACAGTAGCTCCACATCACAAAACTATACCTTCCTAAAACAGTTCTCCACAGTAGCGCCACCTCACAAAAGAATACCTTTCTGCAACAGTTCTCTACACTAGTTCCACATGACAAAACAATACGTTTCTGCTATAGTTCTTCACACTGGCTCTGAATCACAAAACAATACCTTCCAGCAAAAATTCTTCACACTAGCTCCGAATCACAAAACAATATCTTCCTGCACAGTTCTACATAATAGCTCCACCTCACAAAACCATAGCTTTCTGCAACAGTTCTCCACACTAGCTCCACATCACAAAAAATACGTTTCTGCAACAGTTCTCCACACTGGCTCCGAATCACAAAATTATACCTTCCAGCACAAGTTCTTCACACTAGCTCCGAATCACAAAATAATACCTTCCTGCAACAGTTCTACACAGTAGCTCCACATCACAAAACAATACCTTCCTGCAACAGTTCTCCACACTAGCTACACAGCACAAAACAATATCTCCCTGCAACAGTTCTACACAGTAGCTCCACATCACAAAACAATACGTTTCTGCAACAGTTCTCCACACTGGCTCCGAATCACAAAACTATACCTTTCTGCAACATTTCTCCACACTAGCTCCACATCACAAAACAATACCTTCCTGCAACAGTTCTACACAGTAGATCCACATCACAAAATAATATCTTCCTGCAACATTTCTACACACTAGCTCCACATCACAAAACTATACCTTCCTACAACAATTCTCCACACTAGCGCCACGTCACAAAACCACATCTTTCTGCAACAGTTCTCGACAGTAACTCCACATCACAAAACAATACATTTCTGCAACAATTCTCCACACTAGCTCCATATCACAAAACAATACCTTCCTGCAACAGTTCTACACATTAGCTCCATATCACAAATCTATAACTTCCTGCAAAAGTTCTCCACACTAGCTCCACCTCACAAAACAATACCTTCCTGCAACATATCTCCAAACTAGCTCCACGTCACAAATCAATCCCTTTCTGCAAAAGTTCTCTACACTAGCTCCACATCACAAAATAATACCTTCCTGCAACAGTTCTCCACACTGGCTCCGAATCACAAAACTATACCTTCTTTCAACAGTTCTACACAGTAGCTCCACATCACAAAACAATTCCTTCCTGCAACATTTCTACACACTAGCTCCACCTCACAAAACTATACCTTCCTACAACAGTTCTCCACAGTAGCTTCACCTCACGAAACAATACCTTTCTGCAACAGTTCTCTACACTAGTTCCACATGACAAAACAATACGTTTCTGCTATAGTTCTCCACACTGGCTCTGAATCACAAAACTATACCTTCCAGCACAAGTTCTTCATACTAGCTCCGAATCACAAAATAATACCTTCCTGCAACAGTTCTACACAGTAGCTCCACATCACAAAACAATACCTTCCTGCACCATTTCTCCACACTAGCTACACATCACAAAACAATATCTTCCTGCAACAATTATACGAAGTAGCTCACATCACAAAACAATTTGTTTCTGCAACAGTTCTCCACATGGTCTCCGAATCACAAAACTATACCTTTCTACAACAGGTCTCCACACTAACTCCACATCACAAAAAAATACCTTCCTGCAACGGTTCTACACAGTAGCTCCACATCACAAAATAATATCTCCCTGCAACATTTCTACACATTAGTTCCACATCACAAAACTATACCTTCCTACATCAGTTCTCCACACTAGCACCACCTCACAAAACAATACCTTTCTGCATCAGTTTTCTACAGTAGCTCCACATGACAAAACAATACATTTCTGCAACAGTTCTCCACACTAGCTCCACATCACAAAACAATACCTTCCTGCAACAGTTCTACACAGTAGCTCCACATCACAAAATAATATCTTCCTGCAACATTTCTACACACTAGCTCCACATCACAAAACCCTACCTTCCTACAACAGTTCTCCACACTAGCGCCACCTCACAAAACAATACCTTCCTGCAACAGTTCTCCACACTAGCTACACATCACAAAACAATACCTTCCTGCAACAGTTCTACACAGTAGCTCCACATCACAAAACAATACATTTCTGCAACAGTTCTCCACACTAGCTACACATCACAAAACAATATCTTCCTGCAACAGTTCTACACAGTAGCTCCACATCACAAAACAGTACATTTTTGCAACAATTCTCCACACTAGCTCCACATCACAAAACAATATCTTCCTGCTACAGTTCTCCACACTAGCTCCACATCACAAAACTATACCTTCCTGCAACTGTTCTCCACACTGGCTATGAATCACAAAACTATACCTTCCAGCAACAGTTCTTAGCACTAGCTCTGAATCCCAAAACCATACCTTCATGCAACAGTTGTACACACTAGGTCCCCATTACAAAATTATACCTTCCTGCAACAGTTCTCCACACTAGCTCCACCACACAAAACAATACCTTTCTGCAACAGTTCTCTACACTAGCTATACATCACAAAAATATACGTTTCTTTAACAGTTTTCCACACTAGCTCCACCTCACAAAGCAATACCTTAGTGCAACATTTCTACACACTAGCTCCACATCACAAAACTATACCTTCCTATACAGTTTTCCACACTACCGCCACCTCACAAAACAATACCTTTCTGCAACAGTTCTTAACATTGGCTCCGAACCTCAAAACTATACCTTCCAGCAAAAGTTCTTCGCACTAGCTCTGAATCAAAAAACTATAGCTTCCTGCAACTGTTCTACACAGTAGCTCCACATAACAAAACTATACATTCCTCCAACTGTTCTACACAGTAGCTCCACATCACAATTCTATAACTTCCTGCAACAGTTCTCCACACTAGCTCCACCTAACAAAACAATACCTTCCTGCAACAGTTCTACACATTAGCTCCACATCACAATTCTATAACTTCCTGCAACAGTTCTCCACACTAGCTCCACCTAACAAAACAATACCTTCCTGCAACAGTTCCTCACACTGGCTCCGAATCACAAAACTATACCTTCCAGCAAAAGTTCTTCACACTAGCTCCGAATCACAAAACTATAGCTTCCTGCAACTGTTCTACACAGTAGCTCCACATCACAAAACTATACGTTCCTGCAACTGTTCTACACAGTAGCTCCACATCACAAAACTATACCTCCCTGCAACAGTCCTCCTCACGAGCTACACCTCACAAAACAATACCTTTCTGCAACAGTTCTCTACAGTAGCTCCACATCACAAAACAATACGTTTCTGCAACAATTCTCCACATAGCTCCACATCACAAAACTATACCTTCCTGCAACAGTTCTCCACACTAGCTCCACCTCAAAAAACAATACCTTTCTGCAAGAGTTCTCTACACTAACTCCACATCACAAAAAAATACGTTTCTGCAACAGTTCTCCACACTGGCTCTGAATCACAAAACTATACCTTCCATCACAAGTTTTTCACACTAGCTCCGAATCACAAAAAATACCTTCCTGCAACAGTTCTACACATTAGCTCCACATCACAATTCTATAACTTCCTGCAACAGTTCTCCACACTAGCTCCACCTAACAAAACAATACCTTCCTGCAACAGTTCCTCACACTGGCTCCGAATCACAAATCTATAACTTTCAGCAACAGTTCTTCAAACTAGCTCCAATCAGAAAACAATACCTTCCTGCAACAGTTCTCCACACTAGCTCCATATCACAAAACAATACCTTCCTGCAACAGTTCTACACAGTAGCTCCACATCACAAAACAATACCTTTCTGCAACCGTTCTGCACACTGGCTACGCATCAGAAAAATATACCTTCCTAGAACAGTTCTCCACACTAGCTCCACCTCAAAAAACAATACCTTTCTGCAACAGTTCTCTACACTAGTTCCACCTCACAAAACAATACCTTTCTGCAACAGTTCTCTACATTAGCTCCACATCACAAAAATATACCTTTCTGCAACAGTTCTCAACACTAGCTCCACATCACAAAACAATACCTTCCTTCAAGAGTTCTACACAGTAGCTCCACATCACAGAACTATACCTTCCTGCAACATTTCTACACACTAGTACCACATCACAAAACTATACCTTCCTACAACAGTTCTCCACAGTAGCTCCACCTCACGAAACAATAACTTTCTGCAACAGTTCTCTACACTAGTTCCACATGACAAAACAATACGTTTCTGCTATAGTTCTCCACACTGGCTCTGAATCACAAGTCTATACCTTCCAGCACAAGTTTTTCACACTAGCTCCGAATCACAAAACAATACCTTCCTGCAACAGTTCTACACATTAGCTCCACATCACAATTCTATAACTTCCTGCAACAGTTCTCCACACTAGCTCCACCTAACAAAACAATTCCTTCCTGCAACAGTTCCTCACACTGGCTCCGAATCACAAAACTATAACTTTCAGCAACAGTACTTCACACTAGCTCCGAATCACAAAACAATACCTTCCTGCAACAGTTCTCCATACTAGCTCCATATCACAAAACAATACCTTCCAGCAACAGTTCTCCACACTAGCTCCACCTCACAAAACAATACCTTTCTGCAACAGTTCTCTACACTAGTTCCACCTCACAAAACAATACCTTTCTGCAACAGTTCTCTACATTAGCTCCACATCACCAAAATATACCTTTCTGCAACAGTTCTTAACACTAGCTCCACATCACAAAACCATATCTTCCTTCAAGAGTTCTACACAGTAGCTCCACACCACAGAACTATACCTTCCTGCAACATTTCTACACACTATTACTACATTACAAAACTATACCTTCCTACAACAGTTCAACACAGTAGCTCCACCTCACGAAACAATACCTTTCTGCAACAGTTCTCTACACTAGTACCACATGACAAAACAATACGTTTCTGCTATAGTTCTCCACAATGGCTCTGAATCACAAAACTATACCTTCCAGCACAAGTTCATCACACTAGCTCCGAATCACAAAATAATACCTTCCTGCAACAGTTCTACACATAGCTCCACATCATAAACAATACCTTCCTGCAACATTTCTCCACACTAGCTACACATCACAAAACAATATCTTCCTGTAACAGTTTTACGCAGTAGCTCCACATCACAAAACAATTCGTTTCTGCAACAGTTCTCCACACTGTCTCCGAATCACAAAACTATACCTTTCTATAATAGTTCTCCACACTAGCTCCACATCACAAAAAAATACCTTCCTGCAACAGTTCTCCATAATAGCTCCACATCACAAAACTATACCTTCCTGCAACAGTTCTCCACACTATCTCCACCTCACAAAGCAATACCTTTCTGCAAGAGTTCTCTACACTAACTCCACATCACAAAAACATACGTTTCTGCAACAGTTCTCCACATTGGCTCTGAATCACAAAACAATACCTTCAAGCACAAGTTTTTCACACTAGCTCCGAATCACAAAACAATACCTTGCTGCAACAGTTCTACACATTAGCTCCACATCACAAATCTATAACTTCCTGCAACACTTCTCCACACTAGCTCCACCTCACAAAACTATACCGTCCTGCAACAGTTCCTCACACTGGCTAAGAATCACAAAACTATACCTTTCAGGAACAGTTCTTTTTTTTTTTTTTTTTTTGGTTTTTCGAGACAGGGTTTCTCTGCGGCTTTGGAGCCTATCCTGGAACTAGCTCTTGTGGACCAGGCTGGTCTCGAACTCACAGAGATCCGCCTGCCTCTGCCTCCCGAGTGCTGGGATTAAAGGCGTGCGCCACCAACGCCCGGCTCAGGAACAGTTCTTTACACTAGCTCCGAATCACAAAACAATACCTTCCTGCAACAGTTCTCCAAACTAGATCCATATCACAAAACAATACCTTCCTGCAACAGTTCTACACAGTAGCTCCACATCACAAAAAAATACCTTTCTGCAACTGTTCTCCACACTGGTACGCATCACAAAACTATACCTTCCTACAACAGTTCTACACACTAGCTCCACCTCACAAAACAATACCTTTCTGCAACAGTTCTCTAAAGTAGCTCCACATCACAAAACTATACCTTCCTAAAACAGTTCTCCACAGTAGCGCCACCTCACAAAAGAATACCTTTCTGCAACAGTTCTCTACACTAGTTCCACATGACAAAACAATACGTTTCTGCTATAGTTCTTCACACTGGCTCTGAATCACAAAACAATACCTTCCAGCAAAAATTCTTCACACTAGCTCCGAATCACAAAACAATATCTTCCTGCACAGTTCTACATAATAGCTCCACCTCACAAAACCATAGCTTTCTGCAACAGTTCTCCACACTAGCTCCACATAACAAAAAATACGTTTCTGCAACAGTTCTCCACACTGGCTCCGAATCACAAAATTATACCTTCCAGCACAAGTTCTTCACACTAGCTCCGAATCACAAAATAATACCTTCCTGCAACAGTTCTACACAGTAGCTCCACATCACAAAACAATACGTTTCTGCTACAGTTCTCCACACTGGCTCCGAATCACAAAACTATACCTTTCTGCAACATTTCTCCACACTAGCTCCACATCACAAAACAATACCTTCCTGCAACAGTTCTACACAGTAGCTCCACATCACAAAATAATATCTTCCTGCAACATTTCTACACACTAGCTCCACATCACAAAACTATACCTTCCTACAACAATTCTCCACACTAGCGCCACGTCACAAAACCACATCTTTCTGCAACAGTTCTCTACAGTAGCTCCACATCACAAAACAATACATTTCTGCAGCAATTCTCCACACTAGCTCCATATCACAAAACAATACCTTCCTGCAACAGATCCACACATTAGCTCCATATCACAAATCTATAACTTCCTGCAACAGTTCTCCACATTAGCTCCACCTCACAAAACAATACCTTCCTGCAACAGATCTCCAAACTAGCTCCACGTCACAAATCAATCCCTTTCTGCAAAAGTTCTCTACACTAGCTCCACATCACAAAATAATACCTTCCTGCAACAGTTCTCCACACTGGCTCCGAATCACAAAACTATACCTTCCAGCAACAGTTCTTCACACTAACTCCAAATCCCAAAACCATAACTTCATGCAACAGTTCTACACACTTGCTCCCCATCACCAAATTATACCTTCCTGCAACAGTTCTCCACACTAGCTCCACCACACAAAACAATACCTTTCTGCATCAGTTCTCTACCCTAGGTATACGTCACAAAATTATACGTTTCTGGAACAGTTTCCGCACTGGCTCTTAATCACAAAACTATACCTTCCAGGAACAGTTCTTCACACTAGCTCCGAATCACAAAACAATACCTTCCTGCATCAGTTCTACACACTAGCTCCACATCACAAAACTATACCTTCCTGCAACAGTTCTACACAGTAGCTCCATATCACAAAACAATACCTTCCTGCAACAGTTCCCCACACTAGCTCCACCTCACAAAACAACACCTTTCTGCAAGAGTTCTCCACACTAGCTCCACATCACAAAAAAATACGTTTCTGCAACAGTTCTCCACACTGGCTCCGAATCACAAAACTATACCTTCCAGCACAAGTTCTTCACACTAGCTCCGAATCACAAAATAATACCTTCCTGCAACAGTTCTACAAAGAAGCTCCACATCACAAAACAATACCTTTCTGAAACAGTTCTCCACACTAGCTCCAGATCACAAAACAATACCTTCTTGCAACAGTTCTACACAGTAGCTCCACATCACAAAACAATTCCTTCCTGCAACATTTCTACACACTAGCTCCACATCACAAAACTATACCTTCCTACAACAGTTCTCCACACTAGCGCCACCTCACGAAAGAATACCTTTCTGCAACAGTTCTCTACACTAGTTCCACATCACAAAACAATACGTTTCTGCAACAGTTCTTCACACTGTCTCCGAATCACAAAACTATACCTTCCAGCAAAAGTTCTTCACACTAGCTCTGAATCACAAAACCATACCTTAATGCAACAGTTCTCTACAGTAGCTCCACATCACAAAACAATACGTTTCTGCAACAACTCTCCACACTAGCTCCACATCACAAAACTATACCTTCCTGCAACAGTTCTCCACACTAGCTCCACATCGCAAAACAATACCTTCCTGCAACAGTTCTCCACACTACCTACACATCACAAAACTATACTTTTTGCAACAGTTCTCCACACTGGCTCCACATCACACACAATACCTTCCTGCAAGACTTCTAAACAATGGCTCCCTATCACTAACCAATACCTTCCTGCAACAGTTCTCCACACTGGCTCCCTACCACAAAACAATACGTTCCTGCAACAGTTTTTTACACTGGCTCCTTATCACAAAACAATACCTTCCTGCCACAGTTCTCCACACTGCTCTAACATTTAACTGTATTTAGACATATTAAAAACTCATATCAGAGTAAAACATGCTGCGTTTCTAACAAAAGCATATCATGAAATCATTACCCTGTCAAAAGAACTTGATTATCTTTCAAAGTAAATATTCTACAGAGAAAATGAACCCTGCTTTAAATTAGAAGAGTACTTAGAAATATTCCAAACTAGGGCTTCTCATTTCACAGTAACACATGTGCGTTTCTCACAGGAGCACTTCATGAAATTCTTACCCTTTCAAAAGTACGTGATTATCTTTCAATGTAAAGCTTCTACAGAGAAAGTGCACACTGCTTAAACTTCGAACAGTACTTTGACAAATCTCAAACCAGGGCTTCTCATTTCACATTAATATTTGTGCGTTTTTCACAAAAGCATTTCATGAAATTTTTACGTTTTCAAATGAACGTGATTATCTTTTAATGTAAAGATTCTACAGAGAAAATGAACACAGTGCTAACTTCTAACAATAGTGTTATATATCCCGAATAACAACTTCTCATTTCAAAGAAACACATGTGCGTTTCTCAAAAAATCATTTCATGAAATTCTTACCCTTCCAAAGAATGTGATTATCTTTCACACTAAAGATTCAAGAGAGAAAATGAACACTGCTCAAACTTCGAACAGTACTTTAACATATCCCAAAATAGGGCTTCTCTATTCAGAGTAACACTTGTGCGTTTCTCACAAAAGCATTTCATGAAATTTTTACCCTTTCAAATGACATGATTATCTTTCAATGTAAAGCTTCAACACAGAAAATGAACACTGTGCTAATTTCTAACAATAGTGTAAGATATTCCGAATAACAACTTCTCATTTCAGAGTAACTGAAGGCGTAAGCCATGAACAATGCCACACCAGTTATGAATTATTATTAATAGGGTAGTATTTATTTAAAGAGGAAAAACTTACAGATCACGATCCCAGACAACAGCCCTTTTCGCAATCATGAAGCGAGACTAATCGCCAGCCGAACAGGAAGTCAAGAGACCAGCGGAAGGAAATAGAAGCCTTTTGAAGGGAGAGAAACCACGCCCCAATGGGCTGGTATCTCAGCAGCTATTGGTTGGAGGGGCGGGAAGACCTCCCACAACACCTCCCCCTTTTGTTTAAATAAGAGAGTTCTAAACCTACTACGAAATTATATACAATAAGTATAAATATCCTATTCTAACTAGCTTAGGACTTGTATAATAAATAACTTGGCCAAGTCATGAGAGAAAAGTAACTATAGTTATATAGTCTTCAACCCCATCAAAGATCTGAGAAGGGAAATAATGTTACCTGGGTATTTAGGAAGTTCAGTAAAACAACTTCCTAAGCATGCAACAAATCACAGGGACAACTAGCTACCTGGGCAATCACCCAAAGTGACGTTTGCAGCGTTGAAGCAACCAACTTTGGCTAAGGCCTAACATAACTGACATACCATTTTCAAAGGCAAGCAACTTTTCAAAACTATCTTACCCTGTCTTGGCAGGATATGACAGTCCTGTTTTATCCATTGATGCACGCTCTGTATCTCTGTCAGTGGTTGAGGTATGGGCATTTCTTTGCTCCAAGGCCAGTTCTGCCAAAAAGAAAGGCTCCAGGTGGAGTGTCTTTCGTGCTCAACATTCTCTCGGGAATAGAGCGGTGTTGCCAGGAGCAATTGTGTCTCACTACCACCAAATTCTGAGTTAGATTAAAGGCCATTTTCTACAGCTCTTTGAAGAGGTTGAAGATCATCTATCTATACTGAGTATAATCTCTATATATCTAAATAACCTGATTAGTCTAATTATAAATGGCAAACTTAGATGACTATTAATCTATATAATTCTCAATATCTATCTAACTTAAAGACTAAGACAATAAACATCTGTGTAACAAATGAGGATAATGGCCTCAAAATATAAACAATGTACAAATATACATTGCAATATGGTAAATATATATCAATACACAAACAATATATAAGTATCTTAATCAAAGGTAGAAATGTACACTGCAATATGGTAAATATATACAATACATATATATCGATACAATATATGTCAATACATAAAAAATATTTTAAACAGAGGTAGAAACATGCATGTATACAATAGTCAATATAATTTAACTTTGTATCAATATACAAGAATCAATACCAATATTTGTCTAAAAATTGTAACTCACAATTACAAATCTATTATCCCATCATCCCTCTTTTTTTTTAATTTGATCCCTGAGCTTATAAAATTCCTCCCCTAACTTCCCAACCCCTAAATGATGTCCCTAAACCCAGGGGCAAACTTTACTGGGAGAGGGGAACGTCGTCCTCTAGAATTACTTCCAGCTGTCATAGGGGCGACATTCTTTCTGGGGGATCCTGTGAAAGCAAAATGATGGTTAAATTTCAAGATCAATGTCTTTTAAAATTGCAAATAGTCTCTGAGTATTTTGTGGAGGTCTGGCCAGAATGTTGTACAAGATGTGCACCATTTCAGCTAAACAAGTTGGGATCTTCTTGTGCAGCTGGTACCCAAAACAGGTCTTGTAGTAGCGCTATCAGTATCATGACGTCATATCAACCAGGTAGAGTTGTTGTTGTGGGGCCCCATCTTCTTCCTGGAAACTTCAAATGTCACTTCAGAAAAGACTCATTGTTTATTGTAAAAATACTTAAACATTAATTATATAGACATATATATATATATTCATATATATATATTCAGTGAAAGGCATGATAGATATATTCAATGGAGGTATGATAGGTATGAAGAAAAGCAAAGATGTTTTCTAAACTCATGTTTCTTTCTGTCCCATATCATGGCTCTTGACATGAGACAGAAACTCCAGAAACTCTGGGTTTTTCTCTTACTAACAGGCTTGGATTTGGAGAGGGACTGAGCCAGAGTCCAACTTCAAAACCAGCTCTATAAATTTAGAAATATGGTTTAATATGTTTTACTTACACAACCCATTCAGTTTTCTTGATATTTCCTATTGGGCAGGTATTTTTTCATCTGTCAGTATCCAAATATCCAGGGTCCCTTGAATTTTTCAAAGGTGAGTGTTTTCCTGTGGAGATAAGAACAGAACCCTGCCCCCATTCTATATGTTTTTCTTACCACCTGTATGAATATCATTGTGGATGAGTTGTCATTTCTCCTTTCCAAGAGGTTTCTCCTCTTCAAATCGAAACTTTATTAATTTTGATGGTATCCACAATTTTTCTTCTCCTGTGGAAACAAGAGCAAAACCCCTTCCCCAACGTAGCACATCTCCTGGCTTCCATTGAGAGGTCAGCACATCTTTGAAATAAATCGGTTGATTTAGTTCAGCAGACTTTTCCATTATCCAATGTCTTTCTGCTGCTGTCGTTCCTTTCTCATTAGCGTTAAGAAAATTCAAGGTTAATAAAGCAATTATGTAATCTATTTCTGGGGGTATTTTTGGTCCCTTTCTGTTTGTTCAGCATATCCTTTATAGTACGATTTGATCTTTCTATAACTGCCTAACCTGTAGGATTATTTGGTATACCTGTAATGTGTTTTATATTATAATAATCAAAAAAGCGTTTCATTTTCTTAGATACATATGCTGGACCATTATCTGTCTTTATTTGTACAGGTATACCCATGATGGCCATAACTTCCAATAAATGTGTGATTACTGAATCTGCCTTTTCTGAGCTCAGGGCAATAGCCCATTGAAAACCTGAATACGTGTCTATGGTGTGGTGTACATATTTTAATTTACCAAACTCCATAAAGTGGAACACATCCATCTGCCAGATTTCATTTCTCTTAGTACCCTTTGGGTTACTCCCTGCAGGCAACAGTGTTTGATTATAGTAAGAACAAGTAGGACATCTCTTTATAATGTCCTTAGCTTGTTGCCAAGTAATGGAAAATTCTTTCTTTAGGCCTTTACTATTGACATGATGCTTTTTATGAAATTCCGAGGCCTGCAACACGCTTCCAATCAATAATTGATCAATCTCAGCGTTGCCTTGTGCTAGAGGACCAGGCAGACCTGTATGGGACCGGATGTGTGTTATGTACATCAGACAAAGCCTGTTCCTGATTATGTCTTGTACCTGGATAAACAATGAAGTCAACTCTGTGTCATCTGGTATAAATTCAGCGGTTTCAATATGCAAGATAACTCTTTCTGCATATTGTGAATATGTAACTATATTAAGAGGTTCTTTAAAATCCCTTAGCACCATAAGAATGGCATATAATTCTGCCTTCTGGACAGAATTATAAGGGCTTTGTTCCACCTTACTCAATTCATCTGACTTGTAACCTGCTTTCCCTGATTTATTTGCATCAGTATAGAATGTACGGGCTCCAGTTATTGGAGCATCATGTACAATTTTAGGAAGAATCCAAGAAGTTCTCTTTATGAGGTTAAGTCTACCACTTTTGGGATAGTTGCTATTAATTTCTCCCAAAAAATTAGCACAAGCTCTTTGCCACGGTTCATTGTCTTCCCATAACTTTTTTATTTCTTCAGTAGTAAAAGGCACTATCATTTCTGCTGGGTCTATACCTGCTAGTTGACGAAGTCTCAGCTTACCTTTTATAATTAATTCAGAGACTTTTTCCACATAAGTTTTCAATTTTTTACTCGGTTTATTAGGTATAAATATCCACTCTAGAATAATATCTTCCCTCTGCATTAGAATCCCTGTAGGAGAGATTCTGGAAGGCAATATGACTAGGATGCAGCTAAGATTTGGGTTCACCCTATCCACATGTGCTTCCTGTAATTTTTCCTCAATCATTGTCAGTTCCTTTTCTGCTTCAGCTGTCAGTTTTCTTGGACTATTCAAATCCTTATCACCATCTAAGGTTTTGTTTAAATGAACTATTAGATCAGGTGTTATCCCAACAGCTGGTCGTAGACTGGAAATGTCTCCCAACAATCTTTGGAAGTCATTAAGAGTCTTTAACCGGTCTCTCCTAATTTGTGCCTTTTGCGTTTTAATTTTCTCTAACCCTATTCTGTAACCTAGGTAATTAATAGAATTTCCTCTTTGAATCTTTTCAGGGGCAATTTGTAATCCCCACCTAGGCAAGACTTTCTTTACTTCTTCAAACATCCTTTCTAAAATATCTTTATTTGAATCAGATAATAAGATATCATCCATGTAATGATAAATTATGGACTTGGGAAATTGTTTACGAATTATTTCCAATGGCTTACTTACAAAATATTGGCACAATGTAGGACTATTGAGCATACCCTGTGGGAGGATAGTCCATTGATATCTCCTATTAGGCTGAGAATTATTATAAGTAGGCACCGTGAAGGCAAATTTTTCTCTATCCTTTTTTTGTAACGGTATAGTAAAAAAACAATCTTTCAATTCAATAACTATAAGAGGCCATCCCTTTGGTAATAGAGAAGGCAAAGGAATTCCAGATTGTAGTGGGCCCATAGGTTGAATTACTTTGTTGACAGCTCTTAGATCTGTCACCATTCTCCATTTACCAGATTTATTTTTACAACAAACACAGGAGAATTCCAAGGGCTGGTTGATTCTTCAATATGGTGAGCATCTAATTGCTCTTGCACCAGCTGTTCCAATGCCTGTAATTTATCTTCAGCTAGAGGCCACTGTTTGATCCATATTGGCTTCTCAGTTAGCCATTTTAAAGGTAGGGCTGTTGGTACCTTTAAAGGTTTGGTATTTTCTATATGTTCTTGTACAGCCTGAATGGCTGGTGACCTTTTTCCATAATACCTCATCATATCTTTCCCAGAATTATGAGTTCCTGGAACTGCAGGAATGTTAATCTGGGTATTCCATTGCTGTAACAGGTCACGGCCCCATAAATTTATTGCAATATTGGCTATATATGGCCTTAGTCTTCCTATTTGCCCTTCAGGCCCTATGCATTCAACCCATCTTGTGCTTTGTTTTACACGAGATAGGGTTCCAATTCCCAGAAACTGAACATCTACCTCTTGAAGAGGCCAATTCGGATGCCAAGATTCTGGGGTAATGATACTTACATCCGCACCTGTGTCTAATAAGCCTTCAATAAAAAATGCCATTTATACAGACTTTTAGCTTTGGTCTTTGGTCGTTAATAGAAGTCTGCCAAAATATACGTTTACTCTGTCCTACTGGGTTTTTTAACTCATCCTCCACACGTAATTCACCATTTAGAGTAGTATTACTTTTTACAGCAGAAATTGGAGCTTTTAGATTTCTTGGTGAGGCACGTTCTCCACTGTGACTGGGAATGACTGGGCCACTGTTGGCTTCGGGGCCTGCGAGAGGCCCCTCAAGGAGTTTCCCAATGGGATCGGGTTGCCTTGTTTGTCTGTTGTTGACCTGCATTCGTTGGACCAATGACGGCCTTTACCACATCTCCTACATATACCTGAAGGCCTAGGTCTCCTATTTTTGTCATTCCCAGAGGAGATATTATTCCTAAAAATTCTGTGCCTGCAGTCCCTTTTGAGATGTCCTAATTTACCACAATTAAAACACCTGGCAGTTTGATGTCTCCTCATTGCTGTGGAAATTGCTTCTCCTACCCAAGATTCATCATTATAGCTAAACGTCTCAACATTCATCGTATGCTGAATCCATTCATCCATAGGTGCTGATCTAGACTTTAAAGGCCCAATTATCTTTTTGCATTCTATGTTTGCATTCTCAAACGCTAGAGATTCAAGAAGTATTCGTCTAGATTCCGGGTCTGGTACCCCTAAGTCCAGAGCCTTAATTAATCTTTGCAAAAAGTCAATAAAGGGTTCTCTCTGTCCCTGCCTAATTCTGGTATATGATTCAACCCTTTTTGCTGGATCTTGTATCCTATTCCAAGCATTTAAAGCTGCTTGGTGACATAGATGCAGTAATTCATCGTCATAAAGAGCTTGGACCTGTGGATCAGCATATTCTCCTGCACCAAGAATTTGATCTTGGGAAACCTCGACACCTTTTGCTCTTCCTTGCTGTTCCATATGTTTGGATTCTTCTCTGAAATAAATTCCAAACATCAAGGAAGGTCCCTTATCTAAAACTGCAGACACTAACTGATGGAAATCATAGGGGGTAACTCTAGCATTAGAAGCCCAAGTCCTTATCATTTCCTGTACATATGCATTTTGCAAGCCAAAAGTAACAATAGCCTGTTTAATTTCTTTCAGATCATTCATTGCTATTGGCATCCATCTAGCTTCTCTGACTCCCTTTGAGCCTTTAGAAGTTGACGCTTTGTCAGAATCAAGTATAGGGTATGCCGCTAAAACCCTGGGTAAGCCAGTTCTAATAGCTGGTGTTGGCTTTGTATCCTGTCCTTGTGCCTTATTACTCTGTTCACCAGTTCCAATCATTTTTTCAAGCATTTCAAGTCTTTTTATTATTTTGTTTATTATTGCCTCTTTTGAATCCTGAATCTCCTGAATCTCCTGACCAACATGAGTTCTTGAGAGTACCATAATCTTCCTAAATGATAGAATATTCAAAAGAATACTAAAACCTAGTAACCAGTAAATTAAGTTATCCTCATAGTCATATAAATTTTGCATGATTAGACCCATTGTATTGGTAGCCCAAACAGTGAAAGTCATGTTGGAAACAAAAACTGCCATATTACCTATTATCCAGCTGGCTTCGAACTCACCGAAATCCGAAATCCGCCTGTCTCTGCTTCCCGAGTGCTGGGATTAAAGGCACCACCACCACCTGGCTGGCCTTGAACTCACCGAGATCCGCCTGCCTCTGCCTCCCAAGTGCTGGGATTAAAGGCGTATGCCACCACCACCTGGTCGGCCTCAGAGATCTGCCTCTCTGGATGTTATGGGCCTGAAGGCCAAGTGTATCTCTGACTCGGCACTGGGGCCTAAGTCACAAACTAAACAAAAAACGGCGTACACGGAACCATAAACCCAGAATCCAGGGGTAGAGAAGAATAACCCAGAAGCTGTGTATGCCTCCACGTGACAGAGTCACCCTGAGGGGTTGCAGCTTCCGCACGGCTGAGGAAGGGAAGGCTTGCACCAAGCCGAACTCGCAGCTGGCAGCCTAGGGGTCCTAAAAGCCAAACGTTCGGGCGCCAGGTGAAGGCGTAAGCCACGAACAATGCCACACCAGTTATGAATTATTATTAATAGGGTAGTATTTATTTAAAGAGGAAAAACTTACAGATCACGATCCCAGACAACAGCCCTTTTCGCAATCATGAACCGAGACTAATCGCCAGCCGAACAGGAAGTCAAGAGACCAGCGGAAGGAAATAGAAGCCTTTTGAAGGGAGAGAAACCACGCCCCAATGGGCTGGTATCTCAGCAGCTATTGGTTGGAGGGGCGGGAAGACCTCCCGCAACACTAGGGCTTCTCATTTCTGAGTAACCCATGAGTGTTTCTCACAAAAGCATTTCATGAAATTTTTACCCGTTCAAATGAACCTGTTTATCTTTCAATGTAAGGCTTCAACACAGAAAATGAACACTACGCTAACTTCTAACAATAGTGTAACATATCCCGAATAACAACTTCTCATTTCAGAGGAACTAACACATGTGCGTGCTCACAAAAGCAATTCATGAAATTCTTACCCTTTCAGAAGAACGAGATTATATTTCATATAAGCTTCTAGAGAGAAAATGAACACTGCTCTAACTTTGAACAGTATTTATACATATTCCAAACTACGGCTTCTCATTTCAGAGTAACACATGTGCGTTTCTCACAAAAGCATTTCATGAAATTCTTACCATTTCAGAAGAACGTGATTATCTTCCAAAGTAAAGCTTCTAGAGAGAAAATGAACTCTGTTCTAACTTCGAACAGTATTTAGATATATTCCAAACTACGGCTTCTCATGTCAGAGTAACACTGTGTGTTTCTCACAAAAGCATTTCATGAAATTCTTACCCTTTCAAGAGAACGTGATTATCTTTCAAAGTAAAGCTTCTAGAGAGACAATGAACTGTGCACTTACTTCAAACAGTACGTTGACATATCCCAAACTAGAGCTTCTCATTTCAGAGTAACCCATGAGTGTTTCTCACAAAAGCATTTCATGAAATTTTTACCCTTTCAAATGAACCTGATTATCTTTCAATGTAAGGTTTCTACAGAGAAAATGAACACAGTGCTAACTTCTAACAATAGTGTAATCTATCCCAAATAACAACCTCTAATTTCAGAGTAACACATGTGCGTTTCTCACAAAAGGATTTCAAGAAATTCTTACCCTTCCAAAGAACGTGATTATCTTTCAAAGTAAAGTTTCTACAGAGAAAATGAACACTGCTTTAACTTCGAACAGTACTTTTTTTTTTTTTAGGGAGACTTTTTAGTTCACATTTGTAACTTACAATCCATCTCTTTTGGAGATGACAAGGCAACAGGATGTTAAAACAACTAGTCAGGTCCTAGACACAGTCAAGGGAGACAGGAATAAATAAAAACATACATGGTCTTTAGCTTGCATTCTCTAATCTTACATAGAACAATAAGCAACACCAGGGAATGGAACCACCCACTTTCATTTTGGGTCTCCTCAAATCAATTAAGTCAATGATGTTGAAGGAGGCCCCTTGTTTGTCCTGGTCTCCCAGAACCGAAATAACAACACAGAAACTGTATTAATTAAATCACTGTTTGGTTCATTAGATCTAACTTCTTATTGGCTAATTCTTACATATTGATTTAGCCTATATCTATTTTTTTTTGTCAAAGCCTCCGTTTATTAGGGACAGGGTAACAACTTATATACCCCCTGAATGAGGGCTTGGGGAGCAGGGCACAGGAGCATGGAATCTGGCCGCGTGGTCCCAGTCACGTAACCTACATCCAGTCGGGTAGGCCAAGAAGTCAGGAGTTGCCACACCTAGTTCCCTGGATAGCTGGAATTTAAGGCAGTTCCGCTATCAGATTAGGTTCGTTAGCAATTAGCGAATAGCTAATTGGGTGTGGGGCAGGTTTTGCCAATAGGACTATTCTTAACATAATTATGGGTTTGGGGTTCCCTGCAGGCTCCCCAAGGTGATGGTTTCTGTAACAATCTTTAGGGGGGAAAACGGCTCCCAACATATTCTTCCTTTCTTATATAAAGGCAAGTAGTTATAGGTGGAGGGCACCAAGACAGAGTCAACCATGGTGTCAGATCTAAAGGAGAAGGGACTGGGACAAGGAGAGACCCTCCTCTCGACTGGTGAAGCAATTTACCTCTCCTGGGAACAGAGGGGTGCCTTATGAGTAACATTAGTTTCTTGGAGCTTCTCAAATAAAAGGTATCTAGTAGGATTAAAGTAAGCAGATCACAGGGCACCCTGTCTTAGGCTATGTGGAGAGCGCCCTCGTACCTAAAAACCATGCCATGTTGAGCCGGCCTGTACGGCCTCTGTATGGTTTGAAATTTAGGTGAGGATCCACACTAACTCCCGTCATTGGGCCCCTGTATCTATCATTAATGAAAAATCTGTGAGGTGCTCCTTAAACAAAAGATATGATATAATTTTGGCACCAATAACTCCATCTCCAGACAAGAAGAAAGGGGCACCTTCCAAACCGAGTATTCACCTTTTAGTCTGGCCCATGGTATGTCCTCCTTCCTAAATGCCTACTCCACAAAAAGTTACGTGTGCTTGCCTGCCATCAATTAGGGAGGTGAAAAAGGGATCAAAATCTAAAATTCTTAACATATGCATTAAACCCAAACACTTTACAGCATGTGTCAAACCTTTCCCAACATCTATAAGCAGTTACAAATATCATTAGATCAATTTCAGTAAAGCTTGAACTCTGGTCTGCTTTGGAGCTGAGATGCAGACTGGACATCAGACTGTTTTAATCTTTGGGACACAGAACTCATTTTAATTAAAATACTAACCTCTTCACTTAAGAAGGGGAAAGATTGGGGTTCCTGAGACTGTTGCTCAGAGTCTGGAAATGGTGGTATTTGACAACAATGTATGTCATTGTACTTTTACTGAAATTGATCGAACAGTACTTTGAAACATCCCAAACTAGGGCTTCTCATTTCAGAGTAACATGTGTGTGTTTGTCACAAAAGGATTCAAGAAATTCTTACCGTTCCAAAGAAAGTGATTATCTTTCACAGTAAAGTTTCTACAGAGAAAATGAACACTGCTTTAACTTCAAACAGTACTTTGACAAATCCCAAACTAGGGCTTCTCATTTCAGAGTAACACTTGTGTCTTTCTCACAAAAGCATGTCATGAAATTCTCACCCTTTCAGGAGAACGTGATTATCTTTCAAAGTAAAGCTTCTAGAGAAACAATGAACTCTGCACTTACTTTGAATAGTACGTTGACATATCCCAAACTAGGGCTTCTCATTTCAGAGTAACCCATGATTGTTTCTCACAAAAGCATTTCATGAAATTTTTACCCTTTCAAATGAACCTGATTATCTTTCAATGTAAAGCTTCAACACAGAAAATGAACACTGTGCTAACTTCTAACAATAGTGTAACATATCCCGAATAACAACTTCTCATTTCAGAGTAACACATGTGCGTTTCTCACAAAAGCATTTCATGAAATACTTACCCTTACAGAAGAACGTGATTATCTTTCAAATAAGCTTCTAGAGAGAAAATGAACACAGCACTAACTTCTAACAATAGTGTAACCTATCCCTAATAACAACTTCTCATTTCAGAGTAGCACATGTAAGTTTCTCATAAAAGGATTTCAAGAAATTCTTACCGTTCCAAAGAAAGTGATTATCTTTCAAAGTAAAGTTTCTACAGAGAAAATGAACACTGCTTTAACTTCGAACAGTACTTTGACAAATCCCAAACTAGGCCTTCTCATTTCAGAGTAACACTTGTGCCTTTCTCACAAAAGCATTTCATGAAATTCTCACCCTTTCAAGAGAACGTGATTATCTTTCAAAGTAAAGCTTCTAGAGAGACAATGAACTCTGCACTTACTTCGAACAGTACGTTGACATACCGCAAACTACGGCTTCTCATTTCAGAGTTACCCATGAGTGTTTCTCACAAAAGCATTTCATGAAATTATTACCCTTTCAAATGAACCGGATTATCTTTCAATGTAAAGCTTCAACACAGAAAATGAAAACTGCGCTAACTTCTAACAATAGTGTCACATTTCCCGAATAACAACTTCTCATTTCAGAATAACACATGTGCGTTTCTCACAAAAGGATTTCAAGAAATTTCTACTGTTCCAAAGAAAGTGATTATCTTTCACAATAAAGCTTCTAGAGAGAAAATGAACACTAATCTAACTTCGAACAGTGTTGTAATTGGGGCGGCTGGCTGTGTCCTCCCTGCACCCGGCCGCCTGCATGGCTCAGCTTAAGCCCCAAAATAACAACACACAAACTGTCTTCATTTAATCACTACCTGGCCCATTAGTTCCAGCCTCTTATTGGCTAGCTCTTGCACCTGGACTAGCCCATTTCTGATCATCTGTATAGCACCCCAAGGTGTGCTTACTGGGGAGATTCTAGCCTGCTTCTGTCTGGAATGCGGGCATCATGGCGACTCCCCTCGACTCAGCTTCCTTCTCCCAGAATCCTCTTCTGTCTACTCCGCCTACCTAATTTTCTGTCCTATCAGGGCCCAGGCAGTTTCTTTATTGAACCAATGAAATCAACAGATTGATATATGACACTCCCACATCACTTCCCCTTTTTCTGTTTAAACAAAAAAGAAAAGCTTTAACTTTAACATAGTAAAATCACATATAACAAAACAGTTATCAAGTAAGAATTATAGTTACAATATTTATATCTACTTTATCTTTTATCATAACTAAGGAAAACTATAACTATCTATCCATTCTTCAACTCCATCAAAGACTCCATAAGGATATAATACTAAACAAGAAATAAGAGAACTCTAGAAATGACAGAGACATCTCGCTGCCTGGACAGTCACCCAAAGTTCATCTGTACCGTTGGGGCATCTATCTTCAGCCTTCAGGCCCATAGTATCCAGCAGACAGTTCCATGAAGCAGGAAATTCCAAAGACAGTTCAGTCATTTTCTGCTGTATCCTGTGTCCTGCAGAATGTCTCGTAGACTCTTTTATGAATCAGGAACCCTGAAAGATGATCTCACCTTTAGGCAAGTTCAGCAGTCCTCTCTCTGTGGGTTCTTTGTGTCCAGTTTATGCAATAGTCCAGGCAAGAACAGTCTCTTGCCCAATGGCTATCCAACTCCATTAGGAGCCTCTTCAATGCCCATCTTCCTCTTGAAGTAGATTGGCACTGTCAGGAGCAGACGTGTCTCATTGTCATGAAAAACCCTAAGTTATTAAAATATTTTAAATGCCATATTCTGCAATCTTTGAGAGATATGAAGAATGTCTATCTAACTGAAATGTATCTCTGTATATCTAAAAAATTTAACATGACTACAAGCTTGACTATTATTTATGATTATTCAACAACAACCTATATTTCCTAATTATACATTACATTTTAAAAATGAACTATATAATCACAATACCTTAATCAAGATCAGAAATACATATACATATAACAAAATTGACTTTAAAATCCACATCAATGCAAATTATTTATATCTATATCATATCCCCCTTTAAATATAAAAAAAACATTTATAAACCCTATTTGGGAACATGGGCGCAGTTTTCTCTCCAAACTGCTTCCTGCTGAACGGGGGCGTCGTTAATTAGGTCTTTCATGGTATAACCTGTGTGTCAGGGTCATCTCAGTTGGCAGTTGAGTGAAGTAATTTTTTGAGGGTGTTCACAGCAACCTTTCAGGAGGGCGTGGTCTATCATACCAAATCGGAATAGAAGAAATCCACAGGGTCTTATCCTCTGTGAAAACAAAAGAAGACCCTTTCCAAAGCATCATATCCTTAGACCAAAATTTTGAAGTCATACCCTCATGATATCCATTCTGGTTCCATTTGGCAGCCCATATAATGAAATGTCTTTCTGTACTTAGCTCCTTCACAGTCAAAAATTTTAAAGAAAACACAATGTACATAATCCAGACTCTCTGTGAATTTTCCATTTTTACGTGGCTTATTTTTAATTTATTTCTCTTAATCTATAACTATCTGTACTCTGTCTCTTTAAAGACTTTACCTTTTTATTTTTAAAGGCATTAACTTTATTTTCTCTCTATATATATTTCTTTCTTTCTCAAGCCTACGTACATTCATCCAACACTGTGATCCATAAAGGTCTTTTATGTCTGAAATCTGTTATATTGTGAATCTGCAATTTTTTTAATATCCAGGAGCATTTCTTAAAATGTTAAGCACTTCTTAAAAACTTAAGTTGCACCATGTAGGGGTAATACAGTACTGCCTGTGTCCTGTAAAGTCTAAACCTTAAGTGCGCTGTTATCACAGTAATTACGGTAGTTCCTGCTTGAGACCAGTTCAGTTCATCATGGCAGAGCTGAGCCGCTCCTGCCTCAGAGCTATTTGGTGCCCCTGAGCTGCGCACAATTCCAGGCATACAGCAGTCCACATTGCCATCAAGCAAGCCGTAGAGCTTTACTCCAAATGCTCCATTCAAAAGCTCTGTCTCCCGCAGGAGCCAGAAAGAGATCGTAATGGCGGCACAGACCAGAAAGTCGGCATTTTAAAACAGCCAGTTTTTGTCCTGTTGCTGAGTCAGGACAATTTCTTTGCGGCACGCAACCCACAAAGAGCAAAAAGCTGTCTTAAATGCTCTCTCTCTCTTTTTTAAGCCCTCTCAGGCTTTATGTGGAGTTCATTAGCACGTGGGCGCCAATTTGTTGTAATAGGGGTGGCTGGCTGTGTCCTCCCTGCACCCGGCCGCCTGCATGGCTCAGCTTAAGCCCCGAAATAACAACACACAAACTGTCTTCACTTAATCACTACCTGGCCCATTAGTTCCAGCCTCTTATTGGCTAGCTCTTGCACCTGGACTAGCCCATTTCTGATCATCTGTATAGCACCCCAAGGTGTGCTGACCGAGGAGATTCTAGCCTGCTTCTGTCTGGAATGCGGGCATCATGGCGACTCCCCTCGTCTCAGCTTCCTTCTCCCAGAATCCTCTTCTGTCTACTCCGCCTACCTAATTTTCTGTCCTATCAGGGCCCAGGCAGTTTCTTTATTGAAACAATGAAATCAACAGATTGATATATAACACTCCCACATCAGAAGAGTACTTTGACAAATCCCAAACTAGGGCTACTCATTTCAGAGTAACACTTGTGCCTTTCTAAGAAAAGCATTTCATGAAATTCTCACCCTTTCAAGAGAACGTGATTATCTTTCAAAGTAAAGCTTCTAGAGAAAAAATGAACTCTGCTCTAACTTTGAACAGTATATAGATATATTCCAAACTAGGGCTTCTCATTTCATAGTAACACTTGTGCTTTTCTCACAAAAGCATTTCATGAAATGCTTACCCTTTCAAGAGAACATGATTATCTTTCAAAGTAAAGCTTCTAGAGAGAATGAACTCTGCACTTACTTCGAAAAGTACGTTGACATATCCCAAAATAGGGCTTCTCATTTCAGAGTAAGCCATGAGTGTTTCTCACAAAAGCATTTCATGAAATTTTTACCCTTTCAAAGGAACCTGATTATCTTTCAATGTAAAGCTTCAACACAGAAAATGAACACTGCGCTAACTTCTAACAATATTGTAACATATCCAAATTAACATCTTCTCATTTCAGAGTAACACGTGTGTGTTTGTCACAAAAGGATTTCAAAAAATTCTTACCTTTCCAAAGAAAGTGATTATCTTTCACAGTAAAGCTTCTAGAGAGAAAATGAACACTGCTCAAACTTCGAAGAGTACGTTGACATATCCCAAACTACGGCTTTTCATTTCAGAGTAACCCATGAGTGTTTCTCACAAAAGAATTTCATGAAATTTTTACCCTTTCAAATGAACCTGATTATCTTTCAATGTAAAGCTTCAACACAGAAAATGAACACTACGCTAACTTCTAACAATAGTGTAACATGTCCCGAATAACAACTTCTCATTTCAGAGTAACTAGCACATGTGCGTTTCTCACAAAAGCATTTCATGAAATTCTTACCCTTTCAGAAGAATGAGATTATCTTTCAAATAAGCTTCTAGAGAGAAAATGAACACTGCTATAACTTTGAACAGTATTTAGACATATTCCAAACTACGGCTTCTCATTTCAGAGTAACACATGTGCGTTTCTCACAAAAATATTTCATGAAATTCTTACCATTTCAGAAGAACGTAATTATCTTCCAAAGTAAAGCTTCTAGAGAGAAAATGAACTCTGTTCTAACTTTGAACAGTATTTAGACATATTCCAAACTACGGCTTTTCATTTCAGAGTAACACTGTGTGTTTCTCACAAAAGCATTTCATGAAATTCTCACCATTTCAAAGGAACATGATTATCTATCAAAGTAAAGCTTCTGAAGAGAAAAAGAACTCTGCTCTAACTTCAAGCAGTATGTTGACGTATGCCAAACAGTGACTTCTCATTTCAGAGAACATATGTGTGTTTCTCAAAAAGCATTTCATGAAATTCTTACCTTTTAAAATGAACGTGATTTTCTGTCAATGTAAAGCTTCTATAGAGAAAATGAACACAGCGCTAAGTTCTAACAATAGTGTAACCTATCCCAAATAACAACTTCTAATTTAAGAGTAACACATGTGCATTTCTCACAAAAGGATTTCAAGAAATTCTTACCATTCCAAAGAAAGTGATTATCTTTCACAGTAAAGCTTGTAGAGAGAAAATGCACACTGCTCAAACTTCGAACAGGACTTTGACAAATCCCAAACTAGGGCTTCTCATTTCAGAGAAACACATGTGCGTTTCTCACAAAAGCATTTCATGAAATTCTTACCCTTTCAAGAGAATGTGATTATCTTTCAAAGTAAAGCTTCGAGAGAGAAAATGAACTCTGCTCTAAATTTGAACAGTATTTAGATATATTCCAAACTACGGCTTCTCATTTCAGAGTAACACTTGTGCGTTTCTCACAAAAGCATTTCATGAAATTCTTACCCTTTCATGAGAACATAATTATCATTCAAAGTAAAGCTTCGAGAGAGAAAATGAACTCTGCTCTAAATTTGAACAGTATTTAGATATATTCCAAACTACGGCTTCTCATTTCAGAGTAATACTTGTGCGTTTCTCACAAAAGCATTTCATGAAATTCTTACCCTTTCATGAGAACATAATTATCATTCAAAATAAAGCTTCGAGAGAGACAATAAACTCTGCACTTACTTCGAACAGTACGTTGACATATCGCAAACTACGGCTTCTCATTTCACAGTAACCCATGAGTGTTTCTCACAAAAGCATTTCATGAAATTATTACCCTTTCAAATGAACCTGATTATCTTTCAATATAAAGCTTCAACACAAAAAATGAACACTGCGCTAACTTCTAACAATAGTGTAACCTATCCCAAATAACAACTTCTCATTTCAGAGTAACACATGTGCGTTTCTCACAAAAGGATTTCAAGAAATTCTTACCATTCCAAAGAAAGTGATTATCTTTCAAAGTAAAGTTTCTACAGAGAAAATGAACACTGCTTTAACTTCGAACAGTACTTTGACAAATCCCAAACTAGGGCTTCTCATTTAGAGTAACACTTGTGCCTTTCTCACAAAAGCATTTCATGAAATTCTCACCCTTACAAGAGAATGCGATTATCTTTCAAAGTAAAGCTTCTAGAGAGACAATGAACTCTGCACTTACTTCGAACAGTACGTTGACATATCCCAAACTACGGCTTCTCATTTCAGAGTAACCCATGAGTGTTTCTCATGAAAGCATTTCATGAAATTTTTACCCTTTCAAATGAACCTGATTATCTTTCAATGTAAAGCTTCAACACAGAAAATGAACACTACGCTAACTTCTAACAATAGTGTAACATATCCCGAATAACAACTTCTCATTTCAGAGTAACTAGCACATGTGCGTTGCTCATAAAAGCATTTCATGAAATTCTTACCCTTTCAGAAGAACGAGATTATCTTTCATATAAGCTTCTAGAGAGAAAATGAACACTGCTCTAACTTTGAACAGTATTTAGACATATTCCAAAATATGGCTTCTCATTTCAGAGTAACACATGTGCGTTTCTCACAAAAGCATGTCATGAAATTCTCACCATTTCAAAGGAACATGATTATCTATCTAAGTAAAGCTTCTGAAGAGAAAAAGATCTCTGCTCTAACTTCAAACAGTATGTTGACATATGCCAAACCGTGACTTCTCATTTCAGAGAACATATGTGTGTTTCTCAAAAAGCATTCTATGAAATTCTTACCTTTTAAAATGAACGTGATTTTCTGTCAATGTAAAGCTTCTATAGAGAAAATGAACACAGCGCTATGTTCTAAAAATAGTGTAAACTATCCCAAATAACAACTTCAAATTTCAGATCAACACATGTTCGTTTCTCACATAAGGATTTCTAGAAATTCTTACCCTTCCATAGAACGTGATTATCTTTCAAAGTAAAGTTTTAACAGAGAAAATGAACACTGCCTTAACTTCGAACAGTACTTTGAAACATCCCAAACTAGGGCTTCTCATTTCAGATTAACACTTGTGCGTTTGTCACAAAAGGATTTCAAGAAATTCTTACCTTTCCAAAGACAGTGATTATCTTTGACACTAAAGCTTCTTGAGAGAAAATGAACACTGCTCAAACTTAGAACAGGACATTGATCAATCCCAAACTAGGGCTTCTCATTTCAGAGTCATACTTGTGCGTTTCTCACAAAAGCATTTCATGAAATACTTAACATTTCAAGAGAACGTGAATATCTTTCGAAGTAAAGCTTCGAGAGAGAAAATGAACTCTGCTCTAACTTTGAACAGTATTTAGATATATTCCAAACTACGGCTTCTCATTTCAGAGTAACACTTGTGCGTTTCTCACAAAAGCATTTCACGAAATTCTTACCCATTCATGAGAACGTAATTATCTTTCAAAGTAAAGCTTCGAGAGAGACAATGAACTCTGCACTTACTTAGAACAGTACGTTGACATATCGCAAACTACGGCTTCTCATTTCAGAGTTACCCATGAGTGTTTCTCAAAGAAGCATTTCATGAAATTATTACCCTTTCAAATGAACCTGATTATCTTTCAATGTAAAGCTTCAACACAGAAAATGAACACTGTGCTAACTTCTAACAATAGTGTAACATATCCCAAATAACAACTTCTCATTTCAGAGTAACACATGTGCGTTTCTCACAAAAGGATTTCAAGAAATTCTTTCCATTCCAAAGAAAGTGATTATCTTTCAAAGTAAAGTTTCTACAGAGAAAATGAACACTGCTTTAACTTCGAACAGTACTTTGACAAATCCCAAACTAGGGCTTCTCATTTCAGAGTAACACTTGTGCCTTTCTCACAAAAGCATTTCATGAAATTCTCACCCTTTCAAGAGAATGTGATTATCTTTCAAAGTAAAGCTTCTAGAGAGACAATGAACTCTGCACTTACTTCGAACAGTACGTTGACATATCCCAAACTAGAGCTTCTCATTTCAGAGTAACCCATGAGTGTTTCTCACAAAAAGCATTTCATGAAATTATTACCCTTTCAAATGAACCTGATTATTTTCAATATAAAGCTTCAACACAGAAAATGAAAACTGCGCTAACTTCTAACAATAGTGTAACATATCCCAAATAACAACTTCTCATTTCAGAGTAACACATGTGCTTTTCTCACAAAAGGATATCAAGAAATTCTTACCGTTCCAAAGAAGGTGATTATCTTTCAAAATAAAGTTTCTACAGAGAAAATGAACACTGCTTTAACTTCGAACAGTACTTTGACAAATCCCAAACTAGGGCTTCTCATTTCAGAGTAACACTTGTGCCTTTCTCACAAAAGCATTTCATGAAATTCTTACCCTTTCAAATGAACCTGATTATCTTTCAATGTAAAGCTTCAACACAGAAAATGAACACTATGCTAACTTCTAACAGTAGTGTAACATATCCCGAATAACAACTTCTCATTTCAGAGTAACTAACACATGTGCGTTGCTCACAAAAGCATTTCATGAAATTCTTACCCTTTCAGAAGTACGTGATTATCTTCCAAAGTAAAGCTTCTAGAGAGAAAATGAACTCTGTTCTACCTTTGAACAGTATTTAGATATATTCCAAACTACGGCTTCTCATTTCAGAGTAACACTGTGTGTTTCTCACAAAAGCATTTCATGAAAATCTTACCCTTTCAAGAGAACGTGATTATCTTTCAAAATAAAGTTTCTAGAGATACAATGAACTCTGCACTTACTTTGAACAGTACGTTGACATATCCCAAACTAGGGCTTTTCATTTCAGAGTAACCCATGAGTGTTTCTCACAAAAGCATTTTATGAAATTTTTACCCTTTCAAATGAACCTGATTATCTTTCAATGTAAAGCTTCAACACAGAAAATGAACACTGCGCTAACTTCTAACAATAGTGTAACATATCCCGAATAACAACTTCTCATTTCAGAGTAACTAGCACATGTGCGTTGCTCACAAAAGCATTTCATGAAATTCTTACCCTTTCAGAAGAACAAGATTATCTTTCATATAAGCTTCTAGAGAGAAAATGAACACTGCTCTAACTTTGAACAGTATTTAGACATATTCCAAACTATGGCTTCTCATTTCAGAGTAACACATGTGCGTTTCTCACAAAAGCATTTCATGAAATACTTACCCTTTCAGAAGAACTTGATTATCTTCCAAAGTAAAGCTTCTAGAGAGAAAATGAACTCTGTTCTAACTTTGAACAGTATTTAGATATGTTCTAAACTACGGCTTCTCATTTCAGAGTAACACTGTGTGTTTCTCACAAAAGCATTTCATGAAAATCTTACCCTTTCAAAAGAACGTGATTATCTCTCAAAATAAAGCTTCTAGAGAGACAATGAACTCTGCTCTTACTTTGAACAGTACGTTGACATATCCCAAACTAGGGCTTCTCATTTCAGAGTAACCCATGAGTGTTTCTCACAAAAGCATTTCATGAAATTTTTACCCTTTCAAATGAACCTGATTATCTTTCAATGTAAAGCTTCAACACAGAAAATGAACACTGTGCTAACTTCTAACAATAGTGTAACATATCCCGAATAACAACTTCTCATTTCAGAGTAACTAGCACATGTGCGTTGCTCACAAAAGCATTTCATGACATTCTTTTTTTTTTTTGGTTTCTGTTCTTTTTTTTATTTATTTATTAAAGATTTCTTCCCCTCCCCACCGTCACCTTCCCTTTCCTCCCCCTCCCCAGATCAAATCCCCCTCCCTCAACAGCCCAAAGAGCAATCAGGGTTCCCTGCCCTGTGGAAAGTCCAAGGACCACCCACCTCTATCCAGGTCTAGTGAGGTGAGCATCCAAACTGCCTAGGCTCCCACAAAGCTAATAGGTGCAGTAGGATCAAAACCCCATTGCCATTGTTCTTGAGGTCTCAGTAGTCCTCATTGTTCGCTATGTTCAGCGAGACCGGTTTTAACCCAGGCTTTTTCAGACCCAGGCCAGCTGGCCTTGGTGAATTCCCGATAGAACATCCCCTTTTCTCAGTGTGCGGGTGCACCCCTCGCGGTCCTGAGTTCCTTGCTCGTGTTCTCTCTCCTTCTGGTCCTGATACGGATCTTGAGATTTCAGTCCGGTGCTCCAATGTGTGTCTCTGTTTCTGTCTCCATTCATCGCCTGATGAAGGTTAATATTCAGGAGGATGCCTATATGTTTTTCTTTGGGTTCTCCTTCTTATTTAGCTTCTCTAAGAACCCAAATTATAGGCTCAATGTCCTCTATTTATGACTAGAAACCAAATATGAGTGAGTACATCCCATGTTCCTCTTTTTGGGTCTGGCTTACTTCACTCAGGATAGTGTTTTCAATTTCCATCCATTTGCCTGCAAACTTCAAGAAATCCTTGTATTTTACTGCTGAGTAGTATTCTAATATGTATATATCCCATACTTTCTTCATCCATTCTTCAATTGAAGGGCATCTAGGTTGTTTCCAGGTTCTGGCTATTACAAGCAATGCTGCTATGAACATAGTAGAGCATATACTTTTGTTGTATGATACGCCCTCTCTTGGGTATATTCCCAAGAGTGGTATTGCTGGGTCCATGGGTAGGTTGATCCCGAATTTCCTGAGAAATCGCCACATTGCTTTCCAGAGTGGTTGCACAAGTTTGCATTCCCACCAGCAATGGATGAATGTACCCCTTTCTCCACAACCTCTCCAGCAAAGGTTATCATTGGTGTTTTTGATTTTAGCCATTCTGACAGGTGTAAGATGGTATCTTAAAGTTGTCTTGATTTGCATCTCCCTGATCGCTAAGGAAGTTGAGTATGACTTTAGGTGTCTTTTGGCCATTTGAACTTCTTCTGTTGAGAGATCTCTGTTCAGCTCAGTGCCCCATTTTATAATTGGGTTGATTAGCCTTTTACGGTCTAGTTTCTTGAGTTCTTTATATATTTTGGAGATCAGACCTTTGTCAGTTTCGGGGTTGGTGAAGATTTTCTCCCAGTCAGTGGGTTGCCTTTCTGTCTTGGTGACAGTGTCCTTTGCTTTACAGAAGCTTCTCAGTCTCAGTAGGTACCATTTATTCAATGAGGCCCTTACTGTCTGTGCTGCTGGGGTTTTACGTAGGAAGTGGTCTCCTGTGCCCACTTGTTGTAGAGTACTTCCCACTTTCTCTTCTATCAGGTTCAGTGTGTTCGGACTGATATTGAGGTCTTTAATCCACTTGGACTTGAGTTTTGTGCATGGTGATAGATATGGATCTATTTTCATTCTTCTACAGATTGACATCCAGTTTTGCCAGCACAATTTGTTGAAGATGCTCTCTTTTTTCCATTGTATACTTTTAGCTCCTTTATCAAAAATCAGGTGCTCATAGGTTTGTGGGTTAAAGTCAGGGTCTTCTATTCGATTCCATTGGTCAACTTCTCTGTTTTTATGCCAATACCAAGCTGTTTTCAATACTGTAGCTCTGTAATAGAGTTTGAAGTCAGGGAAGGTAATGCCTCCAGATGTTCCTTTATTGTATAAGACTGTTTTGGCTATCCTGGGTTTTTTTGTTTTTCCATATAAAGTTGATTATTATCTTCTCCAGCTCTGTGAAGAATTTTGATGGGATTTTGATGGGGATTGCATTGAATCTATAGATTGCTTTTGGTAGAATTGCCGTTTTTACTATGTTGATCCTCCCAATCCAAGAGCAAGGGAGACCCTTCCATTTTCTGGTGTCCTCTACTATTTCTTTCTTCAAAGACTTAAAGTTTTTGTCAAATAGATCTTTCACTTCCTTGGTCAGGGTTACCCCAAGATATTTTATGCTCTTTGTGGCTATCGTGAAAGGTGATGCTTCTCTGATTTCCCTCTCTGTTTCTTTATCCTTAGTGTATAGGAAGGCAACTGATTTTTTTGGAGTTGATCTTGTATCCGGCCACATTACTAAAGGTGTTTATCAGCTGTAGAAGTTCTTTGTTAGAGTTTTTGGGGTCGCTTATGTATACTATCATATCATCTGCAAATAACGAAAGCTTAACGTCTTCCTTTCCAATATGAATCCCCTTGATCCCCTTATGTTGTCTTATTGCTATTGCTAGAATTTCAAGCACTATATTGAAGAGGTATGGAGAGAGTGGACATCCTTGTCTTGTTCCTGATTTTAGTGGGATGGCTTTGAGTTTTTCTCCGTTTAATTTAATGTTAGCTGTAGGCTTGCTGTAAATAGCTTTTATTATATTTAGGTATGACCCTTGTATCCCTAGTCTCTCCAATACCTTTATCATAAAGGGGTGTTGAATTTTGTCGAATGCTTTTTAGCATCTAATGAAATGATCATATGATTTTTTTCTTTCAGTTTATTTATATGGTGGATTACGTTGATAGATTTGCGTATGTTGAACCAGCCCTGCATCTCTGGGATGAAGCCTACTTGATCATAATGCATAATTTTTCTAATATGTTCTTGAATTCGGTTTGCCAGTATTTTATTGAGAATTTTTGCATCAATATTCATGAGTGAGATAGGCCTGTAATTCTCTTTCTTGGTTGGATCTTTGTGTGGTTTTGGTATCAGGGTAACTGTAGCTTCATAAAAAGAATTTGGCAATGACTTTTCTGTTTCTATATTGTGAAATACATTAAGGAGTATAGGTATTAGCTCTTCTTGGAAGTTCTGATAGAATTCCGCATTGAAACCATCTGGTCCTGGGCTTTTTTTTGGAGGGGAGATTTTTGATAACAGCTTCTAGTTCTTCACGACTAACCGGTCTATTTAGATCATTCACCTGGTCTTGATTTAGCTTTGGTATATGATACTTATCTAAAAAGATGTCCATTTCTTTTGCATTTTCCAGTTTTGTGGCAAACAGGCTTTTGTAGTAAGATCTAATGATTCTCTGAATTTCCTCTGTGTCTGTGGTTATGTCCCCCTTTTCATTTCTGATCTTATTTATTTGCGTGTTCTCTCTTTGTTGTTTAATTAGTTTGGATAGGGGTTTGTCGATCTTGTTGATTTTCTCCAAGAACCAACTTTTTGTTTCATTGATTTTTTGAACTATTTTCTGTGTTTCTATTTTGTTGATTTCAGCCCTCAGTTTGATTATTTCTAGTCTTCTACTCCTCCTGGCCGCATCTGCTTCTTTTTATTCTAGAGCTTTCAGGTGTGCTGTTAAGTCCTCAATGTATGCTTTCTCTGTTTTCTTTAAGTGGGCACTTAGTGCTATGAACTTTCCTCTTAGCACTGCTTTCAACGTGTCCCATAGGTTTGAGTATGTTGTCTCTTTATTTTCATTAAAGTCAAGGAAGACTTTAATTTCTTTCTTAATTTCTTCCTTGACCCAGGTGTGGTTTAGTAGTTGACTGTTCAGTTTCCATGAGTTTGTCAGCTTTCTAGGGGTAGCATTATTGTTGCCTTCTAACTTTAATCCGTGGTGATCTGATAAGACACAGGTGGACACTGATATATTTTTGTATCTGTGGAGGTTTCCTTTGTTTCCGAGTATGTGGTCAATTTTCGAGAAGGTTCCATGAGCTGCAGAGAAGAAGGTATATTCTTTCCTATTTGGGTGGAGTGATCTATAGATGTCTGTTAAGTCCAATTGGTTCATTACCTCCAATAATTTTATTAATTCTCTATTAGGTTTCTGTCTGATTGACCTGTCCATTGGAGAGAGAGGTGTATTTAAGTCTCCTACTACTAGTGTGTGTGGTTTAATGTCTGCCTTCAGTTCTAGTAATATTTCTTTTAGATAAGTGGGTGCGTATTAGGGGCGTAGATATTCAGGATTGATACGTCATCCTGGTGACTTGTTCCTGTTATAAGTATAAAGTGTCCATCTCGATCTCTTCTGATTGATTTTAGTTTGAAGTCAGTTTTGTTAGAGATTAATATGGCCACACCTGCTTTTTTCTTAGGACCATTTGCTTGAAAAACCTTTTCCCAACCCTTTACTCTGAGCAGATGCCTGTCTTTGTGGTTGAGATGTGTTTCCTGCAAACAGCAGAATGTTGTATCCTGTTTTTGTATCCAATCTCTTAGCCTGTGCCTTTTTATAGGTGAATTGAGACCATTTATATTAATTGATATTAATGACCAGTGGTTGTTTACTCCAGTTATTCTTACTGTTTTTGGTAGTAGAGTTTATGTGTCTCCCTTCTTTGAGTTGTGCTAGTGAAGGAACTCTAGATGCCTGAGTTCTTGTACACAGTGTTGACCATGTTGGATTCCTTGGGTTGTGATTTTCCTTCTAATATTTTCTGGAGGGCTAGATTTGTGGCTATGTATTACTTAAATTTGTTCTTATCCTGGAATGTCTTGTTTTCTCCATTGATAGTGAATGATAGCTTGGCTGGGTAAAGTAGTTTGGGTTTGCATCCATGGTCTCTTACCTTCTGCAGTACTTCTATCCAGGACCTCCTGGCTTTCATGGTTTCCATAGAGAAGTCAGGTGTAAGTCTGATCGGTTTACCTTTATAAGTTACTTGGCCTTCTTCCTTTGCAGCTCTTAATATTCTTTCTTTAACCTGTATATTCTGTGTTTTGATTATTATATGGCAAGGGGATGTTTTTCTTTGATCCAATCTGTTTGGTGTTCTGTATGCTTCTTGAATATTCAAAGGAATTTCTTTCTTTATGTTGGGGAAGTTTTCTTCCATAATTTTGTTAAAAATATTTTCTGGGCCTTGGAGCTGTGACTCTTCTCCTACTTCAATTCCTATTATTCTTATGTTTGGTCTTTTTATTGTGTCCCATATTTCCTGCATGTTTTGTGATGAGGATTTGTTGGCTTTGCTGTTTTCTTTGATCAGTGTGTTTATTTTCTCTATGGTATCCTCAGAATCTGAGATTCTTTCTTCTATTTCTTGTATTCTATTGATTATGCTTGTTTCTGTAGAATCTGCTCATTGACCTGGGTTTTCCATATCCAGCTGGTGCTCAGCTTGCGTTTTCTTCCTTGCTACCCTTTCAGTTTTCAATTCTTGAACTGTTTCCATTACCTGTTTGATCGTTTTTTCTTGATTTTCCAGGGTATCATGTATGTATTTATTCATTTCTTCAAACTTTTTGTCATACTTCTCCTCTATTTCTATAAGGGTGTTTTTTACATGTTGTTTAAGGGACTCTATTGCTTTCATAAAGTTAATTTTTTCCACTTCTGTGTTAGGGTGTTCAAGACCTTCTGTTGTAAGATCATTGGGTTCTGGTGTTTTCATGTTGTTTTTCAGATTATTGGGTGAAATTCTGCCTTGGCGCCTGCCCATGTCCTCCTATCAATGCTACCTAAACGGTCTTTTAAAATTGGAACAGGTTTCTCTGCTGGCCAAAGGGTCCTCTTACAAATTGCCCCTGCTCTGTTTCCTGGCTCCTGCTGGGGGCCAAGATTCCTGTCACCCCTCAGTAGGGTCTTCAGGGACATGACCCAGCTCCTCGTCTGCCCGGGACCTCGTCAACCAAAGGCCTACCTCCTTGATCCAATTGCGGTGGGGCGATTTGCTCTCAGGGTTGCACGCTGGTCCCGCCGCCTGCTTCCTCTGCTGCCGTCCGGTTGCAGCCTGTGGTTGCAGCCTGTGGCTGCAGCCTCTGGCCTATGTTGCCCACCCGCGTCTCCGCTCTGCCGGCGCTCGCGTTTCAGCTCTGCCAGCTCTCGCGTCTCCGCCTCTGCCGGAGCCCGCGTCGCGTCTCCCCATTTCATGACATTCTTACCCTTTCAGAAGAACGAGATTATCTTTCATATAAGCTTCTAGAGAGAAAATGAACACCGCTCTAACTTTGAACAGTATTTAGACATATTCCAAACTACGGCTTCTCATTTCAGAGTAACACATGTGCGTTTCTCACAAAAGCATTTCATGAAATTCTTACCATTTCAGAAGAACGTGATTATCTTCCAAAGTAAAGCTTCTAGAGAGAAAATGAACTCTGTTCTAACTTTGAACAGTATTTAGACATATTCTAAACTATGGCTTCTCATTTCAGAGTAACACAGTGTGTTTCTCACAAAAGGATGTCATGAAAATCTTACCCTTTCAAGACAATGTGATTATCTTTCAAAATAAAGCTTCTAGAGAGACAATGAACTCTGCAATTACTTCGAACAGTCGTTGACATATCCCAAATTAGGGCTTCTCATTTCAGAGTAACACATGAGTGTTTCTCACAAAAGCATTTCATGAAATTTTTACCCTTTCAAATGAACCTGATTATATTTCAATATAAAGCTTCTAAAGAGAAAATGAACGTACTGCAAACTTCTAACAAAAGTGTAACATATCCCGAATAACAACTTCTCATTTCAGAGTAACACATGTGCGTTTCTCACAAAAGCATTTCATGAAATATTTACCCATTCAAAAGATCGTGATTATCTTTCAAATAAGCTTCTAGAGAGAAAATGAACACAGCACTAACTTCTAACAATAGCGTAACCTATCCCGAATAACAACATCTCATTTCAGAGTAGCACATGTGTGCTTCTCACAAAAGGATTTCAAGAAATTCTTACCTTTCAAAGAAAGTAATTATCTTTCAAAGTAAAGTTTCTACAGAGAAAATGAACACTGCTTTAACTTCGAACAGTACTTTGACAAATCCCAAACTAGGGCTTCTCATTTCAGAGTAACACTTGTGCCTTTCTCACAAAAGAATTTCATGAATATCTCACCCTTTCAAGAGAACGTGATTATCTTTCAAAGTAAAGTTTCTAGAGAGACAATGAACTCTGCACTTACTTTGAACAGTACGTAGACATATCCCAAACTAGGGCTTCTCATTTCAGAGTAACCCATGAGTGTTTCTCACAAAAGCATTTCATCAAATTTTTACCCTTTCAAATGAACCTGATTATCTTTCAATGTAAAGCTTCAACACAGAAAATGAACACTGCGCTAACTTCTAACAATAGTGTAACATATCCCGAATAACAACTTCTCATTTCAGAGTAACTAGCACATGTGCGTTGCTCACAAAAGCATTTCATGAAATTCTTACCCTATCAGAAGAACGAGATTATCTTTCATATCAGCTTCTAGAGAGAAAATGAACACTGCTCTAACTTTGAACAGTATTTAGACATATTCCAAACAACGGCTTCTCATTTCAGAGTAACACATGTGCGTTTCTCGCAAAAGGATTTCATAAAATGCTTACCATTTCAAAAGAACGTGATTATTTTATAAAGTAAAGCTTCTAGAGAGAAAATGAACTCTGTTCTAACTTTGAACAGTATATAGACATATTCTAAAATACGGCTTCTCATTTCAGAGTAACACTGTGTGTTTCTCACAAAAGCATTTCATGAAAATCTTAAACTTTCAAGAAAACATGATTATCTTTCAACATAAAGCTTCTAGAGAGACAATAAACTCTGCACTTACTTCGAACAGTACGTTGACATATCCCAAACTAGGGCTCCTCATTTCAGAGTAACAAATGAGTGTTTCTCACAAAAGCATTTCATGAAATTTTTACCCTTTCAAATGAACCTGATTATCTTTCAATGTAAAGCTTCAACACAGAAAATGAACACTGCGCTAACTTCTAACAATAGTGTAACCTATCCCGAATAACAACTTCTCATTTCAGAGTAGCACATGTGCGTTTCACACAAAAGCATTTCATGAAATACTTACCCTTTCAGAAGAACGTCATTATGTTTCAAATAAGCTTCTAGAGAGAAAATGAACACAGTACTAACTTCTAACAATAGCGTAACCTATCCCAAATAACAACATCTCATTTCAGAGTAGCACATGTGCGTTTCTCACAAAAGGATTTCAAGAAATTCTTACCTTTCCAAAGAAAGAGATTATCTTTCAAAGTAAAGTTTCTACAGAGAAAATGAACACTGCTTTAACTTCGAACAGTACTTTGACAAATCCCAAACTAGGGATTCTCATTTCAGAGTAAAACTTGTGCCTTTCTCACAAAAGCTTTTCATGAAATTCTCTCCCTTTCAAGAGAACGTGATTATCTTTCAAAGTAAAGCTTCTAGAGAGACAATGAACTCTGCACTTACTTCGAACTGTACGTTGACATATCCCAAACTAGGGCTTCTCATTTCAGAGTAACCCATGAGTGTTTCTCACAAAAGCATTTCATGAAATTTTTATCCTTTCAAATGAACCTGATTATCTTTCAATGTAAAGCTTCAACACAGAAAATGAACACTGCGCTAACTTCTAACAATAGTGTAACATATCCCGAATAACAACTTCTCATTTCAGAGTAACTAGCACATGTGCGTTGCTCACAAAAGCATTTCATAAAATTCTTACCCTTTCAGAAGAACGAGATTATCTTTCATATAAGCTTCTAGAGAGAAAATGAAAACTGCTCTAACTTTGAACAGTATTTAGACATATTCCAAACAACGGCTTCTCATTTCAGAGTAACACATGTGCATTTCTCACAAAAGCATTTCATGAAATTCTTACCCTGTCAAGAGAACGTGATTATCTTTCAAAGTAAAGCTTCTAGAGAGAAAATGAACTCTGTTCTAACTTTGAACAGTATTTAGACATATTCTAAGCTACGGCTTCTCATTTCAGAGTAACACTGTGTATTTCTCACAAAAGCATTTCATGAAAATCTTACCCTTTCAAGAAAACGTGATCATCTCTCAAAATAAAGCTTCTAGAGAGACAATGAACTCTGCACTTACTTCGAACAGTATGTTGACGTATCCCAAACTAGGGCTTCTCATTTCAGAGTAACCCATGAGTGTTTCTCACAAAAGCATTTCAGGAAATTTTTACCCTTTCAAATGAACCTGATTATCTTTCAATGTAAAGCTTCAACACAGAAAATGAACACTGTGCTAACTTCTAACAATAGTGTAACCTATCGCGAACAACTACTTCTCATTTCAGAGTAGCACATGTCCGTTTCTCACAAAAGCATTTCATGAAATTCTTACCATTTCAGAAGAACGTGATTATCTTCCAAAGTAAAGCTTCTAGAGAGAAAATGAACTCTGTTCTAACTTTGAACAGTATTTAGATATATTCCAAACTACGGCTTCTCATTTCAGAGTAACACTGTGTGTTTCTCACAAAAGCATTTCATGAAATTCTTACCATTTCAGAAGAACGTGATTATCTTCCAATGTAAAGCTTCTAGAGAGAAAATCAACTCTGTTCTAACTTTGAACAGTATTTAGATATATTCCAAACTACGGCTTCTCATTTCAGAGTAACACTGTGTGTTTCTCACAAAAACATTTCATGAAATTCTTACCATTTCAGAAGAACGTGATTATCTTCCAAAGTAAAGCTTCTAGAGAGAAAATCAACTCTGTTCTAACTTTGAACAGTATTTAGATATATTCCAAACTACGGCTTCTCATTTCAGAGTAACACGTGTGTGTTTTTCACTGAAGGATTTCAAGAAATTCTTACCTTTCCAAATAAAGTGATTATCATTCACAGTAAAGCTTCTAGAGAGAAAATGAACACTGCTCAAACTTCAAACAGTACTTTGACAAATCCCAAACTAGGGCTTCTCATTTCAGTGTAACACATGTGCGTTTCTCACAAAAGCATTTCATGAAATTCTTACCCATTCAAGAGAACATGATTATCTTTCAAAGTAAATCTTCGAGAGAGAAAATGAACTCTGCTCTAACTTTGAACAGTATTTAGATATATTCCAAACTACGGCTTCTCATATCAGAGTAACACTTGTGCATTTCTCACAAAAGCATTTCATGATATTCTTCCCCTTTCAAGAGAACTTGATTATCTTTCAAAGTAAAGCTTCTAGAGAGACAATGAACTCTGCACTTACTTCGAACAGTACGTTGAAATATCGCAAACTACGGCTTCTCATTTCAGAGCAACCCATGAGTTTTTCTCACAAAAGCATTTCATGAAATTTTTACCCTTTCAAATGAACCTGATTATCTTTCAATATAAAGTTCAACACAGAAAATGAACACTGCGCTAACTTCTAACAATAGTGTAAAATATCCGGAATAACAACTTCTCATTTCAGAATAACTAGCACAGGTTCGTTGCTCACAAAAGCAATTCATGAAATACTTACCCTTTCAGAAGAACGTCATTATCTTTCAAATAAGCTTCTAGAGAGAAAATAAACACAGCACTAACTTCTAACAATAGTGTAACCTATCCCGAATAACAATTTACATTTCAGAGTAGCACATGTCCGTTTCTCACAAAAGCATTTCATGAAATTCTTACCATTTCAGAAGAACGTGATTATCTTCCAAAGTAAAGCTCCTAGAGAGAAAATGAACTCTGTTCTAACTTTGACCAGTATTTAGACATATTCTAAACTACGGATTCTCATTTCAGAGTAACACTGTGTGTTTCTCACAAAAGCATTTTATGAAAATCTTACCCTTTCAAGAAAACGTGATTATCTTTCAAAATAAAGCTTCTAGAGAGACAATGAACTCTGCACTTACTTCAAACAATACGTTGACATATCCCAAACTACGGCTTCTCATTTCAGAGCAACCCATGAGTGTTTCTCACAAAAGCATTTCATGAAATTTTTACCCTTTCAAATGAACCTGATTATCTTTCAATATAAAGCTTCAACACAGAAAATGAACACTGCGAAAACTTCTAACAATAGTGTAACATATCCCGAATAACAACTTCTCATTTCAGAGTAACTAGCACATGTGCGTTGCTCACAAAAGCATTTCATGAAATTCTTACCCTTTCAGAAGAACGAGATTATCTTTCATATAAGCTTTTAGAGAGAAAATGAACACTGCTCTAACTTTGAAAAGTATTTAGATATATTAGAAACTACGGCTTCTCTTTTCAGAGTAACACTGTGTGTTTCTCACAAAAGGATTTCATGAAATACTCACCCTTTCAGAAGAACGTGATTATCTTTCAAATAAGCTTCTAGAGAGAAAATGAACACAGCACTAACTTCTAACAATAGTGTAACATATCCCGAATAACAACTTCTCATTTCAGAGTAACTAGCACATGTGCGTTTCTCACAAAAGCATTTCATGAAATACTTACCCTTTCAGAAGAACGAGATTATCTTTAATATAAGCTTCTAGAGAGAAAATGAACACTGCTCTAACTTTTAACAGTATTTAGACATATTCCAAACAACTTCTTCTCATTTCAGAGTAACACATGTGCGTTTCTCACAAAAGCATTTCATGAAATTGTTACCATTTCAGAAGAACGTGATTATCTTCCAAAGTAAAGCTTTTAGAAGAAAATGAGCTCTGTTCTAACTTTGAACAGTATTTAGACATATTCTAAACTATGGCATCTCATTTCAGAGTAACACTGTGTGTTTCTCACAAAAGCATTTCATGAAAATCTTACACTTTCAAGAGAATGTGATTATCTCTCAAAATAAAGCTTCTAGAGAGACAATGAACTCTGCACTTACTTCGAACAGTACGTTGACATATCCCGAAGAATGGCTTCTCCTTTCAGAGTAACCCATGAGTGTTTCTCACAAAAGCATTTCATGAAATTTTTACCCTTTCAAATGAACCTGATTATCTTTCAATGTAAAGCTTCCACACAGAAAATGAACACAGCACTAAATTCTAACAATAGTGTAACCTATCCAGAATAACAACTTCTCATTTCAGAGTAGCACATGTCCGTTTCACACAAAAGAATTTCATGAAATTCTTACCATTTCAGAAGAACGTGATTATCTTCCAAAGTAAAGCTTCTAGAGAGAAAATAATCTCTGTTCTAACTATGAACAGTATTTAGACATATTCTAAACTACGGCTTCTCATTTCAGAGTAACACTGTGTGTTTCTCACAAAAGCATTTCATGAAAATCTTACCCTTTCAAGAAAACGTGATCATCTCTCAAAATAAAGCTTCTAGAGAGACAATGAACTCTGCACTTACTTCGAACAGTACGTTGATATATCCCAAACTAGGGCTTCTCATTTCAGAGTAACCCATGAGTGTTTCTCACAAAAGCATTTCATGAAATTTTTACCCTTTCAAATGAACCTGATTAGCTTTCAATGTAAAGCTTCAACACAGAAAATGAACACTGCGCTAACTTCTAACAATAGTGTAACCTACCCGAATAACAACTTCTCATTTCAGAGTAGCACATGTCTGTTTCTCACAAAAGCATTTCATGAAATTCTTAGCATTTCAGAAGAACGTGATTATCTTCCAAAGTAAAGCTTCTAGAGAGAAAATGAACTCTGTTCTAACTTTGAAAAGTATTTAGATATATTAGAAACTACGGCTTCTCTTTTCAGAGTAACACTGTGTGTTTCTCACAAAAGCATTTCATGAAATTCTTACCCTTTCAAGAGAACGTGATTATCGTTCAAAGAAAAGCTTCTAGAGAGACAATGAACTGTGAACTTACTTCGAACAGTACATTGACATATCCCAAACTAGGGCTTCTCATTTCAGAGGAACCCATGAGTGTTTCTCACAAAAGCATTTCATGAAATTTTTACCCTTTCAAATGAACCTGATTATCTTTCAATGTAAAGTTTCTACATAGAAAATGAACACAGCGCTAACTTCTAACAATAGTGTTACCTATCCCAAATAATAACTTGTATTTTCAGAGTAGCACATGTGCGTTTCTCAAAAAAGGATTTCAAGAAATTCTTACCCTTCCAAAGAACGTGATTATCTTGCAAATTAAAGTTTCTACTGAGAAAATAAACACTGCTATAACTTCGAAAAGTACTTTGAAACATCCCAAACTAGGGCTTCTCATTTCAGAGTAACACGTGTGAGTTTGTCACAGAAGGATTTCAAGAAATTCTTACCTTTCCAAAGAAAGTGATTATCTTTCACAGTAAAGCTTCTAGAGAGAAAATGAACACTGCTCAAACTTCGAACAGTACTTTGACAAATCCCAAACTAGGGCTTCTCATTTCAGAGTAACCCATGAGTGTTTCTCACAAAAGCATTTCATGAAATTCTTACCATTTCAGAAGAACGTGATTATCTTACAAAGTAAAGCTCCTAGAGAGAAAATGAACTCTGTTCTAACTTTGAACAGTATTTAGACATATTCTAAACTACGGATTCTCATTTCAGAGTAACACTGTGTGTTTCTCACAAAAGCATTTCATGAAAATCTTACCCTTTCAAGAAAACGTGATTATATTTCAAAATAAAGCTTCTAGAGAGACAATGAACTCTGCACTTACTTCAAATAATACGTTGACATATCGCAAACTACGACTTCTCATTTCAGAGCAACCCATGAGTGTTTCTCACAAAAGCATTTCATGAAATTCTTACCCTTTCAGAAGAACGAGATTATCTTTAATATAATCTTCTAGAGAGAAAATGAACACTGCTCTAACTTTTAACAGTATTTAGACATATTCCAAACAACTTCTTCTCATTTCAGAGTAACACATGTGTGTTTCTCACAAAAGCATTTCATGAAATTGTTACCATTTCAGAAGAACGTGATTATCTTCCAAAGTAAAGCTGTTAGAGAGAAAATGAGCTCTGTTCTAACTTTGAACAGTATTTAGACATATTCTAAACTATGGCATCTCATTTCAGAGTAACACTGTGTGTTTCTCACAAAAGCATTTTATGAAAATCTTACCCTTTCAAGAGAACATGATTATCTCTCAAAATAAAGCTTCTAGAGAGACAATGAACTCTGCACCTACTTCGAACAGTATGTTGACATATCCCAAACTAGAGCTTCTCATTTCAGAGTAACCCATGAGTGTTTCTCCCAAAAGCATTTCATGAAAGTTTTACCCTTTCAAATAAACCTGATTATCTTTCAATGTAAAGCTTCAACACAGAAAATGACACTGCGCTAACTTCTAACAATAGTGTAACATATCCCGAATAACAACTTCTTATTTCAGAGTAACTAGCACATGTGCGTTTCTCACAAAAGCATTTCATGAAATTCTTACCCTTTCAGAAGAACGAGATTATCTTTCATATAAGCTTTTAGAGAGAAAATGAACACTGCTCTAACTTTGAACAGTATTTTGACATATTCCAAAATACGAAATCTCATTTCAGAGTAACACTGTGTGTTTCTCACAAAAGCATTTCATGAAATACTCACCCTTTCAGAAGAACGTGATTATCTTTCAAATAAGCTTCTAGAGAGAAAATGAACACAGCACTAACTTCTAACAATAGTGTAACCTATCCCGAAAAACAACTTATTATTTCAGAGTAGCACATGTGCGTTTCTTACAAAAGCATTTCATGAAATTATTACCATTTCAGAAGAACGTGATTATCTTCCAAATTAAAGTTTCTACAAAGAAAATGAACACTGCTTTAACTTCGAATGGTACTTTCACAAATCCCAAACTAGGGCTTTTCATTTCAGAATAACACTTGTGCCTTTCTCACAAAAGCATTTCATGAAATTCTCAGCCTTTCAAGAAAACGTGATTATCTCTCAAAATAAAGCTTCTAGAGAGACAATGCACTCTGCACTTACTTCGAACAGTACGTTGACATATCCCAAACAAGGGCTTCTCATTTCAGAGTAACCCATGAGTGTTTCTCACAAAAGCATTTCATGAAATTTTTACCCTTTCAAATAAACCTGATTATCTTTCAATGTAAAGCTTCAACACAGAAAATGAACACTGCGCAAACTTCTAACAATAGTGTAACCTGTCCCGAATAACAACTTCTCATTTCAGAGTAACACATGTGCGTTTCTCACAAAAGCATTTCATGAAATACTTACCCTTTCAGAAGAACGTCATTATGTTTCAAATAAGCTTATAGAGAGAAAATGAACACAGTACTAACTTCTAACAATAGCGTAACCTATCCCAAATAACAACATCTCATTTCAGAGTCGCACATGTGCGTTTCTCAAAAAAGGATTTCAAGAAATTCTTACCTTTCCAAAGAAAGAGATTATCTTTCAAAGTAAAGTTTCTACAGAGAAAATGAACACTGCTTTAACTTCGAACAGTACTTTGACAAATCCCAAACTAGGGATTCTCATTTCAGAGTAAAACTTGTGCCTTTCTCACAAAAGCTTTTCATGAAATTCATTCCCTTTCAAGAGAACGTGATTATCTTTCAAAGTAAAGCTTCTAGAGAGACAATGTACTCTGCACTTACTTCGAACAGTACATTGACATATCCCAAACTACCACTTCTCATTTAAGATTTACCCATGAGTGTTTCTCACAAAAGTATTTCAGGAAATTTTTACACTTTCAAATGAACCTGATTATCTTTCAATGTAAAGCTTCAACACAGAAAATGAACACTGCGCTAACTTCTAACAATAGTGTAACATATCCCGAATAACAACTTCTCATTTCAGAGTAACTAGCACATGTGCGTTGCTCACAAAAGCATTTCATGAAATTCTTACCCTTTCAGAAGAACGAGATTATCTTTAATATAATCTTCTAGAGAGAAAATGAACACTGCTCTAACTTTTAACAGTATTTAGACATATTCCAAACAACTTCTTCTCATTTCAGAGTAACACATGTGTGTTTCTCACAAAAGCATTTCATGAAATTGTTACCATTTCAGAAGAACGTGATTATCTTCCAAAGTAAAGCTGTTAGAGAGAAAATGAGCTCTGTTCTAACTTTGAACAGTATTTAGACATATTCTAAACTATGGCATCTCATTTCAGAGTAACACTGTGTGTTTCTCACAAAAGCATTTTATGAAAATCTTACCCTTTCAAGAGAACATGATTATCTCTCAAAATAAAGCTTCTAGAGAGACAATGAACTCTGCACATACTTCGAACAGTATGTTGACATATCCCAAACTAGGGCTTCTCATTTCAGAGTAACCCATGAGTGTTTCTCCCAAAAGCATTTCATGAAATTTTTACCCTTTCAAATAAACCTGATTATCTTTCAATGTAAAGCTTCAACACAGAAAATGAACACTGCGCAAACTTCTAACAATAGTGTAACATATCCCGAATAACAACTTCTCATTTCAGAGTAACACATGTGCGTTTCTCACAAAAGCATTTCATGAAATACTTACCCTTTCAGAAGAACGTCATTATGTTTCAAATAAGCTTCTAGAGAGAAAATGAACACAGTACTAACTTCTAACAATAGCGTAACCTATCCCAAATAACAACATCTCATTTCAGAGTCGCACATGTGCGTTTCTCAAAAAAGGATTTCAAGAAATTCTTACCTTTCCAAAGAAAGAGATTATCTTTCAAAGTAAAGTTTCTACAGAGAAAATGAACACTGCTTTAACTTCGAACAGTACTTTGACAAATCCCAAACTAGGGATTCTCATTTCAGAGTAAAACTTGTGCCTTTCTCACAAAAGCTTTTCATGAAATTCATTCCCTTTCAAGAGAACGTGATTATCTTTCAAAGTAAAGCTTCTAGAGAGACAATGTACTCTGCACTTACTTCAAACAGTACATTGACATATCCCAAACTACCACTTCTCATTTAAGATTTACCCATGAGTGTTTCTCACAAAAGTATTTCAGGAAATTTTTACACTTTCAAATGAACCTGATTATCTTTCAATGTAAAGCTTCAACACAGAAAATGAACACTGCGCTAACTTCTAACAATAGTGTAACATATCCCGAATAACAACTTCTCATTTCAGAGTAACTAGCACATGTGCGTTGCTCACAAAAGCATTTCATGAAATTCTTACCCTTTCAGAAGAACGAGATTATCTTTTATATAATCTTCTAGAGAGAAAATGAACACTGCTCTAACTTTTAACAGTATTTAGACATATTCCAAACAACTTCTTCTCATTTCAGAGTAACACATGTGTGTTTCTCACAAAAGCATTTCATGAAATTGTTACCATTTCAGAAGAACGTGATTATCTTCCAAAGTAAAGCTGTTAGAGAGAAAATGAGCTCTGTTCTAACTTTGAACAGTATTTAGACATATTCTAAAATATGGCATCTCATTTCAGAGTAACACTGTGTGTTTCTCACAAAAGCATTTTATGAAAATCTTACCCTTTCAAGAGAACATGATTATCTCTCAAAATAAAGCTTCTAGAGAGACAATGAACTCTGCACATACTTCGAACAGTATGTTGACATATCCCAAACTAGGGCTTCTCATTTCAGAGTAACACATGAGTGTTTCTCACAAAAGCATTTCATGAAATTTTTACCCTTTCAAATAAACCTGATTATCTTTCAATGTAAAGCTTCAACACAGAAAATGAACACTGCGCAAACTTCTAACAATAGTGTAACATATCCCGAATAACAACTTCTAATTTCAGAGTAACACATGTGCGTTTCTCACAAAAGCATTTCATGAAATACTTACCCTTTCAGAAGAACGTGATTATCTTTCAAATAAGCTTCTAGAGAGAAAATGAACACAGCACTAACTTCTAACAATAGTGTAACCTATCCCGAATAACAACTTCTCATTTCAAAGTATCACATGTGTGTTTCTCACAAAAGGATTTCATGAAATTCTTACCTTTCCAAAGAAAGTGATTATCTTTCAAAGTAAAGTTTCTACAGAAAATATGAACACTGCTTTAACTTCGAACAGTACTTTGACAAATCCCAAACTAGGGCTTCTCATTTCAGAGTAACACTTGTGCCTTTCTGACAAAAGCATTTCATGAAATTCTCACCCTTTCAAGAGAACGTGATTATCTTTCAAAGTAAAGCTTCTAGAGAGACAATGTACTCTGCACTTACTTCGAACAGTACGTTGACATATCCCAAACTACCACTTCTCATTTAAGATTAACCCATGAGTGTTTCTCACAAAAGTATTTCAGGAAAATTTTACACTTTCAAATGAACCTGATTATCTTTCAATGTAAAGCTTCAACACAGAAAATGAACACTGCGCTAAGTTCTAACAATAGTGTAACATATCCCGAATAACAACTTCTTATTTCAGAGTAACTAGCACATGTGCGTTTCTCACAAAAGCATTTCATGAAATTCTTACCCTTTCAGAAGAACGAGATTATCTTTCATATAAGCTTCTAGAGAGAAAATGAACACTGCTCTAACTTTGAACAGTATTTTGACATATTCCAAAATACGAAATCTCATTTCAGAGTAACACTGTGTGTTTCTCACAAAAGCATTTCATGAAATACTCACCCTTTCAGAAGAACGTGATTATCTTTCAAAGTAAAGCTTCTAGAGAGAAAATGAACACAGCACTAACTTCTAACAATAGTGTAACCTATCCCGAAAAACAACTTATTATTTCAGAGTAGCACATGTGCGTTTCTTACAAAAGCATTTCATGAAATTATTACCATTTCAGAAGAACATGATTATCTTCCAAAGTAAAGCTTTTAGAGAGAAAATGAGCTCTGTTCTAACTTTGAACAGTATTTAGACATATTCCAAACAACTTCTTCTCATTTCAGAGTAACACATGTGCGTTTCTCACAAAAGCATTTCATGAAATTGTTACCATTTCAGAAGAACGTGATTATCTTCCAAAGTAAAGCTTTTAGAGAGAAAATGAGCTCTGTTCTAACTTTGAACAGTATTTAGACATATTCTAAACTATGGCTTCTCATTTCAGAGTAACACTGTGTGTTTCTCACAAAAGCATTTCATGAAATTCTTACCCTTTCAAGAGAACGTGATTATCTTTCAAAATAAAGCTTCTAGAGAGACAATGAATTCTGCACTTACTTCGAACAGTACGTTGACATATCCCAAAGAATGGCTTCTCCTTTCAGAGTAACCCATGAGTGTTTCTAACAAAAGCACTTTATGAAATTTTTACCCTTTCAAATGAACCTGATTATCTTTCAATGTAAAGCTTCAACACAGAATGAACACAGCACTAACTTCTAACAATAGTGTAACCTATCCCGAATAACAACTTCTCATTTCAGAGTAGCACATGTCCGTTTCACACAAAAGCATTTCATGAAATTCTTACCATTTCAGAAGAACGTGATTATCTTCCAAAGTAAAGCTTCTAGAGAGAAAATAAACTCTGTTCTAACTTTGAACAGTATTTAGACATATTCTAAACTACGGCTTCTCATTTCAGAGTAACACTGTGTGTTTCTCACAAAAGCATTTCATGAAAATCTTACCCTTTCAAGAAAACGTGATTATCTCTCAAAATAAAGCTTCTAGAGAGACAATGAACTCTGCACTTACTTCGAACAGTACGTTGACATATCCCAAACTAGGGCTTCTCATTTCAGAGTAACCCATGAGTGTTTCTCACAAAAGCATTTCATGAAATTTTTACCCTTTCAAATGAACCTGATTATCTTTCAATGTAAAGCTTCAACACAGAAAATGAACACTGCGCTAACTTCTAACAATAGTGTAACCTATCCCGAATAACAACTTCTCATTCCAGAGTAGCACATGTCTGTTTCTCACAAAAGCATTTCATGAAATTCTTACCATTTCAGAAGAACATGATTATCTTCCAAAGTAAAGCTTCTAGATAGAAAATGAACTCTGTTCTAACTTTGAAAAGTATTTAGATATATTCCAAACTACGGCTTCTCATTTCAGAGTAACACTGTGTGTTTCTCACAAAAGCATTTCATGAAATTCTTACCCTTTCAAGAGAACGTGATTATCATTCAAAGTAAAGCTTCTAGAGAGACAATGAACTGTGCACTTACTTCGAACAGTACGTTGACATATCCCAAACTAGGGCTTCTCATTTCAGAGGTACCCATGAGTGTTTCTCACAAAAGCATTTCATGAAATTTTTACCCTTTCAAATGAACCTGATTATCTTTCAATGTAAAGTTTCTACATAGAAAATGAACACAGCGCTAACTTCTAACAATAGTGTAACCTATCCCAAATAATAACTTGTTATTTCAGAGTAACACATGTGCGTTTCTCACAAAAGGACTTCAAGAAATTCTTACCCTTCCAAAGAACGTGATTATCTTGCAATGTAAAGTTTCTACTGAGAAAATGAACACTGCTTTAAGTTCTAAAAGTACCTTGAAACATCCCAAACTAGGGCTTCTCATTTCAGAGTAACACGTGTGAGTTTGTCACAGAAGGATTTCAAGAAATTCTTACCTTTCCAAAGAAAGTGATTATCTTTCAGAGTAAAGCTTCTAGAGAGAAAATGAACACTGCTCAAACTTCGAACAGTACTTTGACAAATCCCAAACTAGGGCTTCTCATTTCAGAGTAACCCATGAGTGTTTCTCACAAAAGCATTTCATGAAATTCTTACCCTTTCAGAAGAACGAGATTATCTTTCATATAAGCTTTTAGAGAGAAAATGAACACTGCTCTAACTTTGAACAGTATTTAGACATATTCCAAAATACGGCATCTCATTTCAGAGTAACACTGTGTTTCTCACAAAAGCATTTCATGAAAATCTTACCCTTTCAAGAAAACGTGATTATCTCTCAAAATAATGCTTCTAGAGAGACAATGAACTCTGCACTTACTTCAAACTGTATGTTGACATATCCCAAACTAGGACTTCTCATTTCAGAGTAACCAATGAGTGTTTATCACAAAAGCATTTCATGAAATTTTTATTCTTTCAAATGAACCTGATTATATTTCAATGTAAAGCTTCAACACAGAAAATGAACACTGCGCTAACTTCTAACAATAGTGTAACATATCCCGAATAACAACTTCTCATTTCAGAGTAACTAGCACATGTGCGTTGCTCACAAAAGCATTTCATGAAATTCTTACCCTCTCAGAAGAACGAGATTATCTTTCATATAAGCTTTTAGAGAGAAAATGAACACTGCTCTAACTTTGAACAGTATTTACACATATTCCAAAATACGGCATCTCATTTCAGAATAACACTGTGTGTTTCTCACAAAAGCATTTCATGAAATACTCACCCTTTCAGAAGAACGTGATTATCTTTCAAATAAGCTTCTAGAGAGAAAATGAACACAGCACTAACTTCTAACAATAGTGTAACCTATCGCGAATAACAACTTACAAAAGCATTTCATGAAATTTTTACCATTTCAGAAGAACGTGATTATCTTCCAAATTAAAGTTTCTACAGAGAAAATGAACACTGCTTTAACTTCGAACGGTACTTTTACACATCCCAAACTAGGGCTACTCATTTCAGAGTATCACTTGTGCCTTTCTCACAAAAGCATTTGATGAAATTCTCACCCTTTCAAGAAAACGTGATTATCTCTCAAAATAAAGCCTCTAGAGAGACAATGAACTCTGCACTTACTTCGAACAGTATGTTGACGTATCCCAAACTAGGGCTTCTCATTTCAGAGTAACCCATGAGTGTTTCTCACAAAAGCATTTCATGAAATTTTTACCCTTTCAAATAAACCTGATTATCTTTCAATGTAAAGCTTCAACACAGAAAATGAACACTGCGCTAACTTCTAACAATAGTGTAACATATTCTGAATAACAACTTCTCATTTCAGAGTAACACATGTGCGTTTCTCACAAAAGCATTTCATGAAATACTTACCCTTTCAGAAGAACATGATTATCTTTCAAATAAGCTTCTAGAGAGAAAATGAACACAGCACTAACTTCTAACAATAGTGTAACCTATCCCGAATAACAGCTTCTCATTTTAAAGTATCACATGTGTGTTTCTCACAAAAGGATTTCATGAAATTCTTACCGTTCCAAAGAAAGTGATTTTCTTTCAATGTAAAGTTTCTACAGAGAAAATGAACACTGCTTTATCTTCGAACAGTACTTTGACAAATCCCAAACTAGGGCTTCTCATTTCAGAGTAACACTTGTGCCTTTCTCACAAAAGCATTTCATCAAATTCTCACCCTTTCAAGAGAACGTGATTATCTTTCAAAGTAAATCTTCTAGAGAGACAATGAACTCTGCACTTACTTCGAACAGTACGTTGACATATCAAAAACTACCACTTCTCATTTAAGATTTACCCATGAGTGTTTCTCACAAAAGCATTTCATGAAATTTTTACGCTTTCAAATGAACCTGATTATCTTTCAATGTAAAGCTTCAACACAGAAAATGAACACTGCGCTAACTTCTAACAATAGTGTAACATATCTCGAATGACAACTTTCATATCAGAGTAAGTAGCACATGTGCGTTGCTTACAAAAGCATTTCATGAAATTCTTACCCTTTCAGAAGAACGATATTATCTTTCATATACGCTTCTAGAGAGAAAATGATCACTGCTCTAACTTTGAACAGTATTTAGACATATTCCAAAATACGGCTTCTCATTTCAGAGTAACACATGTGAGTTTCTCACAAAAGCATTTCATGAAATTCTTACCCTTGCAGAAGAATGAGATTATGTTTCATATAATCTTCTAGATAGGCAATGAACACTGCTCTAACTTTGTACAGTATTTAGACATATTCCAAACTACGGCTTCTCATTTCAGACTAACACATGTGCGTTGCTCACAAAAGCATTTCATGAAATTCATACCCTTTCAGAAGAACGAGATTATCTTTTATATAAGCTTCTAGAGAGAAAATGAAGACTGCTCTAACTTTGAACAGTATTTAGACATATTCTAAACTACGGCTTCTCATTTCATAGTAACATTGTGTGTTTCTCACAAAAGCATTTCATGAACATATTACCCTTTCAAGAAAACGTGTTTTTCTTTCAAAATAAAGCTTCTAGAGAGACAATGAACTCTGCACTTACTTCGAACAATACATTGACATATCCCTAACTACTTCTTCTCATTTCAGAGTAACCCATTGGTGTTTCTCACAAAAGCATTTCATGAAATTTTTACCCTTTCAAATGAACCTGATTATCTTTCAATGTAAAGCTTCAACACAGAAAATGAACACTGCGCTAACTTCTAACAATAGTGTAACATATCCCGAATAACAACTTCTCATTTCAGAGTAACACATCTGCGTTTCTCACAAAAGCATTTCATAAAATACTTACCCTTTCAGAAGAACGTGTTTATCTTTCAAATAAGCTTCTAGAGAGAAAATGAACACAACACTAACTGCTAACAATAGTGTGACCTATCCCTAATAACAACTTCTCATTTCAGATTAGCACATGTGCGTTTCTCACAAAAGGATTTCAAGAAATTCTTACCGTTCCAAAGAAAGTGATTATCTTTCAAAGTAAAGTTTCTACAGAGAAAATGAACACTGCTTTAACTTTGAACAGTACTTTGACAAATCCCAAACTAGGGCTTCTCAGTTCAGAGTAACAATTGTGCCTTCTCACAAAAGCATTTCATGAAATTCTTACCCTTTCAGAAGAAAGAGATTATCTTTCATATAAGCTTCTAGAGAGAAAATGAACACTGCTCTAACTTTGAACAGTATTTAGACATATTCTAAACGGCGACTTCTCCTTTCAGAGTAACACTGTGTGTTTCTCACAAAAGCATTTCATGAAATTCTTACCCTTTCAGAAGAACGAGATTATCTTTCATATAAGCTTCTAGAGAGACAATGAACACTGCTCTAACTTTCAACAGTTTTTAGACATATTCCAAAATACCGCTGCTCATTTCAGAGTAACACATGTGCGTTTCTCACAAAAGCATTTCATGAAAATTTTACCCTTTCAAATGAACCTGATTATCTTTCAACACAGAAAATGAACACTGCACTAACTTCTAACAATAGTGTAACATATCCCGAATAACAACTTCTCATTTCAGAGTAACTAACACATGTGCATTGCTCACAAAAGCATTTCATGAAATTCTTACCATTTCAAAAGAACGTGATTATCTTTCAAATAAGCTTCTAGAGAGAAAATGAACACAGCACTAACTTCTCACAATAGTGTAACCTATCCCGAATAACAACATCTCATTTCAGAGTAGCACATGTGCGTTTCTCACAAAAGGATTTCAAGAAATTCTTACCGTTCCAAAGAAAGGGATTATCTTTCAAAATAAAGTTTCTACAGAGAAAATGAACACTGCTTTAACTTAGAACATTACTTTAACAAATCCCAAATTAGGGCTTCTCCTTTCAGAGTAACACATGTGCATTTCTCACCAGAGCATTTCATGAAATTCTCACCCTTTCAAGAGAACGTGATTATCTTTCAAAGTAAAGCTTCTAGAGAGACAATGAACTCTGCACTTACTTCGAACAGTACGTTGACATATCCCAAACTAGGGCTTCTCATTTCAGAGTAACACATGAGTGTTTCTCACAAAAGCATTTCATGAAATTTTTACCCTTTCAAATGAACCTGATTATCTTTCAATGTAAAGCTTCAACACAGAAAATGAACACTGCGCTAACTTCTAACAATAGTGTAACATATCCCGAATAACAACTTCTCATTTCAGAGTAACTAACACATGTGCATTGCTCACAAAAGCATTTCATGAAATTCTTACCCTTTCAGAAGAAAGATATTATCTTTTATATAAGCTTCTAGAGAGACAATGAACACTGCTCTAACTTTGAACAGTATTTAGACATATTCCAAACTACGGCTCCTCATTTCAGAGTAACACATGTGCGTTTCTCACAAAAGCGTTTCATGAAATTCTTACCATTTCAGAAGAACGTGATTATCTTCCAAAGTAAAGCTTCTAGAGAGAAAATGAACTCTGTTCTAACTTTGAACAGTATTTAGACATATTCTAAACTACGGCTTCTCATTTCTGAGTAACACTGTGTGTTTCTCACAAAAGCATTTCATGAAAATCTTACACTTTCAAGAAAACGTGATTATCTTTCAAAATAAAGCTTCTAGAGAGACAATGAACTCTGCACTTACTTCGAACAGTATGTTGACATATCCCAAACTAGGACTTCTCATTTGAGAGTAACCCATGAATGTTTCTCACAAAAGCGTTTCATGAAATTTTTACCCTTTCAAATGAACCTGATTATCTTTCAATGTAAAGCTTCAACACAGAAAATGAACACTGCGCTAACTTCTAACAATCATGTAACATATCCCGAATAACAACTTCTCATTTCAGAGTAACTAACACATGTGCGTTGCTCACAAATCATTTCATTAAATTCTTACCCTTTCAGAAGAACGAGATTATCTTTCATATAAGCTTCTAGAGAGAAAATGAACACTGCTCTAACTTTGAACAGTTTTTAGACATATTCCAAAATACGGCTGCTCATTTCAGAGTAACACATGCGTTTCTCACAAAAGCATTTCATGAAAATTTTACCCTTTCAAATGAACCTGATTATCTTTCAACACAGAAAATGAACACTGCACTAACTTCTAACAATAGTGTAACATCTCCCGAATAACAACTTCTCATTTCAGAGTAACTAACACATGTGCATTGCTCACAAAAGCATTTCATGAAATTCTTACCATTTCAAAAGAACGTGATTATCTTTCAAATAAGCTTCTAGAGAGAAAATGAACACAGCACTAACTTCTCACAATAGTGTAACCTATCCCGAATAACAACATCTCATTTCAGAGTAGCACATGTGCGTTTCTCACAAAAGGATTTCAAGAAATTCTTACCGTTCCAAAGAAAGGGATTATCTTTCAAAATAAAGTTTCTACAGAGAAAATGAACACTGCTTTAACTTAGAACATTACTTTAACAAATCCCAAATTAGGGCTTCTCATTTCAGAGTAACACATGTGCATTTCTCACCAGAGCATTTCATGAAATTCTCACCCTTTCAAGAGAACGTGATTATCTTTCAAAGTAAAGCTTCTAGAGAGACAATGAACTCTGCACTTACTTCGAACAGTACATTGACATATCCCAAACTAGGGCTTCTCATTTAAGATTAACCCATAAGTGTTTCTCACAAAAGCATTTCATGAAATTTTTACCCTTTCAAATGAACTTGATTATCTTTCAATGTAAAGCTTCAACACAGAAAATGAACACTGCAATAACTTCTAACAATAGTGTAACATATCCCGAATAACAACTGCTCATTTCAGAGTAACTAGCACATGTGCGATGCTCACAAAAGCATTTCATGAAATTCTTACCCTTTCAGAAGAACGAGATTATCTTTCATATAAGCTTCTAGAGAGACAATGAACACTGCTCTAACTTTGCACAGTGTTTAGACATATTCTAAACTACGGCTTCTCATTTCAGAGTAACACATGTGCGTTGCTCACAAAAGCATTTCATGAAATTCTTACCCTTGCAGAAGAACGAGATTATCTTTCATATAAGCTTCTAGTGAGAAAATTAACACTGCTCTAACTTTGAACAGTACTTAGACATATTCCAACATACGGCTGCTCATTTCAGAGAAACACCTGTGCGTTTCTCACAAAAGCATTTCATGAAATTCTCACTTTTTCAAGACAACGTGATTAGCTTTCAAAGTAAAGCTTCTAGAGTGACAATGAACTCTGCACTTACTTCGAACAGTACGTTGACATATCCCAAACTAGGGCTTCTCATTTCAGCGTAACCCATGAGTGTTTCTCACAAAAGCATTTCATGATATTTTTACCCTTTCAAATGAACCTGATTATCTTTCAATGTAATGCTTCAACACAGAAAATGAACACTGCGCTAATTTCTAACAATAGTGTAACATATAACGAATAACAACTTCTCATTTCAGAGTAACTAGCACATGTGCGTTGCTTACAAAAGCATTTCATGAAATTCTTACCCTTTCAGAAGATCTAGATTATCTCTCATATAAGCTTCTAGAGAGAAAATGAACTCTGTTCTAACTTTGAACAGTATTTAGACATATTCTAAACTACGGCTTCTCATTTCTGAGTAACACTGTGTGTTTCTCACAAAAGCTTTTCATGAAAATCTTACACTTTCAAGAAAACGTGATTATCTTTCAAAATAAAGCTTCTAGAGAGACAATGAACTCTGCACTTACTTCGAACAGTATGTTGACATATCCCAAACTAGGACTTCTCATTTGAGAGTAACCCATGAATGTTTCTCACAAAAGCATTTCATGAAATTTTTACCCTTTCAAATGAACCTGATTATCTTTCAATGTAAAGCTTCAACACAGAAAATGAACACTGCGCTAACTTCTAACAATAGTGTAACATATTCCGAATAACAACTTCTCATTTCGGAGTAACACATGTGCGTTTCTCAAAAAAGCATTTCAAGAAATACTTACCCTTTCAGAAGAACGGGCTTCTTTTTCAAATAAGCTTCTAGAGAGAAAATGAGCACAGCACTAACTTCTAACAATAGTGTAACCTATCCCGAATAACAACTTCTCATTTAAGAGTAGCACATGTGCGTTTCTCACAAAAGGATTACAAGAAATTCTTACCGTTCCAAAGAAAGTGATTATCTTTCAAAGTAAAGTTTCTACAAAGAAAATGAACACTTCTTTAACTTCGAACAGTACTTTGACAAATCCCAAAATAGGGCTTCTCATTTCAGAGTAACACATGTCCCTTTCTCACAAAAGCATTTCATGAAATTCTCACCCTTTCAAGAGAACGTGCTTATCTTTCAAAGTAAAGCTTCTAGAGAGACAATAAACTCTGCACTTACTTCGAACAGTACGTAGACATATCCCAAACTAGGGCTTCTCATTTCAGAGTAACGCATGAGTGTTTCTCACAAAAGCATTTCATGAATTTTTAACCCTTTCAAATGAACCTGATTATCTTTCAATGTAAAGAATCAACACAGAAAATGAACACTGCGCTAACTTCTAAAAATAGTGTAACATATCCCGAATAACAACTTCTCATTTCAGAGTAACTAGCACATGTGCGTTGTTCACAAAAGCATTTCATGAAATTCTTACCCTTGCAGAAGAACGAGATTATGTTTCATATAAGCTTCTAGAGAGACAATGAACACTGCTCTAACTTTGAACAGTATTTAGACATATTCCAAACTACGGCTTCTCATTTCAGACTAACACATGTGCGTTGCTCACAAAAGCATTTCATGAAATTCATACCCTTTCAGAAGAATGAGATTATCTTTTATATAAGCTTCTAGGGAGAAAATGAAGACTGCTCTAACTTTGAACAGTATTTAGACATATTCTAAACTACGGCTTCTCATTTCTGAGTAACACTGTGTGTTTCTCACAAAAGCATTTCATGAAAATATTACCCTTTCAAGAAAACGTGTTTATCTTTCAAAATAAAGCTTCTAGAGAGACAATGAACTCTGCACTTACTTCGAACAATACATTGACATATCCCAAACTACTTCTTCTCATTTCAGAGTAACCCATTGGTGTTTCTCACAAAAGCATTTCATGAAATTTTTACCCTTTCAAATGAACCTGATTATCTTTCAATGTAAAGCTTCAACACAGAAAATGAAGACTGCGCTAACTTCTAACAATAGTATAACATATCCCGAATAACAACTTCTCATTTCAGAGTAACACATCTGCGTTTCTCACAAAAGCATTTCATAAAATACTTACCCTTTCAGATGAACGTGTTTATCTTTCAAATAAGCTTCTTGAGAGAAAATGTACACAGCACTAACTGCTAACAATAGTGTGACCTATCCCGAATAACAACTTCTCATTTCAGAGTAGCACATATGCGTTTCTCACAAAAGGATTTCAAGAAATTCTTACCGTTCCAAAGAAAGTGATTATCTTTCAAAGTAAAGTTTCTACAGAGAAAATGAACACTGCTTTAACTTTGAACAGTACTTTGACAAATCCCAAACTAGGGCTACTCATTTCAGAGTAACACTTGTGCCTTCTCACAAAAGCATTTCATGAAATTCTTACCCTTTCAGAAGAAAGAGATTATCTTTCATATAAGCTTCTAGAGAGAAATGAACACTGCTCTAACTTTGAACAGTATTTAGACATATTCTAAACTACGGCTTCCCATTTCTGAATAACGCTGTGTGTTTCTCACAAAAGCATTTCATGAAAATCTTAAACTTTCAAGAAAACGTGATAATCTTTCAAAATAAAGCTTCTAGAGAGACAATGAACTCTGCACTTACTTCGAACAGTACATTGACATATCCCAAACTAGGTCTTCTCATTTCAGAGTAACCCTTGTGCATTTCTCACAAAAGCATTTCATGAAATTCTCATCCTTTCAAGAGAACATGATTATCTTTCAAAGTAAAGCTTCTAGAGAGACAATGAACTCTGCACTTACGTCGAACAGTACGTTGACATATCCCAAACTAGGGCTTCTCATTTAAGATTAACCCATAAGTGTTTCTCACAAAAGCATTTCATGAAATTTTTACCCTTTCAAATGAACCTGATTATCTTACAATGTAAAGCTTCAACACAGAAAATGAACACTGCGCTAACTTCTAACAATCATGTAACATATCCCGAATAACAACTTCTCATTTCAGAGTAACTAACACATGTGCGTTGCTCACAAATCATTTCATTAAATTCTTACCCTTTCAGAAGAACGAGATTATCTTTCATATAAGCTTCTAGAGAGACAATGAACACTGCTCTAACTTTGAACAGTTTTTAGACATATTCCAAAATACGGCTGCTCATTTCAGATTAACACATGTGCGTTTCTCACAAAAGCATTTCAGGAAAATTTTACCCTTTCAAATGAACCTGATTATCTTTCAACACAGAAAATGAACACTGCACTAACTTCTAACAATAGTGTAACATCTCCCGAATAACAACTTCTCATTTCAGAATAACTAACACATGTGCATTGCTCACAAAAGCATTTCATGAAATTCTTACCATTTCAGAAGAACGTGATTATCTTTCAAATAAGCTTCTAGAGAGAAAATGAACACAGCACGAACTTCTAACAATAGAGTAACCTATCCCGAATAACAACATCTCATTTCAGAGTAGCACATGTGCGTTTCTCACAAAAGGATTTCAAGAATTTCTTACCGTTCCAAAGAAAGGGATTATCTTTCAAAATAAAGTTTCTACAGAGAAGATGAACACTGCTTTAACATAGAACATTACTTTGACAAATCCCAAATTAGGGCTTCTCCTTTCAGAGTAACACATGTGCATTTCTCACAAAAGCATTTCATGAAATTCTCACCCTTTCAAGAGAAAGTGATTATCTTTCAAAGTAAAGCTTCTAGAGAGACAATGAACTCTGCACTTACTTCGAACAGTATGTTGACATATCCCAAACTAGGGCTCCTCATTTCAGAGTAACACATGAGTGTTTCTCACAAAAGCATTTCATGAAATTTTTACCCTTTCAAATGAACCTGATTATCTTTCAATGTAAAGCTTCAACACAGAAAATGAACACTGCGCTAACTTCTAACAATAGTGTAACATATCCCGAATAACAACTTCTCATTTCAGAGTAACTAACACATGTGCGTTGCTCACAAAAGCATTTCATGAAATTCTTACCCTTTCAGAAGAACGAGATTATCTTTCATATAAGCTTCTAGAGAGACAATGAACACTGCTCTAACTTTGAACAGTATTTAGACATATTCCAAACTATGGCTCCTCATTTCAGAGTAACAAATATGCGTTTCTCACAAAAGCGTTTCATGAAATTCTTACCATTTCAGGAGAACGTGATTATCATCCAAAGTAAAGCTTCTAGAGAGAAAATGAACTCTGTTCTAACTTTGAACAGTATTTAGACATATTCTAAACTACGGCTTCTCATTTCAGAGTAACACTGTGTGTTTCTCACAAAAGCATTTCATGAAAATCTTACACTTTCAAGAAAACGTGATTATCTTTCAAAATAAAGCTTCTAGAGAGACAATGAACTCTGCACTTACTTCGAACAGTATGTTGACATATCCCAAACTAGGGCTTCTCATTTCAGAGTAACCCATGAGTGTTTCTCACAAAAGCATTTCATGAAATTTTTACCCTTTCAAATGAACCTGATTATCTTTCAATGTAAAGCTTCAACACAGAAAATGAACACTGCGCTAACTTCTAACAATAGTGTAACATATCCCGAATAACAACTTCTCATTTCAGAGTAACACATGTGCGTTTCTCAAAAAAGCATTTCAAGAAATACTTACCCTTTCAGAAGAACGGGCTTATATTTCAAATAAGCTTCTAGAGAGAAAATGAGCACAGCACTAACTTCTAACAATAGTGTAACCTATCCCGAATAACAACTTCTCATTTCAGAGTAGCACATGTGCGTTTCTCACAAAAGGATTTCAAGAAATTCTTACCGTTCCAAAGAAAGTGATTATCTTTCAAAGTAAAGCTTCTACAGAGAAAATGAACACTGCTTTAACTTCGAACAGTACTTTGACAAATCCCAAAATAGGGCTTCTCATTTCAGAGTAACACATGTGCCTTTCTCACAAAAGCATTTCATGAAATTCTCACCCTTTCAAGAGAACGTGCTTATCTTTCAAAGTAAAGCTTCTAGAGAGACAATGAACTCTGCACTTACTTCGAACAGTACGTAGACATATCCCAAACTAGGGCTTCTCATTTCAGAGTAACGCATGAGTGTTTCTCACAAAAGCATTTCATGAATTTTTAACCCTTTCAAATGAACCTGATTATCTTTCAATGTAAAGAATCAACACAGAAAATGAACACTGCGCTAACTTCTAAAAATAGTGTAACATATCCCGAATAACAACTTCTCATTTCAGAGTAACTAGCACATGTGCGTTGTTCACAAAAGCATTTCATGAAATTCTTACTCTTGCAGAAGAAAGAGATTATGTTTCATATAAGCTTCTAGAGAGACAATGAACACTGCTCTAACTTTGAACAGTATTTAGACATATTCCAAACTATGGCTTCTCATTTCAGACTAACACATGTGCGTTGCTCACAAAAGCATTTCATGAAATTCATACCCTTTCAGAAGAATGAGATTATCTTTTATATAAGCTTCTAGGGAGAAAATGAACACTGCTCTAACTTTGAACAGTATTTAGACATATTCTAAACTACGGCTTCTCATTTCTGAGTAACACTGTGTGTTTCTCACAAAAGCATTTCATGAAAATATTACCCTTTCAAGAAAACGTGTTTATCTTTCAAAATAAAGCTTCTAGAGAGACAATGAACTCTGCACTTACTTCGAACAATACATTGACATATCCCAAACTACTTCTTCTCATTTCAGAGTAACCCATTGGTGTTTCTCACAAAAGCATTTCATGAAATTTTTACCCTTTCAAATGAACCTGATTATCTTTCAATGTAAAGCTTCAACACAGAAAATGAAGACTGCGCTAACTTCTAACAATAGTATAACATATCCCGAATAACAACTTCTCATTTCAGAGTAACACATCTGCGTTTCTCACAAAAGCATTTCATAAAATACTTACCCTTTCAGATGAACGTGTTTATCTTTCATATAAGCTTCTAGCGAGAAAATTAACACTGCTCTGACTTTGAACAGTACTTAGACATATTCCAACATACGGCTGCTCATTTCAGAGAAACACCTGTGCGTTTCTCACAAAAGCATTTCATGAAATTCTCACTTTTTCAAGACAACGTGATTAGCTTTCAAAGTAAAGCTTCTAGAGTGACAATGAACTCTGCACTTACTTCGAACAGTACGTTGACATATCCCAAACTAGGGCTTCTCATTTCAGCGTAACCCATGAGTGTTTCTCACAAAAGCATTTCATGATATTTTTACCCTTTCAAATGAACCTGATTATCTTTCAATGTAATGCTTCAACACAGAAAATGAACACTGCGCTAATTTCTAACAATAGTGTAACATATAACGAATAACAACTTCTCATTTCAGAGTAACTAGCACATGTGCGTTGCTTACAAAAGCATTTCATGAAATTCTTACCCTTTCAGAAGATCTAGATTATCTCTCATATAAGCTTCTAGAGAGAAAATGAACTCTGTTCTAACTTTGAACAGTATTTAGACATATTCTAAACTGCGGATTCTCCTTTCAGAGTAACACAGTGCGTTTCTCACAAAAGCATTTCATGAAATTCTTACCCTTTCAAGAGAAATTGATTATCTTTCAAAGTAAAGCTTCTAGAGAGACAATGAACTCTGCACTTACTTCGAACACTACGTTGCCATATGCCAATCTAGGGCTTCTCATTTCAGAGTAACACATGAGTGTTTCTCACAAAAGAATTTCATGAAATTTTTACCCTTTCAAATTAACCTGATTATCTTTCAATGTAAAGCTTCAACACAGAAAATGAACACTGCAATAACTTCTAACAATAGTGTAACATATCACGAATAACATCTTCTCATTTCAGAGTAACTAGCACATGTGCGTTGCTCACAAAAGCATTTCATGAAATTCTTACCCTTTCAGAAGAATGAGATTATATTTCATATAAGCTTCTAGAGAGACAATGAACACTGCTCTAACTTTGAACAGTATTTAGACATATTCCAAACTATGGCTTCTCATTTCAGAGTAACACATGTGCGTTTCTCACAAAAGCGTTTAATGAAATTCTTACCATTTCAGAAGAACATGATTATCTTCCAAAGTAAAGCTTCTAGAGAGAAAATGAACTCTGTTCTAACTTTGATACAGTATTTAGACATATTCTAAACTACGGCTTCTCATTTCAGAGTAACACTGTGTGTTTCTCACAAAAGCATTTCATGAAAATCTTACCCTTTCAAGAAAACGTGATTATCTTTCAAAATAAAGCTTCTAGAGAGACAATGAACTCTGCACTTTCTTCGAACAGTACGTTGACATATCCCAAACTAGGGCTTCTCATTTAAGAGTAACCCATGAGTGTTTCTCACAAAAGCATTTCATGAAATTTTTACCCTTTCAAATGAACCTGATTATCTTACAATGTAAAGCTTCAACACAGAAAATGAACACTGCGCTAACTTCTAACAATATGTAACATATCCCGAATAACAACTTCTCATTTCAGAGTAACTAACACATGTGCGTTGCTCACAAAAGCATTTCATGAAATTCTTACCCTTTCAGAAGAACGAGATTATCTTTCATATAAGCTTCTAGAGAGAAAATGAACACTGCTCTAACTTTGAACAGTTTTTAGACATATTCCAAAATACGGCTTCTCATTTCAGAGTAACACATGTGCGTTTCTCACAAAAGCATGTCATGAAATTCTCACCATTTCAAAGGAACGTGATTATCTTTCAAAGTAAAGCTTCTAGAGAGAAAATGAACTCTGCTCTAACTTCGAACAGTATGTTGACATATCCCAAACTCGTGACTTCTCATTTCAGAGAACACATGTGTGTTTCTCACAAAAGCATTCCATGAAATTCTTACCTTTTGAAAAGAACGTGATTATCTTTCAATGTAAAGCTTCTACAGAGAAAATGAACACAGTGCTATCTTCTAACAATAGTGTAAACATATCCCAAATAACAACTTCTCATTTCAGAGCAACACATGTGCGTTTCTCACAAAAGGATTTCATGAAATTCTTACCCTTCCAAGAGAACGTGATTATCTTTCAAAGTAAAGCTTCTAGCAGAGAAAATGAACACTGCCTTAACTTCGAACAGTACTTTGACATATCCCGAAAACTAGGGCTTCTCATTTCAGAGTAACACTTGTGCGTTTGTCACAAAAGGATTTCATGAAATTCTTACCCTTTCAAAGAACAGTGATTATCTTTGAAAGTAAAGCTTCTAGAGAGAAAATGAACACTGCTCAAACTTCGAACAGTACATTGATCATATCCCAAACTAGGGCTTCTCATTTCAGAGTAATACTTGTGCGTTTCTCACAAAAGCATTTCATGAAATTCTTACCCTTTCAAGAGAACGTGATTATCTTTCGAAGTAAAGCTTCGAGAGAGAAAATGAACTCTGCTCTAACTTTGAACAGTATTTAGACATATTCCAAACTACGGCTTCTCATTTCAGAGTAACACTTGTGCGTTTCTCACAAAAGCATTTCACGAAATTCTTACCCATTCAAAGAACGTGATTATCTTTCAAAGTAAAGCTTCTAGAGAGAAAATGAACTCTGCACTTACTTCGAACAGTACGTTGACATATCGCAAACTACGGCTTCTCATTTCAGAGTAACCCATGAGTGTTTCTCAAAGAAGCATTTCATGAAATTATTACCCTTTCAAATGAACGTGATTATCTTTCAATGTAAAGCTTCAACAGAGAAAATGAACACTGTGCTAACTTCTAACAATAGTGTAACATATCCCGAATAACAACTTCTCATTTCAGAGTAACACATGTGCGTTTCTCTCAAAAGGATTTCAAGAAATTCTTTCCATTCCAAAGAAAGTGATTATCTTTCAAAGTAAAGCTTCTACAGAGAAAATGAACACTGCTCTAACTTCGAACAGTACTTTGACAAATCCCAAACTAGGGCTTCTCATTTCAGAGTAACACTTGTGCCTTTCTCACAAAAGCATTTCATGAAATTCTCACCCTTTCAAGAGAATGTGATTATCTTTCAATGTAAAGCTTCTAGAGAGACAATGAACTCTGCACTTACTTCGAACAGTACGTTGACATATCCCAAACTAGGGCTTCTCATTTCAGAGTAACCCATGAGTGTTTCTCACAAAAAGCATTTCATGAAATTATTACCCTTTCAAATGAACCTGATTATCTTTCAATGTAAAGCTTCAACACAGAAAATGAACACTGCGCTAACTTCTAACAATAGTGTAACATATCCCGAATAACAACTTCTCATTTCAGAGTAACACATGTGCGTTTCTCACAAAAGCATTTAATGAAATACTTACCCTTTCAGAAGAACGTGATTATCTTTCAAATAAGCTTCTAGAGAGAAAATGAACACAGCACTAACTTCTAACAATACTGTAACCTATCCCGAATAACAACTTCTCATTTCAGAGTAGCACATGTGTGTTTCTCACAAAAGGATTTCAAGAAATTCTTACCCTTTCAAGAGAAAGTGATTATCTTTCAAAGTAAAGTTCCTACAGAGAAAATGAACACTGCTTTAACTTCGAACAGTACTTTGACAAATCCCAAACTAGGGCTTCTCCTTTAAGAGTAACACTTGTGCCTTTCTCACAAAAGCATTTCATGAAATTCTCACCCTTTCAAGAGAACGTGATTATCTTTCAAAGTAAAGCTTCTAGAGAGACAATGAACTCTGCACTTACTTCGAACAGTACGTTGACATATCCCAAACTAGGGCTTCTCATTTCAGAGTAACCCATGAGTGTTTCTCACAAAAGCATTTCATGAAATTCTTACCCTTTCAGAAGAATGTGATTATCTTTCAAATAAAGCTTCTAGAGAGAAAATGAACACAGCACTAACTTCTAACAATAGTGTAACATATCCCGAATAACAACTTCTCATTGCAGAGTAACACATGTGCGTTTCTCACAAAAGCATTTCATGAAATACTTACCCTGTCAGAAGAACGTGATTATCTTTCAAATAAGCTTCTAGAGAGAATATGAACACAGCACTAACTTCTAACAATACTGTAACCTATCCCGAATAACAACTTCTCATTTCAGAGTAGCACATGTGTGTTTTCACAAAAGGATTGCAAGAAATTCTTACCTTCCAAAGAAAGTGATTATCTTTTAAAGTAAAGTTGCTACAGAGAAAATGAACACTGCTTTAACTTCGAACAGTACTTTGACAAATCCCAAACTAGGGCTTCTCCTTTAAGAGTAACACTTGTGCCTTTCTCACAAAAGCATTTCATGAAATTCTCACCCTTTCAAGAGAACGTGATTATCTTTCAAAGTAAAGCTTCTAGAGAGACAATGAACACTGCACGTACTTCAAACAGTACGTTGACATATCCCAAACTAGGGCTTCTCATTTCAGAGTAACCCATGAGTGTTTCTCACAAAAGCATTTCATGAAATACTTACCCTTTCAGAAGAATGTGATTATCTTTCAAATAAGCTTCTAGAGAGAAAATGAACACAGCACTAACTTCTAACAATAGTGTAACATATCCCGAATAACAACTTCTCATTGCAGAGTAACACATGTGCGTTTCTCACAAAAGCATTTCATGAAATACTTACCCTGTCAGAAAAACGTGATTATCTTTCAAATAAGCTTCTAGAGAGAATAAGAACACAGCACTAACTTCTAACAATAGTGTAACCTATCCCGAATAACAACTTCTCATTTCAGAGTAGCACATGTGCGTTTCTCACAAAAGGATTTCAGGAAATTATTACCGTTCCAATGAAAGTGATTATCTTTCAAAGTAAAGTTTCTACAGAGAAAATGAACACTGCTTTAACTTCGAACAGTACTTTGTCAAATCCCAAATTACAGCTTCTCATTTCAGAATAACACTTGTGCCTTTCTCACAAAAGCATTTCATGAAATTTTTACCCTTTCAAGAAAACGTGATTATCTTCCAAAGTAAAGCTTCTAGAGAGAAAATGAACTCTGTTCTAACTTTGAACAGTATTTAGACATATGCTAAGCTACGGCTTCACATTTCAGAGTAACACTGTGTGTTTCTCACAAAGGCATTTCAAGAAATTTTTACCCATTCAAATGAACCTGATTATCTTTCAATGTAAAGCTTCAACACAGAAAATGAACACTGAGCTATCTTGTAACAATAGTGTATCAGATCCCGAATAACAACTTCTCATTTCAGAGTAACACATGTGCGTTTCTCACAAAAGCATTTCATGAAATACTTACCCTTTCAGAAGAACGTGATTATCTTTCAAATAAGCTTCTAGAGAGAATATGAACACAGCACTATCTTCTAACAATAGTGTAACCTATCCCGAATGACTTCTCATTTCAGAGTAGCACATGTGCATTTCTCACAAAAGGATTTCAAGAAATTCTTACATTTCCAAAGAAAGTGATTATCTTTCAAAGTAAAGTTTCTACAGAGAAAATGAACACTGCTTTAACTTCGAACAGTACTTTGACAAATCCCAAACTAGGGCTTCTCATTTCAGAGTAACACTTGTGCCTTTCTCACAAAAGCATTTCATGAAATTCTTACCCTTTCAAGAGAACGTGATTATCTTTCAAAGTAAAGCTTCTAGAGAGACAATGAACTCTGCACTTACTTCGAACAGTACGTTGACATATCCCAAACTAGGGCTTCTCATTTCAGAGTAACCCATGAGTGTTTCTCACAAAAGCATTTCATGAAATTTTTACCCATTCAAATGAACCTGATTATCTTTCAATGTAAAGCTTAAACACAGAAAATGAACACTGCGCTATCTTGTAACAATAGTGTATCATATCCCGAATAACAACTTCTCATTTCAGAGTAACACATGTGCGTTTCTCACAAAAGCATTTCATGAAATACTTACCCTTTCAGAAGAATGTGATTATCTTCCAAAGTAGAGCTTCTAGAAGAAATGAACTCTGTTCTAACTTCGAACAGTATTTAGACATATTCTAAGCTACGGCTTCTCATTTCAGAGTAACACTGTGTGTTTCTCACAGAAGCACTTCATGAAATTCTTACCCTTTCACGAGAACGTGATTATCTTTCAAAGTAAAGCTTCTAGAGAGACAATGAACTCTGCACTTACTTCGAACAGTACGTTGACAATTCCCAAACTAGGGCTTCTCATTTCAGAGTAACCCATGAGTGTTTCTCACAAAAGAATTTCATGAAATTTTTACCCTATCAAATGAACCTGATGATCCTTCAATGTAAAGCTTCAACACAGAAAATGAACACTGCGCTAACTTCTTACAATAGTGTAACATATCCCGAATAACAACTTCTCATTTAAGAGTAACACATGTGCGTTTCTCAAAAGCATTTCATAAAATACTTACCCTTTCAGAAGAACGTGATTATCTTTCAAATAAGCTTCAAGAGAGAATATGAACACAGCACTAACTTCTTTTATTTTTTGGTTTTTCGAGACAGGGTTTCTCTGCGGCTTTGGAGCCTATCCTGGAACTAGCTCTTGTAGACCAGGCTGGTCTCGAAATCTCAGAGATCTTCCTGCCTCTGCCTCCCGAGTGCTGGGATTAAAGGCGTGCGCCACCAAAGCCCGGCAAGCACTAACTTCTAAAAATAGTGTAAACTATCCCGAATAACTTCTCATATCAGAGTAGCAAATGTTCATTTCCCACAAAAGGATTTCAAGTAATTCTTACCTTTCCAAAGAAAGTGATTATCTTTCAAAGTAAAGCTTCTAGAGAGACAATGAACTCTGCACTTACTTCGAACAGTACTTTCAAAAATCCCAAACTAGGGCTTCTCATTTCAGAGTAACACTTGTGCCTTTCTCACAAAAGCATTTCATGAAATTCTTACCCTTTCAAGAGAACGTGATTATCTTTCAAAGTAAAGCTTCTAGAGAGACAATGAACTCTGCACTTACTTCGAACAGTACGTTGACAATTCCCAAACTAGGGCTTCTCATTACAGAGTAAAGCATGAGTCTTTCTCACAAAAGCATTTAATGAAATTTTTACCCTTTCAAATGAACCTGATTATCTTTCAATGTAAAGCTTCATCACAGAAAATGAACACTGCGCTAACTTCTAACAATAGTGTAACATATCCCGAATAACAACTTCTCATTTCAGAGTAACACATGTGCGTTTCTCACAAAAGCATTTCATGAAATACTTACCCTTTCAGAAGAACGTGATTATCTTTCAAATAAGCTTCTAGAGAGAAAATGAACACGGCGCTAACTTCTAACAATAGTGTAACATATCCCGAATAACAACTTCTCATTTCAGAGTAAGACATGTGCGTTTCTCTCAAAAGCATTTCATGAAATACTTACCCTTTCAGAAGAACGTGATTATCTTTCAAATAAGCTTCTAGAGAGAATAAGAACACAGCACTAACTTCTAACAATAGTGTAACCTATCCAGAATAACTTCTCATTTCTGAGTAGCACATGTGCGTTTCTCACAAAAAGATTTCAAGAAATTCTTACCTTTCCAAGGAAAGTGATTATCTTTTAAAGTAAAATTTCTACAGAGAAAATGAACACTGCTTTAACTTCGAACAGTCCTTTGACAAATCCCAAACTAGGGCTTCTCCTTTCAGAGTAACACTTGTGCCTTTCTCACAAAAGCATTTCATGAAATTCTCACCCTTTCAAGAGAACGTGATTATCTTTCAAAGTAAAGCTTCTAGAGAGACAATGAACTCTGCACGTACTTCAAACAGTACGTTGAAATATCCCAAACTAGGGCTTCTCATTTCAGAGTAACCCATGAGTGTTTCTCACAAAAGCATTTCATGAAATACTTACCCTTTCAGAAGAATGTGATTATCTTTCAAATAAGCTTCTAGAGAGAAAATGAACACAGCACTAACTTCTAACAATAGTGTAACATATCCCGAATAACAACTTCTCATTTCAGAGTAACTAACACATGTGTGTTGCTCACAAAAGAATTTCATGAAATTATTACCCTTTCAGAAGAACGAGATTATCTTTCATATAAGCTTCTAGAGAGAAAATGAACACTGCTCTAACTTTGAACAGTATTTAGACATATTCCAAACTAGCCCTTCTCATTTCAGAGTAACACATGTGCGTTTATCACAAAAGCATTTCATGAAATTCTTACCATTTCAGAAGAACGTGATTATCTTGCAAAGTAAAGCTTCTAGAGACAAAATGAATTCTGTTCTAACTTTGAACAGTATTTAGACATATTCTAAACTACGGCTTCTAATTTCAGAGTAACACTGTATGTTTCTCACAAATGCATTTCATGAAATTCTTACCTTTTCAAGAGTATGTGATTATCTTTCAAATTAAAGCTTCTAGACAGACAATGAACTCTGCACTTACTTCGAACAGTACGTTGACATATCCCAAACTACGACTTCTCATTTCAGAGTAACATATGAGTGTTTCTCACAAAAGCATTTAATAAAATTTTTACCCGTTCAAATGAACCTGATTATCTTTCAATGTAAAGCTTCAACTCAGAAAATGAACACTGCGCTAACTTCTAAATATAGTGTAACATATCCTGAATAACAACTTCTCATTTCAGATTAACACATGTGCCTTTCTCACAAAAGCATTTCATGAAATACTTACCCTTTCAGAAGAACGGGATTATCTTCCAAAGTAAAGCTTCTAGATAGAAATGAACGCTGTTCTAACTTCGAACAGTATTTATACATATTCTAAGCTACGGCTTCTCATTTCAGAGTAACACTGTGTGTTTCTCACAAAAGCATTTCATGAAATTCTTACCCTTTCAAGAGAACGTGATTATCTTTCAAATTAAAGCTTTTAGAGAGACAATGAACTCTGCACTTACTTCGAACAGTACGTTGAAAATTCCCAAACTTTGGCTTCTCATTTCAGAGTAACACATGAGTGTTTCTCACAAAACCATTTCATGAAATTTAACCCTTTCAAATGAACCTGATTATCTTTCGATGTAAAGCTTCAACACAGAAAATGAACACTGCGCTATCTTGTAACAATAGTGTATCATATCCCGAATAACAATTTCTCATTTCAGAGTAACACATGTGCGTTTCTGACAAAAGCATTTCATGAAATACTTACCCTTTCAGGAGAACGTGATTATCTTTCAAATAAGCTTCCAGAGAGAAAATGAACACAGCACTAACTTCTAACAATAGTGTAACCTATCCCGAATAACAACTTCTCATTTCAGAGTAGCACATGTGTGTTTCTCACAAAAGGATTTCAAGAAATTCTTACCTTTCCAAAGAAAGTGATTATCTTTCAAAGTAAAGTTTCTACAGAGAAAATGAACACTGCTTTAATTTCGAACAGTACTTTGACATATCCCAAACTAGGGCTTCTCATTTCAGAGTAACCCATGAGTGTTTCTCACAAAAGCATTTCATGAAATTTTTACCCTTTCAAGAGAACATGGTTATCTTTCAAAGTAAAGCTTCTAGAAGGACAATGAACTCTGCACTTACTTCGAAATGTACATTGACAATTCCCAAACTAGGGCTTCTCATTTAGAGTAACCCATGAGTGTTTCTCACAAAAGCATTTCATGAAATTTTTACCCTTTCAAATGAACTTGATTATCTTTCAATGTAAAGCTTCAACACAGAAAATGAACACTGCGATAACTTCTAACAATAGTGTAACATATCCCGAATAACAACTTCTCATTTCAGAGTAACAAGCACATGTGCATTTCTCACAAAAGTATTTCCTGAAATACTTACGCTGTCAGAAGAAAGTGATTATCTTTCAAATAAGCTTCTAGAGAGAAAATGAGCACAGCACTAACTTCTAACAATAGTGTGACCTATCCGGAATAACAACTTCTCATTTCAGAGTAACAATGTGCGTTTCTCACAAAAGCATTTCATGAATACTTACCATTTCAAGAGAACGTGATTATCTTTCAAAGTAAAGCTTCTAGAGAGACAATGAACTCTGCACGTACTTCAAACAGTACGTTGACATATCCCAAACTAGGGCTTCTCATTTCAGAGTAACCCATGAGTGTTTCTCACAAAAGCATTTCATGAAATACTTACCCTTTCAGAAGAATGTGATTATCTTTCAAATAAGCTTCTAGAGAGAAAATGAACACAGCACTAACTTTTAACAATAGTGTAACATATCCCAAATAACAACTTCTCATTTCAGAGTAACTAACACATGTGCGTTGCTCACAAAAGCATTTCATGAAATTCCTACCCTTTCAGAAGAACGAGATTATCTTTCAAATAAGCTTCTAGAGATAAAATGAACACTGCTCTAACTTTGAACAGTATTTAGACATATTCCAAACTAGCCCTTCTCATTTCAGAGTAACCCATGAGTGTTTCTCTCAAAAGCATTCATGAAATTCTTACCCTTTCAAGAGAACGTGATTATCTTCCAAAGTAAAGCTTCTAGAGAGAAAATGAACTCTGTTCGAACTTTGAACAGTATTTAGACATATTCTAAGCTACGGCTTCTCATTTCAGAGTAACACTGTGTGTTTCTCACAAAAGCATTTCATGAAATTCTTACCCTTTCAAGAGAACGTGATTATCTTTCTAAGTAAAGCTTCTAGAGAGACAATGAACTCTGCACTTACTTCGAACAGTACGTTGACAATTCCCAAACTAGGGCTTCTCATTTCAGAGTAACCCATGAGTGTTTCTCACAAAAGCATTTCATGAAATTTTTACCCTTTCAAATGAACCTGATTATCTTTCACTGTAAACCTTCAACACAGAAAATGAACACTGCACTAACTTCTAACAATAGTGTAACATATCCCGAATAACAACTTCTCATTTCAGAGTAACACATGTGTGTTTCTCTCAAAAGCATTTCATGAAATATTTACCCTTTCAAATGAAGCTGATTATCTTTCAATGTAAAGCTTCAACACAGAAAATGAACACTGCGGTAACTTCTAACAATAGTGTAACATATCCCGAATAACAACTTCTCATTTCAGAGTAACTAACACATGTGCGTTGCTCACAAAAGCATTTCATGAAATACTTACCCTGTCACAAGAACGTGATTATCTTTCAAATAAGCTTCTAGAGAGAAAATGAACACAGCAATAACTTCTAACAATAGTGTAACCTATCCCGAATAACAACATCTCATTTCAGATTAGCACATGTGCGTTTCTCACAAAAGGATTTCAAGAAATTCTTACCGTTTAAAAGAGAGTGATTATCTTTCAAAGTAAAGTTTCTACAGAGTAAATGAACACTGCTTTAACTTCGAATAGTACTTTGACAAATCCCAAATTAGGGCTTCTCATTTCAGAGTAACACTTGTGCCTTTCTCACAAAAGCATTTCAGAAATTCTTACCCTTTCAAGAGAACATGATTATCTTCCAAAGTAAAGCTTCTAGAGAGAAAATGATCTCTGTTCTAACTTTGAACTGTATTTAGACATATTCTAAGCTACGGCTTCTCATTTCAGAGTAACACTGTGTGTTTCTCACAAAAGCATTTCATGAAATTTTTACCCATTCAAATGAACCTGATTATCTTTCACTGTAAAGCTTCAACACAGATAATGAACACTGTGCTATCTTGTAACAATAGTGTTTCATATCCCGAATAACAACTTCTCATTTCAGAGTAACACATGTGCGTTTCTCACAAAAGCATTTCGTGAAATACTTACCCTTTCAGAAGAACGTGATTATCTTTCAAATAAGCTTCTAGAGCGAAAATGAACACAGCGCTAACTTCTAACAATAGTGGAACATATCCCGAATAACAGCTTCTCATTTCAGAGTAACACATGTGCGTTTCTCACAAAAGCATTTCATGAAATACTTACCCTTTCAGAAGAACGTGATTATCTTTCAAATAAGCTTCTAGAGAGAACATGAACACAGCACTAACTTCTAACAATAGTGTAAGCTATCCCGAAAACTTAACATTTCAGAGTAGCACATGTGTGTTTCTCACAAAAGCATTTCATGAAATTTTTACCCATTCAAATGAACCTGATTATCTTTCACTCTAAAGCTTCAACACAGATAATGAACACTGCGCTATATTGTAACAATAGTGTATCATATCCCGAATAACAACTTCTCATTTCAGAGTAACACATGTGCGTTTCTCACAAAAGCATTTCATGAAATACTTACCCTTTCAGAAGAACGTCATTATCTTTCAAATAAGCTTCTAGAGAGAAAATGAACACGGCGCTAACTTCTAACAATAGTGTAACATATCCCGAATAACAACTTCTCATTTCAGAGTAACACATGTGCGTTTCTCACAAAAGCAATTCATGAAATACCCTTTCAGAAGAACGTGATTATCTTTCAAATAAGCTTCTAGAGAGAAAATGAACACAGCACTAACTTCTAACAATAGTGTAACATATCCCGAATAACAACTTCTCATTTCAGAGTAACTAACACATGTGTGTTTCTCACAAAAGGATTTCATGAAATTCTTACCCTTTCAAAAGAAAGTGATTATCTTTCAAAGTAAAGCTTCTACAGAGAAAATGAACAGTGCTCTAACTTTGAACAGTAGTTTGACATATCCCAAACTAGCGCTTCTCATTTCAGAGTAACACTTGTGCGTTTCTCACAAAAGCATTTCATGAAATTCTTACCATTTCAGGAGAACGTGATTATCTTCCAAAGTAAAGCTTCTAGAGAGAAAATGAACTCTGTTCTAACTTTGAACAGTATTTAGACATATTCTAAGCTACGGCTTCTAATTTCAGAGTAACACTGTGTGTTTCTCACAAAAGCATTTCATGAAATTCTTACCCTTTCAAAAGTACGTGATTATCTTTCAATGTAAAGCTTCTAGACAGACAATGAACTCTGCGCTTACTTCGAACAGTACGTTGACATATCCCAAACTACGACTTCTCATTTCAGAGTAACACATGAGTGTTTCTCACAAAAGCATTTCATGAAATTTTTACCCTTTCAAATGAACCTGATTATCTTTCAATGTAAAGCTTCAACACAGAAAATGAACACTGCGCTAACTTCTAACAATAGTGTAACATATCCCGAATAACAACTTCTCATTTCAGAGTAACACATGTGCGTTTCTCACAAAAGCATTTCATGAAATACTTACCCTTTCAGAAGAACGGGATTATCTTCCAAAGTAAAGCTTCTAGATAGAAATGAACGCTGTTCTAACTTCGAACAGTATTTAGACATATTCCAAGCTAGGGCTTCTCATTTCAGAGTAACACTGTGTGCTTTCTCACAAAAGCATTTCATGAAATTCTTACCCTTTCAAGAGAACGTGATTATCTTTCAAAGTAAAGCTTCTAGAGAGACAATGAACTCTGCACTTACTTCGAACAGTACGTTGAAATTCCCAAACTTTGGCTTCTCATTTCAGAGTAACACATGAGTGTTTCTCACAAAAGCATTTCATGAAATTTTTACCCTTTCAAATGAACCTGATTATCTTTCAATGTAAAGCTTCAACAGAGAAAATGAACACTGCGCTATCTTGTAACAATAGTGTAACATATCCCGAATAACAACTTCTCATTTCAGAGTAACACATGTGCGTTTCTCACAAAAGCATTTCATGAAATACTTACCCTTTCAGAAGAACGTGATTATCTTTCAAATAAGCTTCTAGAGAGAAAATGAACACAGCACTAACTTCTAACAATAGTGTAACCTATCCCGAATAACAACTTCTCATTTCAGAGTAGCACATGTGCGTTTCTCACAAAAGGATTTCAAGAAATTCTTACCTTTCCAAAGAAAGTGATTATCTTTCAAAGTAAAGCTTCTAGAGAGAAAATGAACACTGCTTTAACTTCGAACAGTACTTTGACAAATCCCAAACTAGGGCTTCTCATTTCAGAGTAACCCATGTGTGTTTCTCACAAAAGCATTTCATGAAATTCTTACCCTTTCAAGAGAACGTGATTATCTTTCAAAGTAAAGCTTCTAGAGAGAAAATGAACTCTGCACTTACTTCGAACAGTACGTTGACAATTCCCAAACTAGGGCTTCTCATTTCAGAGTAACACATGAGTGTTTCTCACAAAAGCATTTCATGAAATTCTTACCCTTTCAAATGAACGTGATTATCTTTCAATGTAAAGCTTCAACACAGAAAATGAACACTGCGCTAACTTCTAACAATAGTGTAACATATCCCGAATAACAACTTCTCATTTCAGAGTAACAAGCACATGTGCATTTCTCACAAAAAGCATTTCATGAAATTCTTACGCTTTCAGAAGAAAGTGATTATCTTTCAAATAAGCTTCTAGAGAGAAAATGAACACAGCACTAACTTCTAACAATAGTGTAACATATCCCGAATAACAACTTCTCATTTCAGAGTAACACATGTGCGTTTCTCACAAAAGCATTTCATGAAATTCTTACCCTTTCAAGAGAACGTGATTATCTTTCAAAGTAAAGCTTCTAGAGAGACAATGAACTCTGCACTTACTTCGAACAGTACGTTGACATATCCCAAACTAGGGCTTCTCATTTCAGAGTAACACATGAGTGTTTCTCACAAAAGCATTTCATGAAATACTTACCCTTTCAGAAGAATGTGATTATCTTTCAAATAAGCTTCTAGAGAGAAAATGAACACAGCACTAACTTCTAACAATAGTGTAACATATCCCGAATAACAACTTCTCATTTCAGAGTAACTAGCACATGTGCGTTGCTCACAAAAGCATTTCATGAAATTCTTACCCTTTCAGAAGAACGAGATTATCTTTCAAATAAGCTTCTAGAGAGAAAATGAACACTGCTCTAACTTCGAACAGTATTTAGACATATTCCAAACTAGCCCTTCTCATTTCAGAGTAACACATGTGCGTTTCTCACAAAAGCATTTCATGAAATTCTTACCCTTTCAAGAGAACGTGATTATCTTTCAAAGTAAAGCTTCTAGAGAGAAAATGAACTCTGTTCTAACTTTGAACAGTATTTAGACATATTCTAAGCTACGGCTTCTCATTTCAGAGTAACACTGTGTGTTTCTCACAAAAGCATTTCATGAAATTCTTACCCTTTCAAGAGAACGTGATTATCTTTCAAAGTAAAGCTTCTAGAGAGACAATGAACTCTGCACTTACTTCGAACAGTACGTTGACAATTCCCAAACTAGGGCTTCTCATTTCAGAGTAACACATGAGTGTTTCTCACAAAAGCATTTCATGAAATTTTTACCCTTTCAAGTGAACGTGATTATCTTTCAATGTAAAGCTTCAACAGAGAAAATGAACTCTGCGCTAACTTCGAACAATAGTGTAACATATCCCGAATAACAACTTCTCATTTCAGAGTAACACATGTGTGTTTCTCACAAAAGCATTTCATGAAATACTTACCCTTTCAAAAGAACGCTGATTATCTTTCAATGTAAAGCTTCAACACAGAAAATGAACACTGCGCTAACTTCTAACAATAGTGTAACATATCCCGAATAACAACTTCTCATTTCAGAGTAACACATGTGCGTTTCTCACAAAAGCATTTCATGAAATACTTACCCTTTCAGAAGAACGTGATTATCTTTCAAATAAGCTTCTAGAGAGAAAATGAACACAGCACTAACTTCTAACAATAGTGTAACCTATCCCGAATAACAACTTCTCATTTCAGAGTAGCACATGTGCGTTTCTCACAAAAGGATTTCAAGAAATTCTTACCGTTTAAAAGAAAGTGATTATCTTTCAAAGTAAAGTTTCTACAGAGAAAATGAACACTGCTTTAACTTCGAACAGTACTTTGACAAATCCCAAACTAGGGCTTCTCATTTCAGAGTAACACTTGTGCCTTTCTCACAAAAGCATTTCATGAAATTCTTACCCTTTCAAGAGAACGTGATTATCTTCCAAAGTAAAGCTTCTAGAGAGAAAATGAACTCTGTTCTAACTTTGAACAGTATTTAGACATATTCTAAGCTACGGCTTCTCATTTCAGAGTAACACTGTGTGTTTCTCACAAAAGCATTTCATGAAATTCTTACCCTTTCAAGTGAACGTGATTATCTTTCAATGTAAAGCTTCAACACAGAAAATGAACACTGCGCTATCTTCTAACAATAGTGTAACATATCCCGAATAACAACTTCTCATTTCAGAGTAACACATGTGCGTTTCTCACAAAAGCATTTCATGAAATACTTACCCTTTCAGAAGAACGTGATTATCTTTCAAATAAGCTTCTAGAGAGAAAATGAACACAGCGCTAACTTCTAACAGTAGTGTAACATATCCCGAATAACAGCTTCTCATTTCAGAGTAACACATGTGCGTTTCTCACAAAAGCATTTCATGAAATACTTACCCTTTCAGAAGAACGTGATTATCTTTCAAAGTAAAGCTTCTAGAGAGAAAATGAACACAGCACTAACTTCTAACAATAGTGTAAGCTATCCCAAATAACAGCTTCTCATTTCAGAGTAGCACATGTGTGTTTCTCACAAAAGCATTTCATGAAATTTTTACCCTTTCAAGAGAACGTGATTATCTTTCAAACTAAAGCTTCTAGAGAGAAAATGAACTCTGCGCTAACTTCGAACAGTAGTGTTGACATATCCCGAACTAAGGGCTTCTCATTTCAGAGTAACACATGTGTGTTTCTCACAAAAGCATTTCATGAAATTCTTACCCTTTCAAAAGAACGTGATTATCTTTCAAAGTAAAGCTTCTAGAGAGAAAATGAACTCTGCGCTAACTTCTAACAGTAGTGTAACATATCCCGAATAACAACTTCTCATTTCAGAGTAACACATGTGTGTTTCTCACAAAAGCATTTCATGAAATACTTACCCTTTCAGAAGAACGTGATTATCTTTCAAATAAGCTTCTAGAGAGAAAATGAACACAGCACTAACTTCTAACAATAGTGTAACCTATCCCGAATAACTTCTCATTTCAGAGTAGCACATGTGCGTTTCTCACAAAAGGATTTCAAGAAATTCTTACCTTTCCAAAGAAAGTGATTATCTTTCAAAGTAAAGTTTATACAGAGAAAATGAACAGTGCTTTAACTTCGAACAGTACTATGACAAATCCCAAACTAGGGCTTCTCATTTCAGAGTAACACTTGTGCCTTTCTCACAAAAGCATTTCATGAAATTCTTACCCTTTCAAGAGAACGTGATTATCTTCCAAAGTAAAGCTTCTAGAGAGACAATGAACTCTGTTCTAACTTTGAACAGTATTTAGACATATTCCAAGCTACGGCTTCTCATTTCAGAGTAACACTGTGTGTTTCTCACAAAAGCATTTCATGAAATTTTTACCCATTCAAGTGAACGTGATTATCTTTCAAAGTAAAGCTTCAAGAGAGACAATGAACACTGCGCTCTGATTTACCTTTCAAATGAACTGATTATCTTTCAATGTAAAGCTTCAACACAGAAAATGAACACTGCGATAACTTCTAACAATAGTGTAACATATCCCGAATAACAACTTCTCATTTCAGAGTAACAAGCACATGTGCGTTTCTCACAAAAGTATTTCATGAAATACTTACGCTGTCAGAAGAACGTGATTATCTTTCAAATAAGCTTCTAGAGAGAAAATGAGCACAGCACTAACTTCTAACAATAGTGTGACCTATCCCGAATAACAACTTCTCATTTCAGAGTAGCACATGTGCCTTTCTCACAAAAGCATTTCATGAAATTCTTACCCTTTCAAGAGAACGTGATTATCTTCCAAAGTAAAGCTTCTAGAGAGAAAATGAACTCTGTTCTAACTTTGAACAGTATTTAGACATATTCTAAGCTACGGCTTCTCATTTCAGAGTAACACTGTGTGTTTCTCACAAAAGCATTTCATGAAATTCTTACCCTTTCAAGAGAACGTGATTATCTTTCAAAGTAAAGCTTCTAGAGAGACAATGAACTCTGCACTTACTTCGAACAGTACGTTGACAATTCCCAAACTAGGGCTTCTCATTTCAGAGTAACCCATGAGTGTATCTCACAAAAGCATTTCATGAAATTTTTACCCTTTCAAATGAACCTGATTATCTTTCAATGTAAAGCTTCAACACAGAAAATGAACACTGCGCTAACTTCTAACAATAGTGTAACATATCCCGAATAACAACTTCTCATTTCAGAGTAACACATGTGTGTTTCTCACAAAAGCATTTCATGAAATATTTACCCTTTCAAATGAACGCTGATTATCTTTCAATGTAAAGCTTCAACACAGAAAATGAACACTGCGCTAACTTCTAACAGTAGTGTAACATATCCCGAATAACAACTTCTCATTTCAGAGTAACACATGTGCGTTTCTCACAAAAGCATTTCATGAAATACTTACCCTTTCAGAAGAACGTGATTATCTTTCAAATAAGCTTCTAGAGAGAAAATGAACACAGCACTAACTTCTAACAATAGTGTAACCTATCCCGAATAACAACTTCTCATTTCAGAGTAGCACATGTGCGTTTCTCACAAAAGGATTTCAAGAAATTCTTACCTTTCCAAAGAAAGTGATTATCTTTCAAAGTAAAGTTTCTACAGAGAAAATGAACAGTGCTTTAACTTCGAACAGTACTTTGACAAATCCCAAACTAGGGCTTCTCATTTCAGAGTAACACTTGTGCCTTTCTCACAAAAGCATTTCATGAAATTCTTACCCTTTCAAGAGAACGTGATTATCTTCCAAAGTAAAGCTTCTAGAGAGAAAATGAACTCTGTTCTAACTTTGAACAGTATTTAGACATATTCTAAGCTACGGCTTCTCATTTCAGAGTAACACTGTGTGTTTCTCACAAAAGCATTTCATGAAATTCTTACCCTTTCAAGAGAACGTGGTTATCTTTCAAAGTAAAGCTTCTAGAGAGACAATGAACTCTGCACTTACTTCGAACAGTACGTTGACAATTCCCAAACTAGGGCTTCTCATTTCAGAGTAACACATGAGTGTTTCTCACAAAAGCATTTCATGAAATTTTTACCCTTTCAAATGAACCTGATTATCTTTCAATGTAAAGCTTCAACACAGAAAATGAACACTGCGCTAACTTCTAACAATAGTGTAACATATCCCGAATAACAACTTCTCATTTCAGAGTAACTAGCACATGTGCGTTTCTCACAAAAGCATTTCATGAAATACTTACGCTTTCAGAAGAACGTGATTATCTTTCAAATAAGCTTCTAGAGAGAAAATGAACACAGCACTAACTTCTAACAATAGTGTAACACATCCCGAATAACAACTTCTCATTTCAGAGTAGCACATGTGCCTTTCTCACAAAAGCATTTCATGAAATTCTTACCCTTTCAAGAGAACGTGATTATCTTCCAAAGTAAAGCTTCTAGAGAGAAAATGAACTCTGTTCTAACTTCGAACAGTATTTTGACATATTCTAAGCTAGGCTTCTCATTTCAGAGTAACACTGTGTGCTTTCTCACAAAAGAATTTCATGAAATTCTTACCCTTTCAAGAGAACGTGATTATCTTTCAAAGTAAAGCTTCTAGAGAGACAATGAACTCTGCACTTACTTCGAACAGTACGTTGACAATTCCCAAACTAGGGCTTCTCATTTCAGAGTAACCCATGAGTGTTTCTCACAAAAGCATTTCATGAAATTTTTACCCTTTCAAATGAACCTGATTATCTTTCAATGTAAAGCTTCAACACAGAAAATGAACACTGCGCTAACTTCTAACAATAGTGTAACATATCCCGAATAACAACTTCTCATTTCAGAGTAACTCACATGTGCGTTTCTCACAAAAGCATTTCATGAAATACTTACCCTTTCAGAAGAACGTGATTATCTTTCAAATAAGCTTCTAGAGAGAAAATGAACACAGCACTAACTTCTAACAATAGTGTAACCTATCCCGAATAACAACTTCTCATTTCAGAGTAGCACATGTGCGTTTCTCACAAAAGGATTTCAAGAAATTCTTACCGTTTCAAAGAAAGTGATTATCTTTCAAAGTAAAGTTTCTACAGAGAAAATGAACACTGCTTTAACTTCGAACAGTACTTTGTCAAATCCCAAATTAGGGCTTCTCATTTCAGAGTAACACTTGTGCCTTTCTCACAAAAGCATTTCATGAAATTCTTACCCTTTCAAGAGAACGTGATTATCTTCCAAAGTAAAGCTTCTAGAGAGAAAATGAACTCTGTTCGAACTTTGAACAATATTTAGACATATTCTAAGCTACGGCTTCTCATTTCAGAGTAACACTGTGTGTTTCTCACAAAAGCATTTCATGAAATTCTTACCCTTTCAAGAGAACGTGATTATCTTTCAAAGTAAAGCTTCTAGAGAGACAGTGAACTCTGCACTTACTTCGAACAGTAGGTTGACATATCCCAAACTACGGCTTCTCATTTCAGAGTAACCCATGAGTGTTTCTCACAAAAGCATTTCATGAAATTTTTACCCTTTCAAATGAACGTGATTATCTTTCAATGTAAAGCTTCAACACAGAAAATGAACACTGTGCTAACTTCTAACAATAGTGTAACATATCCCGAATAACAACTTCTCATTTCAGAGTAACACATGTGCGTTTCTCACAAAAGCATTTCATGAAATACTTACCCTTTCAGAAGAACGTGATTATCTTTCAAATAAGCTTCTAGAGAGAATATGAACACAGCACTAACTTCTAACAATAGTGTAACATATCCCGAGAAACAACTTCTCATTTCAGAGTAGCACATGTGCCTTTCTCACAAAAAAATTTCAAGAAATTCTTACCGTTTAAAAGAAAGTGATTATCTTTCAAAGTAAAGTTTCTACAGAGAAAATGAACACTGCTTTAACTTCGAACAGTACTTTGACAAATCCCAAACTAGGGCTTCTCATTTCAGAGTAACACTTGTGCCTTTCTCACAAAAGCATTGCATGAAATTCTCACCCTTTCAAGAGAACGTGATTATCTTTCAAAGTAAAGCTTCTAGAGAGACAATGAACTCTGCACTTACTTTGAACAGTAGGTTCACATATCCCAAACTAGGGCTTCTCATTTAGAGTAACCCATGAGTATTTCTCACAAAAGAATTTCATGAAATTTTTACCCTTTCAAATGAACCTGATTATCTTTCAATGTAAAGCTTCAACAGAGAAAATGAACACTGCGCTAACTTGTAACAATAGTGTAACATATCCCGAATAACAACTTCTCATTTCAGAGTAAAGCACATGTGCGTTTCTCACAAAAGCATTTCATGAAATACTTACCCTTTCAGAAGAACGTGATTATCTTTCAAATAAGATTCTAGAGAGAAAATGAACACAGCACTAACTTCTAACAATAGTGTAACCTATCCCGAATAACAACTTCTCATTTCAGAGTAGCACATGTGCGTTTCTCACAAAAGGATTTCAAGAAATTCTTACCCTTTCAAAAGAAAGTGATTATCTTTCAAAGTAAAGTTTCTACAGAGAAAATGAACACTGCTTTAACTTCGAACAGTACTTTGACAAATCCCAAACTAGGGCTTCTCATTTCAGAGTAACACTTGTGCCTTTCTCACAAAAGCATTTCATGAAATTCTTACCCTTTCAAGAGAACGTGATTATCTTCCAAAGTAAAGCTTCTAGAGAGAAAATGAACTCTGTTCTAACTTTGAAAAGTATTTAGACATATTCTAAGCTACGGCTTCTCATTTCAGAGTAACACCGTGTGTTTCTTACAAAAGCATTTCATGAAATTCTTACCCTTTCAGGGAACGTGGTTATCTTTCAAAGTAAAGCTTCTAGAGAGACAATGAACTCTGCACTTACTTCGAACAGTACGTTGACAATTCCCAAACTAGGCCTTCTCATTTCAGAGTAACACATGAGTGTTTCTCACAAAAGCATTTCATGAAATTCTTACCCTTTCAAGAGAACGTGATTATCTTCCAAAGTAAAGCTTCTAGAGAGAAAATTAACTCTGTTCTAACTTTGAACAGTATTTAGACATATTCCGTAACTAGGCTTCTCATTTCAGAGTAACACTGTGTGTTTCTCACAAAAGCATTTCATGAAATTCTTACCATTTCAAGAGAACGTGATTATCTTTCAAAGTAAAGCTTCTAGAGAGACAATGAACTCTGCACTTACTTCGAACAGTACGTTGACAATTCCCAAACTAGGGCTTCTCATTTCAGAGTAACCCATGAGTGTATCTCACAAAAGCATTTCATGAAATTTTTACCCTTTCAAATGAACCTGATTATCTTTCAATGTAAAGCTTCAACACAGAAAATGAACACTGCGCTAACTTCTAACAATAGTGTAACATATCCCGAATAACAACTTCTAATTTCAGAGTAACACATGTGCGTTTCTCACAAAAGCATTTCATGAAATACTTACCCTTTCAGAAGAACGAGATTATCTTTCAAATAAGCTTCTAGAGAGAATATGAACACAGCACTAACTTCTAACGATAGTGTAACCTATCCCGAATAACTTCTCATTTCAGAGTAGCACATGTGCGTTTCTCACAAAAGGATTTCAAGAAATTCTTACCTTTCCAAAGAAAGTGATTATCTTTCAAAGTAAAGTTTCTACAGAGAAAATGAACACTGCTTTAACTTCGAACAGTACTTTGACAAATCCCAAACTAGGGCTTCTCATTTCAGAGTAACACTTGTGCCTTTCTCACAAAAGCATTTCATGAAATTCTCACCCTTTCAAGAGAACGTGATTATCTTTCAAAGTAAAGCTTCTAGAGAGACAATGAACTCTGCACTTACTTCGAACAGTAGGTTGACGTATCCCAAACTACGGCTTCTCATTTCAGAGTAACCCATGAGTGTTTCTCACAAAAGCATTTCATGAAATTTTTACCCATTCAAATGAACCTGATTATCTTTCAATGTAAAGCTTCAACACAGAAAATGAACACTGCGCTATCTTGTAACAATAGTGTATCATATCCCGAATAACAACTTCTCATTTCAGAGTAACACATGTGCGTTTCTCACAAAAGCATTTCATGAAATACTTACCCTTTCAGAAGAACGTGATTATCTTTCAAATAAGCTTCTAGAGAGAAAATGAACACAGCACTAACTTCTAACAATAGTGTAACCTATCCCGAATAACAACTTCTCATTTCAGAGTAGCACATGTGCGTTTCTCACAAAAGGATTTCAAGAAATTCTTACCTTTCAAAAGAAAGTGATTATCTTTCAAAGTAAAGTTTCTACAGAGAAAATGAACACTGCTTTAACTTCGAACAGTACTTTGACAAATCCCAAATTAGGGCTTCTCATTTCAGAGTAACACTTGTGCCTTTCTCACAAAAGCATTTCATGAAATTCTTACCCTTTCAAGAGAACGTGATTATCTTTCAAAGTAAAGCTTCTAGAGAGAAAATGAACTCTGTTCTAACTTTGAACAGTATTTAGACATATTCTAAGCTACGGCTTCTCATTTCAGAGTAACACTGTGTGTTTCTCACAAAAGCATTTCATGAAATTCTTACCCTTTCAAGAGAACGTGATTATCTTTCAAAGTAAAGCTTCTAGAGAGAAAATGAACTCTGCACTTACTTCGAACAGTACGTTGACAATTCCCAAACTAGGGCTTCTCATTTCAGAGTAACACATGAGTGTTTCTCACAAAAGCATTTCATGAAATTCTTAAACTTTCAAAAGAACGTGATTATCTTCCAAAGTAAAGCTTCTAGAGAGAAAATGAACACTGTGCTAACTTTAACAGTATTTAACATATCCCAAGTACGGCTTCTCATTTCAGAGTAACACATGTGTGTTTCTCACAAAAGCATTTCATGAAATTCTTACCATTTCAAGAGAACGTGATTATCTTTCAAAGTAAAGCTTCTAGAGAGAAAATGAACTCTGCACTTACTTCGAACAGTACGTTGACAATATCCCAAACTAGGGCTTCTCATTTCAGAGTAACCCATGAGTGTTTCTCACAAAAGCATTTCATGAAATTCTTACCCTTTCAGATGAACCTGATTATCTTTCAATGTAAAGCTTCAACAGAGAAAATGAACACTGCGCTAACTTCTAACAATAGTGTAACATATCCCGAATAACAACTTCTAATTTCAGAGTAACACATGTGTGTTTCTCACAAAAGCATTTCATGAAATACTTACCCTTTCAGAAGAACGAGATTATCTTTCAAATAAGCTTCTAGAGAGAAAATGAACACAGCACTAACTTCTAACAATAGTGTAACCTATCCCGAATAACTTCTCATTTCAGAGTAGCACATGTGCGTTTCTCACAAAAGGATTTCAAGAAATTCTTACCTTTCCAAAGAAAGTGATTATCTTTCAAAGTAAAGTTTCTACAGAGAAAATGAACACTGCTTTAACTTCGAACAGTACTTTGACAAATCCCAAACTAGGGCTTCTCATTTCAGAGTAACACTTGTGCCTTTCTCACAAAAGCATTTCATGAAATTCTTACCCTTTCAAGAGAACGTGATTATCTTTCAAAGTAAAGCTTCTAGAGAGACAATGAACTCTGCACTTACTTCGAACAGTACGTTGACAATTCCCAAACTAGGGCTTCTCATTTCAGAGTAACCCATGAGTGTTTCTCACAAAAGCATTTCATGAAATTTTTACCCTTTCAAATGAACCTGATTATCTTTCAATGTAAAGCTTCAACACAGAAAATGAACACTGCGCTAACTTCTAACAATAGTGTAACATATCCCGAATAACAACTTCTCATTTCAGAGTAACTAGCACATGTGCGTTTCTCACAAAAGCATTTCATGAAATACTTACCCTTTCAGAAGAACGTGATTATCTTTCAAATAAGCTTCTAGAGAGAAAATGAACACAGCACTAACTTCTAACAATAGTGTAACCTATCCCGAATAACAACTTCTCATTTCAGAGTAGCACATGTGCGTTTCTCACAAAAGGATTTCAAGAAATTCTTACCGTTTAAAAGAAAGTGATTATCTTTCAAAGTAAAGTTTCTACAGAGAAAATGAACACTGCTTTAACTTTGAACAGTACTTTGACAAATCCCAAACTAGGGCTTCTCATTTCAGAGTAACACTTGTGCCTTTCTCACAAAAGCATTTCATGAAATTCTTACCCTTTCAAGAGAACGTGATTATCTTTCAAAGTAAAGCTTCTAGAGAGAAAATGAACTCTGTTCTAACTTTGAACAGTATTTAGACATATTCTAAGCTACGGCTTCTCATTTCAGAGTAACACTGTGTGTTTCTCACAAAAGCATTTCATGAAATTCTTACCCTTTCAAGAGAACGTGATTATCTTTCAAAGTAAAGCTTCTAGAGAGACAATGAACTCTGCACTTACTTCGAACAGTACGTTGACAAATCCCAAACTAGGGCTTCTCATTTCAGAGTAACCCATGAGTGTTTCTCACAAAAGCATTTCATGAAATTTTTACCCTTCCAAATGAACCTGATTATCTTTCAAAGTAAAGCTTCAACACAGAAAATGAACACTGCGCTAACTTCTAACAATAGTGTAACATATCCCGAATAACAACTTCTAATTTCAGAGTAACACATGTGCGTTTCTCACAAAAGCATTTCATGAAATACTTACCCTTTCAGAAGAATGTGATTATCTTTCAAATAAGCTTCTAGAGAGAATATGAACACAGCACTAACTTCTAACAATAGTGTAACATATCCCGAATAACAACTTCTCATTTCAGAGTAGCACATGTGCCTTTCTCACAAAAAAATTTCAAGAAATTCTTACCGTTTAAAAGAAAGTGATTATCTTTCAAAGTAAAGTTTCTACAGAGAAAATGAACACTGCTTTAACTTCGAACAGTACTTTGACAAATCCCAAACTAGGGCTTCTCATTTCAGAGTAACACTTGTGCCTTTCTCACAAAAGCATTTCATGAAATTCTCACCCTTTCAAGAGAACGTGATTATCTTTCAAAGTAAAGCTTCTAGAGAGACAGTGAACTCTGCACTTACTTTGAGCAATAGGTTCACATATCCCAAACTACGGCTTCTCATTTCAGAGTAACCCATGAGTATTTCTCACAAAAGCATTTCATGAAATTTTTACCCTTTCAAATGAACCTGATTATCTTTCAATGTAAAGCTTCAACAGAGATAATGAACACTGCGCTATCTTGTAACAATAGTGTATCATATCCCGAATAACAACTTCTCATTTCAGAGTAACACATGTGCGTTTCTCACAAAAGCATTTCATGAAATACTTACCCTTTCAGAAGAACGTGATTATCTTTCAAATAAGCTTCTAGAGAGAATATGAACACATCACTCAATTCTAACAATAGTGTAACCTATCCCGAATAACTTCTCATTTCAGAGTAGCACATGTGCGTTTCTCACAAAAGGATTTCAAGAAATTCTTACCTTTCCAAAGAAAGTGATTATCTTTCAAAGTAAAATTTCTACAGAGAAAATGAACACTGCTTTAACTTCGAACAGTACTTTGACAAATCCCAAACTAGGGCTTCTCATTTCAGAGTAACACTTGTGCCTTTCTCACAAAAGCATTTCATGAAATTCTCACACTTTCAAGAGAACGTGATTATCTTTCAAAGTAAAGCTTCTAGAGATACAATGAACTCTGCACTTACTTCGAACAGAGGGTTCACATATCCCAAACTACGGCTTCCCATTTAGAGTAACCCATGAGTATTTCTCACAAAAGATTTCATGAAAATTTTACCCTTTCAAATGAACCTGATTATCTTTCAATGTAAAGCTTCAACAAGAAAATGAACACTGCGCTATCTTGTAACAATAGTGTATCATATCCCGAATAACAACTTCTCATTTCAGAGTAACACATGTGCGTTTCTCACAAAAGCATTTCATGAAATACTTACCCTTTCAGAAGAACGTGATTATCTTTCAAATAAGCTTCTAGAGAGAAAATGAACACAGCACTAACTTCTAACAATAGTGTAACCTATCCCGAATAACAACTTCTCATTTCAGAGTAGCACATGTGCGTTTCTCACAAAAGGATTTCAAGAAATTCTTACCTTTCCAAAGAAAGTGATTATCTTTCAAAGTAAAGTTTCTACAGAGAAAATGAACAGTGCTTTAACTTCGAACAGTACTTTGACAAATCCCAAACTAGGGCTTCTCCTTTCAGAGTTACACTTGTGCCTTTCCCAATAAGCATTTCATGAAATTCTTACCCTTTAAAGAGAACGTGATTATCTTCCAAACTAAAGCTTCTAGAGAGAAAATGAACTCTGTTCTAACTTTGAACAGTATTTAGACATATTCTAAGCTACGGCTTCTCATTTCAGAGTAACACTGTGTGTTTCTCACAAAAGCATTTCATGAAATTCTTACCCTTTCAAGAGAACGTGATTATCTTTCAAAGTAAAGCTTCGAGAGAGACAATGAACTCTGCACTTACTTCGAACAGTACGTTGACAATTCCCAAACTAGGGCTTCTCATTTCAGAGTAACCCATGAGTGTATCTCACAAAAGCATTTCATGAAATTTTTACCCTTTCAAATGAACCTGATTATCTTTCAAAGTAAAGCTCCAACACAGAAAATGAACACTGCGCTAACTTCTAACAATAGTGTAACATATCCTGTATAACAACTTCTCATTTTAGAGTAACTAGCACATGTGCGTTTCTCACAAAAGCATTACATGAAATACCCTGTCAGAAGAAGGTGATTATCTTTCAAATAAGCTTCTAGAGAGAAAATGAACACAGCACTATCTTCTAACAATAGTGTAACCTATCCCGAATAACAACTTCTCATTTCAGAGTAGCACATGTGCGTTTCTAACAAAGGATTTCAAGAAATTCTTACCGTTTAAAAGAAAGTGATTATCTTTCAAAGTAAAGTTTCTACAGAGAAAATGAACACTGCTTTAACTTCGAACAGTACTTTGACAAATCCCAAACTAGGGCTTCTCATTTCAGAGTAACACTTGTGCCTTTCTCACAAAAGCATTTCATGAAATTCTTACCCTTTCAAGAGAACGTGATTATCTTCCAAAGTAAAGCTTCTAGAGAGAAAATGAACTCTGTTCGAACTTTGAACAATATTTAGACATATTCTATGCTACGGCTTCTCATTTCAGAGTAACACTGTGTGTTTCTCACAAAAGCATTTCATGAAATTCTCACCCTTTCAAGAGAACGTGATTATATTAAAAATTAAAGCTTCTAGAGAGACAATGAACTCTGCACTGACTTCGAACAGTACGTTGACAATTCCCAAACTAGGGCTTCTCATTTCAGAGTAACCCATGAGTGTATCTAACAAAAGCATTTCATGAAATTTTTACCCTACCAAATGAACCTGATTATCTTTCAAAGTAAAGCTTCAACACAGAAAATGAACACTGCGCTATCTTGTAACAATAGTGTATCATATCCCGAATAACAACGTCTCATTTCAGAGTCACACATGTGCGTTTCTCACAAAACCATTTCATGAAATACTTACCCTTTCAGAAGAACGTGATTATCTTTCAAATAAACTTCTAGAGAGAATTTGAACACAGCACTAACTTCTAACAATAGTGTAACATATCCCGAGAAACAACTTCTCATTTCAGAGTAGCACATGTGCCTTTCTCACAAAAAAATTTCAAGAAATTCTTACCGTTTAAAAGAAAGTGATTATCTTTCAAAGTAAAGTTTCTACAGAGAAAATGAACACTGCTTTAACTTCGAACAGTACTTTGACAAATCCCAAACTAGGGCTTCTCATTTCAGAGTAACACTTGTGCCTTTCTCACAAAAGCATTTCATGAAATTCTTACCCTTTCAAGAGAACGTGATTATCTTTCAAAGTAAAGCTTCTAGAGAGACAATGATCTCTGCACTTACTTCGAACAGTAGGTTGACATATCCCAAACTACGGCTTCTCATTTCAGAGTAACCCATGAGTGTTTCTCACAAAAGCATTTCATGAAATTTTTACCCTTTCAAATGAACCTGATTATCTTTCAATGTAAAGCTTCAACACAGATAATGAACACTGCGCTATCTTGTAACAATAGTGTAACATATCCCGAATAACAACTTCTCATTTCAGAGTAACACATGTGCGTTTCTCACAAAAGCATTTCATGAAATACTTACCCTTTCAGAAGAACGTGATTATCTTTCAAATAAGCTTCTAGAGAGAATATGAACACAGCACTAACTTCTAACAATAGTGTAACCTATCCCGAATAACTTCTCATTTCAGAGTAGCACATGTGCGTTTCTCACAAAAGGATTTCAAGAAATTCTTACCTTTCCAAAGAAAGTGATTATCTTTCAAAGTAAAGTTTCTACAGAGAAAATGAACAGTGCTTTAACTTCGAACAGTACTTTGACAAATCCCAAACTAGGGCTTCTCATTTCAGAGTAACACTTGTGCCTTTCTCACAAAAGCATTTCATGAAATTCTCACACTTTCAAGAGAACGTGATTATCTTTCAAAGTAAAGCTTCTAGAGAGACAATGAACTCTGCACTTACTTCGAACAGTAGGTTCACATATCCCAAACTACGGCTTCCCATTTAGAGTAACCCATGAGTATTTCTCACAAAAGAATTTCATGAAAATTTTACCCTTTCAAATGAACCTGATTATCTTTCAATGTAAAGCTTCAACAGAGATAATGAACACTGCGCTATCTTGTAACAATAGTGTATCATATCCCGAATAACAACTTCTCATTTCAGAGTAACACATGTGCGTTTCTCACAAAAGCATTTCATGAAATACTTACCCTTTCAGAAGAACGTGATTATCTTTCAAATAAGCTTCTAGAGAGAATATGAACACAGCACTAACTTCTAACAATAGTGTAACCTATCCCGAATAACAACTTCTCATTTCAGAGTAGCACATGTGCGTTTCTCACAAAAGGATTTCAAGAAATTCTTACCATTTAAAAGAAAGTGATTATCTTTCAAAGTAAAGTTTCTACAGAGAAAATGAACACTGCTTTAACTTCGAACAGTACTTTGACAAATCCCAAACTAGGGCTTCTCATTTCAGAGTAACACTTGTGCCTTTCTCACAAAAGCATTTCATGAAATTCTTACCCTTTCAAGAAGAACGTGATTATCTTCCAAAGTAAAGCTTCTAGAGAGAAAATGAACTCTGTTCTAACTTTGAAAAGTATTTAGACATATTCTAAGCTACGGCTTCTCATTTCAGAGTAACACCGTGTGTTTCTCACAAAAGCATTTCATGAAATTCTTACCCTTTCAGGAGAACGTGGTTATCTTTCAAAGTAAAGCTTCTAGAGAGACAATGAACTCTGCACTTACTTTGAACAGTACGTTGACAATTCCCAAACTAGGGCTTCTCATTTCAGAGTAACACATGAGTGTTTCTCACAAAAGCATTTCATGAAATTCTTACCCTTTCAAGAGAACGTGATTATCTTCCAAAGTAAAGCTTCTAGAGAGAAAATGAACTCTGTTCTAACTTTGAACAGTATTTAGACATATTCTAAGCTATGGCTTCTCATTTCAGAGTAACACTGTGTGCTTTCTCACAAAAGCATTTCATGAAATTCTTACCCTTTCAAGAGAACGTGATTATCTTTCAAAGTAAAGCTTCTAGAGAGACAATGAACTCTGCACTTACTTCGAACAGTACGTTGACAATATCCCAAACTAGGGCTTCTCATTTCAGAGTAACCCATGAGTGTATCTCACAAAAGCATTTCATGAAATTTTTACCCTTTCAAATGAACCTGATTATCTTTCAATGTAAAGCTTCAACACAGAAAATGAACACTGCGCTAACTTCTAACAATAGTGTAACATATCCCGAATAACAACTTCTAATTTCAGAGTAACACATGTGCGTTTCTCTCAAAAGCATTTCATGAAATACTTACCCTTTCAGAAGAACGAGATTATCTTTCAAATAAGCTTCTAGAGAGAAAATGAACACAGCACTAACTTCTAACGATAGTGTAACCTATCCCGATAATAACTTCTCATTTCAGAGTAGCACATGTGCGTTTCTCACAAAAGGATTTCAAGAAATTCTTACCTTTCAAAAGAAAGTGATTATCTTTCAAAGTAAAGTTTCTACAGAGAAAATGAACACTGCTTTAACTTCGAACAGTACTTTGACAAATCCCAAACTAGGGCTTCTCATTTCAGAGTAACACTTGTGCCTTTCTCACAAAAGCATTTCATGAAATTCTCACCCTTTCAAGAGAACGTGATTATCTTTCAAAGTAAAGCTTCTAGAGAGACAATGAACTCTGCACTTACTTCGAACAGTACGTTGACATATCCCAAACTAGGGCTTCTCATTTCAGAGTAACCCATGAGTGTTTCTCACAAAAGCATTTCATGAAATTTTTACCCATTCAAATGAACCTGATTATCTTTCAATGTAAAGCTTCAACACAGAAAATGAACACTGCGCTATCTTGTAAAAATAGTGTATCATATCCCGAATAACAACTTCTCATTTCAGAGTAACACATGTGCGTTTCTCACAAAAGCATTTCATGAAATACTTACCCTTTCAGAAGAACGTGATTATCTTTCAAATAAGCTGCTAGAGAGAATATGAACACAGCACTAACTTCTAACAATAGTGTAACCTATCCCGAATAACTTCTCATTTCAGAGTAGCACATGTGCGTTTCTCACAAAAGGATATCAAGAAATTCTTACCTTTCCAAAGAAAGTGATTATCTTTCAAAGTAAAGTTTCTACAGAGAAAATGAACACTGCTTTAACTTCGAACAGTACTTTGACAAATCCCAAACTAGGGCTTCTCATTTCAGAGTAACACTTGTGCCTTTCTCACAAAAGCATTTCATGAAATTCTTACCCTTTCAAGAGAACGTGATTATCTTCCAAAGTAAAGCTTCTAGAGAGAAAATGAACTCTGTTCTAACTTTGAACAGTATTTAGACATATTCTAAGCTACGGCTTCTCATTTCAGAGTAACACATGTGCGTTTCTCACAAAAGCATTTCATGAAATTCTTACCCTTTCAAGAGAACGTGGTTATCTTCCAAAGTAAAGCTTCTAGAGAGAAAATGAACTCTGCACTTACTTCGAACAGTACGTTGACAATTCCCAATCTAGGGCTTCTCATTTCAGAGTAACACATGTGTGTTTCTCACAAAAGCATTTCATGAAATTCTTACCCTTTCAAGAGAACGTGATTATCTTCCAAAGTAAAGCTTCTAGAGAGAAAATGAACACTGTTCTAACTTTGAACAGTATTTAGACATATTCTAAACTACGGCTTCTCATTTCAGAGTAACACTGTGTGTTTCTCACAAAAGCATTTCATGAAATTCTTACCATTTCAAGAGAACGTGATTATCTTTCAAAGTAAAGCTTCTAGAGAGAAAATGAACTCTGCACTTACGTCGAACAGTACGTTGACAATTCCCAAACTAGGGCTTCTCATTTCAGAGTAACCCATGAGTGTTTCTCACAAAAGCATTTCATGAAATTCTTACCCTTTCAAATGAACGTGATTATCTTTCAATGTAAAGCTTCAACAGAGAAAATGAACACTGCGCTAACTTCTAACAATAGTGTAACATATCCCGAATAACAACTTCTCATTTCAGAGTAACACATGTGCGTTTCTCACAAAAGCATTTCATGAAATACTTACCCTTTCAGAAGAACGTGATTATCTTTCAAATAAGCTTCTAGGGAGAATATGAACACAGCACTAACTTCTAACGTTAGTGTACCCTATCCCGAATAACTTCTCATTTCAGAGTAGCACATGTACGTTTCCCACAAAAGGATATCAAGAAATTTTTACCTTTCCAAAGAAAGTGATTAACTTTCAAAGTAAAGTTTCTACAGAGAAAATGAAGACTGCTTTAAGTTCAAACAGTACTTTGAGAAATCCCAAACTAGGGCTTTTCATTTCAGAGTAACACTTGTGCCTTTCTCACAAAAGCAATTCAAGAAATTCTCACCCTTACAAGACAACGTGATTATCTTTCAAATTAAAGCTTCTAGAGAGACAATGAACTCTACACTTACTTCGAACAGTACATTGACAATTCCCAAACTAGGGCTTCTCATTTCAGAGTAACCCATGAGTGTATCTCACAAAAGCATTTCATGAAATTTTTACCTTTTCAAATGAACCTGATTATCTTTCAATGTAAAGCTTCAACACAGAAAATGAACACTGCGCTAACTTCTAACAATAGTGTAACATATCCCGAATAACAACTTCTCATTTCAGAGTAACACATGTGCGTTTCTCTCAAAAGCATTTCATGAAATACTTACCCTTTCAGAAGAACGTGATTATCTTTCAAATAAGCTTCTAGAGAGAATATGAACACAGCACTAACTTCTAACAATAGTGTAACATATCCCGAATAACAACTTCTCATTTCAGAGTAGCACATGTGCGTTTCTCACAAAAGGATTTCAAGAAATTCTTACCTTTCCAAAGAAAGTGATTATCTTTCAAAGTAAAGTTTCTACAGAGAAAATGAACAGTGCTTTAACTTCGAACAGTACTTTGACAAATCCCAAACTAGGGCTTCTCATTTCAGAGTAACACTTGTGCCTTTCTCACAAAAGCATTTCATGAAATTCTCACCCTTTCAAGAGAACGTGATTATCTTTCAAAGTAAAGCTTCTAGAGAGACAATGAACTCTGCACTTACTTCGAACAGTAGGTTGACATATCCCAAACTAGGGCTTCTCATTTCAGAGTAACCCATGAGTGTTTCTCACAAAAGAATTTCATGAAATTTTTACCCTTTCAAATGAACCTGATTATCTTTCAATGTAAAGCTTCAACACAGAAAATGAACACTGCGCTAACTTCTAACAATAGTGTAACATATCCCGAATAACAACTTCTCATTTCAGAGTAACTAGCACATGTGCGTTTCTCACAAAAGCATTTCATGAAATACTTACCCTTTCAGAAGAACGTGATTATCTTTCAAATAAGCTTCTAGAGAGAATATGAACACAGCACTAACTTCTAACAATAGTGTAACCTATCCCGAATAACTTCTCATTTCAGAGTAGCACATGTGCGTTTCTCACAAAAGGATTTCAAGAAATTCTTACCGTTTCAAAAGAAAGTGATTATCTTTCAAAGTAAAGTTTCTACAGAGAAAATGAACACTGCTTTAACTTCGAACAGTACTTTGACAAATCCCAAACTAGGGCTTCTCATTTCAGAGTAACACTTGTGCCTTTCTCACAAAAGCATTTCATGAAATTCTTACCCTTTCAAGAGAACGTGATTATCTTCCAAAGTAAAGCTTCTAGAGAGAAAATGAACTCTGTTCTAACTTTGAACAGTATTTAGACATATTCTAAGCTACGGCTTCTCATTTCAGAGTAACACTGTGTGTTTCTCACAAAAGCATTTCATGAAATTCTTACCCTTTCAAGAGAACGTGATTATCTTTCAAAGTAAAGCTTCTAGAGAGACAATGAACTCTGCACTTACTTCGAACAGTACGTTGACAATTCCCAAACTAGGGCTTCTCATTTCAGAGTAACACATGAGTGTTTCTCACAAAAGCATTTCATGAAATTCTTACCCTTTCAAGAGAACGTGATTATCTTTCAAAGTAAAGCTTCTAGAGAGAAAATGAACTCTGCTCTAACTTCGAACAGTATGTAGACATATCCCAAACTACGGCTTCTCATTTCAGAGTAACACTGTGTGCCTTTCTCACAAAAGCATTTCATGAAATTCTTACCCTTTCAAGAGAACGTGATTATCTTTCAAAGTAAAGCTTCTAGAGAGAAAATGAACTCTGCACTTACTTCGAACAGTACGTTGACAATATCCCAAACTAGGGCTTCTCATTTCAGAGTAACCCATGAGTGTTTCTCACAAAAGCATTTCATGAAATTTTTACCCTTTCAAATGAACCTGATTATCTTTCAATGTAAAGCTTCAACACAGAAAATGAACACTGCGCTAACTTCTAACAATAGTGTAACATATCCCGAATAACAACTTCTCATTTCAGAGTAACACATGTGCGTTTCTCACAAAAGCATTTCATGAAATACTTACCCTTTCAGAAGAACGAGATTATCTTTCAAATAAGCTTCTAGAGAGAAAATGAACACAGCACTAACTTCTAACAATAGTGTAACCTATCCCGAATAACTTCTCATTTCAGAGTAGCACATGTGCGTTTCTCACAAAAGGATTTCAAGAAATTCTTACCTTTCCAAAGAAAGTGATTATCTTTCAAAGTAAAGTTTCTACAGAGAAAATGAACACTGCTTTAACTTCGAACAGTACTTTGACAAATCCCAAACTAGGGCTTCTCATTTCAGAGTAACACTTGTGCCTTTCTCACAAAAGCATTTCATGAAATTCTCACCCTTTCAAGAGAACGTGATTATCTTTCAAAGTAAAGCTTCTAGAGAGACAATGAACTCTGCACTTACTTCGAACAGTAGGTTCACATATCCCAAACTACGGCTTCTCATTTCAGAGTAACCCATGAGTGTTTCTCACAAAAGCATTTCATGAAATTTTTACCCTTTCAAATGAACCTGATTATCTTTCAATGTAAAGCTTCAACACAGAAAATGAACACTGCGCTATCTTCTAACAATAGTGTATCATATCCCGAATAACAACTTCTCATTTCAGAGTAACACATGTGCGTTTCTCACAAAAGCATTTCATGAAATACTTACCCTTTCAGAAGAACGTGATTATCTTTCAAATAAGCTTCTAGAGAGAATATGAACACAGCACTAACTTCTAACAATAGTGTAACCTATCCCGAATAACAACTTCTCATTTCAGAGTAGCACATGTGCGTTTCTCACAAAAGGATTTCAAGAAATTCTTACCTTTCAAAAGAAAGTGATTATCTTTCAAAGTAAAGTTTCTACAGAGAAAATGAACACTGCTTTAACTTCGAACAGTACTTTGACAAATCCCAAACTAGGGCTTCTAATTTCAGAGTAACACTTGTGCCTTTCTCACAAAAGCATTTCATGAAATTCTTACCCTTTCAAGAAAACGTGATTATCTTCCAAAGTAAAGCTTCTAGAGAGAAAATGAACTCTGTTCTAACTTTGAACAGTATTTAGACATATTCTAAGCTACGGCTTCTCATTTCAGAGTAACACTGTGTGTTTCTCACAAAAGCATTTCATGAAATTCTTACCCTTTCAAGAGAACGTGGTTATCTTTCAAAGTAAAGCTTCTAGAGAGACAATGAACTCTGCACTTACTTCGAACAGTACGTTGACAATTCCCAAACTAGGGCTTCTCATTTCAGAGTAACACATGAGTGTTTCTCACAAAAGCATTTCATGAAATTCTTACCCTTTCAAGAGAACGTGATTATCTTTCAAAGTAAAGCTTCTAGAGAGAAAATGAACTCTGTTCTAACTTTGAACAGTATTTAGACATATTCTAAGCTACGACTTCTCATTTCAGAGTAACACTGTGTGTTTCTCACAAAAGCATTTCATGAAATTCTTACCCTTTCAAGAGAACGTGATTATCTTTCAAAGTAAAGCTTCTAGAGAGACAATGAACTCTGCACTTACTTCGAACAGTACGTTGACAATTCCCAAACTAGGGCTTCTCATTTCAGAGTAACCCATGAGTGTTTCTCACAAAAGCATTTCATGAAATTTTTACCCTTTCAAATGAACCTGATTATCTTTCAATGTAAAGCTTCAACACAGAAAATGAACACTGCGCTAACTTCTAACAATAGTGTAACATATCCCGAATAACAACTTCTCATTTCAGAGTAACACATGTGCGTTTCTCTCAAAAGCATTTCATGAAATACTTACCCTTTCAGAAGAACGTGATTATCTTTCAAATAAGCTTCTAGAGAGAATATGAACACAGCACTAACTTCTAACAATAGTGTAACCTATCCCGAATAACTTCTCATTTCAGAGTAGCACATGTGCGTTTCTCACAAAAGGATTTCAAGAAATTCTTACCTTTCCAAAGAAAGTGATTATCTTTCAAAGTAAAGTTTCTACAGAGAAAATGAACACTGCTTTAACTTCGAACAGTACTTTGACAAATCCCAAACTAGGGCTTCTCATTTCAGAGTAACACTTGTGCCTTTCTCACAAAAGCATTTCATGAAATTCTTACCCTTTCAAGAGAACGTGATTATCTTTCAAAGTAAAGCTTCTAGAGAGAAAATGAACTCTGCACTAACTTTGAACAGTAGGTTAGACATATCCCAAACTAGGGCTTCTCATTTCAGAGTAACACATGTGTGTTTCTCACAAAAGCATTTCATGAAATTCTTACCCTTTCAAAAGAACGTGATTATCTTTCAAAGTAAAGCTTCTAGAGAGAAAATGAACTCTGCACTTACTTCGAACAGTAGGTTGACATATCCCAAACTAGGGCTTCTCATTTCAGAGTAACACATGAGTGTTTCTCACAAAAGCATTTCATGAAATTTTTACCCATTCAAATGAACGTGATTATCTTTCAATGTAAAGCTTCAACACAGACAATGAACACTGCGCTAACTTGTAACAGTAGTGTAACATATCCCGAATAACAAGCTTCTCATTTCAGAGTAACACATGTGCGTTTCTCACAAAAGCATTTCATGAAATACTTACCCTTTCAGAAGAACGTGATTATCTTTCAAATAAGCTTCAAGAGAGAATATGAACACAGCACTAACTTCTAACAATAGTGTAACCTATCCCGAATAAACTTCTCATTTCAGAGTAGCACATGTGCGTTTCTCACAAAAGGATTTCAAGAAATTCTTACCTTTCAGAAGAAAGTGATTATCTTTCAAAGTAAAGTTTCTAGAGAGAAAATGAACACTGCTTTAACTTCGAACAGTACTTTGACAAATCCCAAACTAGGGCTTTTCATTTCAGAGTAACACTTGTGCCTTTCTCACAAAAGCATTTCATGAAATTCTCACCCTTTCAAGAGAATGTGATTATCTTCCAAAGTAAAGCTTCTAGAGAGAAAATGAACTCTGTTCTAACTTTGAACAGTAGGTTGACATATCCCAAACTAGGGCTTCTCATTTCAGAGTAACACTTGTGCTTTCTCACAAAAGCATTTCATGAAATTCTTACCCTTTCAAGAGAACGTGATTATCTTTCAAAGTAAAGCTTCTAGAGAGACAATGAACTCTGCACTTACTTCGAACTGTACGTTGACATATCCCAAACTAGGGCTTCTCATTTCAGAGTAACCCATGAGTGTTTCTCACAAAAGCATTTCATGAAATTTTTACCCTTTCAAATGAACCTGATTATCTTTCAATGTAAAGCTTCAACACAGAAAATGAACACTGCGCTAACTTCTAACAATAGTGTAACATATCCCGAATAACAACTTCTCATTTCAGAGTAATAGCACATGTGCGTTTCTCACAAAAGCATTTCATGAAATTCTTACCCTTTCAGAAGAACGTGATTATCTTTCAAATAAGCTTCTAGAGAGAAAATGAACACAGCACTAACTTCTAACAATAGTGTAACCTATCCCGAATAACAACTTCTCATTTCAGAGTAGCACATGTGCGTTTCTCACAAAAGGATTTCAAGAAATTCTTACCTTTCCAAAGAAAGTGATTATCTTTCAAAGTAAAGTTTCTACAGAGAAAATGAACACTGCTTTAACTTCGAACAGTACTTTGACAAATCCCAAACTAGGGCTTCTCATTTCAGAGTAACACTTGTGCCTTTCTCACAAAAGCATTTCATGAAATTCTCACCCTTTCAAGAGAACGTGATTATCTTTCAAAGTAAAGCTTCTAGAGAGACAATGAACTCTGCACTTACTTCGAACAGTAGGTTGACATATCCCAAACTACGGCTTCTCATTTCAGAGTAACCCATGAGTGTTTCTCACAAAAGCATTTCATGAAATTTTTACCCTTTCAAATGAACCTGATTATCTTTCAATGTAAAGCTTCAACACAGAAAATGAACACTGCGCTATCTTGTAACAATAGTGTATCATATCCCGAATAACAACTTCTCATTTCAGAGTAACACATGTGAGTTTCTCACAAAAGCATTTCATGAAATACTTACCCTTTCAGAAGAACGTGATTATCTTTCAAATAAGCTTCTAGAGAGAAAATGAACACAGCACTAACTTCTAACAATAGTGTAACCTATCCCGAATAACTTCTCATTTCAGAGTAGCACATGTGCGTTTCTCACAAAAGGATATCAAGAAATTCTTACCTTTACAAAGAAAGTGATTATCTTTCAAAGTAAAGTTTCTACAGAGAAAATGAACACTGCTTTAACTTCGAACAGTACTTTGACAAATCCCAAACTAGGGCTTTTCATTTCAGAGTAACACTTGTGCCTTTCTCACAAAAGCATTTCATGAAATTCTTACCCTTTAAAGAGAACGTGATTATCTTACAAACTAAAGCTTCTAGAGAGAAAATGAACTCTGTTCTAACTTTGAACAGTATTTAGACATATTTTAAGCTACGGCTTCTCATTTCAGAGTAACACTGTGTGTTTTTCACAAAGGAATTTCATGAAATTCTTACCCTTTTAAAAGAACGTTATTATCTTTCAAAGTAAAGCTTCTAGAGAGACAATGAACTCTGCACTTCGTTCGAACAGTAGGTTCACATATCCCAAACTATGGCTTCTCATTTCAGAGTAACCCATGAGTGTATCTCACAAAAGCATTTCATGAAATTTTTACCCTTTCAAATGAACCTGATTATCTTTCAATGTAAAGCTTCAACACAGAAAATGAACACTGCGCTAACTTCTAACAATAGTGTAACATATCCTGAATAACAACTTCTCATTTCAGAGTAACTAGCACATGTGCGTTTCTCACAAAAGCATTTCATGAAATACTTACCCTGTCAGAAGAACGTGATTATCTTTCAAATAAGCTTCTAGAGAGAAAATGAACACAGCACTAACTTCTAACAATAGTGTAACCTATCCCGAATAACAACTTCTCATTTCAGAGTATCACATGTGCGTTTCTCACAAAAGGATTTCAAGAAATTCTTACCGTTTAAAAGAAAGTGATTATCTTTCAAAGTAAAGTTTCTACAGAGAAAATGAACACTGCTTTAACTTCGAACAGTACTTTGACAAATCCCAAATTAGGGCTTCTCATTTCAGAGTAACACTTGTGCCTTTCTCACAAAAGCATTTCATGAAATTCTTACCCTTTCAAGAGAACGTGATTATCTTCCAAAGTAAAGCTTCTAGAGAGAAAATGAACTCTGTTCGAACTTTGAACAATATTTAGACATATTCTAAGCTACGGCTTCTCATTTCAGAGTAACACTGTGTGTTTCTCACAAAAGCATTTCATGAAATTCTCACCTTTTCAAAAGAACATGATTATATTTCAAATTGAATCTTCTAGAGAGACAATGAACTCTGCACTTACTTCGAACAGTACGTTGACAATTCCCAAACTAGGGCTTCTCATTTCAGAGTAACCCATGAGTGTATCTAACAAAAGCATTTCATGAAATTTTACCCTTTCAAATGAAGCTGATTATCTTTCAATGTAAAGCTTCAACACAGAAAATGAACACTGCGCTAACTTCTAACAATAGTGTAACATATCCCGAATAACAACTTCTAATTTCAGAGTAGCATATGTGCCTTTCTCACAAAAGCATTTCATGAAATTCTTACCCTTTAAAGAGAACGTGATTATCTTCCAAAGTAAAGCTTCTAGAGAGAAAATGAACTTTGTTCTAAATTTGAACAGTATTTAGACATATTCTAAGCTACGGCTTCTCATTTCATAGTAACACTGTTTGTTTTTCACAAAGGAATTTCATGAAATTCTTACCCTTTCAAGAGAACGTGATTATCTTTCAAATTAAAGCTTCTAGAGAGACAATGCACTCTCCACTTACTTCGAACAGTACGTTGACAATTCCCAAACTAGGGCTTCTCATTTCAGAGTAACCCATGAGTGTATCTCACAAAAGCATTTCATGAAATTTTTACCCTGTCAAATGAACCTGATTATCTTTCAATGTAAAGATTCAACACAGAAAATGAACACTGCGCTAACTTCTAACAATAGTGTAACATATCCCGAATATCAACTTCTAATTTCAGAGTAACACATGTGCGTTTCTCTCAAAAGCATTTCATGAAATACTTACCCTTTCAGAAGAACGTGATTATCTTTCATTTAAGATTCTAGAGAGAATATGAACACAGCACTAACTTCTAACAATAGTGTAACATATCCCGAGAAACAACTTCTCATTTCAGAGTAGCACATGTGCCTTTCTCACAAAAAAATTTCAAGAAATTCTTACCGTTTAAAAGAAAGTGATTATCTTTCAAAGTAAAGTTTCTACAGAGAAAATGAACACTGCTTTAACTTTGAACAGTACTTTGACAAATCCCAAACTAGGGCTTCTCATTTCAGAGTAACACTTGTGCCTTTCTCACAAAAGCATTTCATGAAATGCTCACCCTTTCAAGAGAACGTGATTATCTTTCAAAGTAAAGCTTCTAGAGAGACAATGAACTATGCACTTACTTCGAACAGTAGGTTCACATATCCCAAACTATGGCTTCTCACTTCAGAGTAACCCTTGATTATTTCTCACAAAAGAATTTCATGAAATTTTTACCATTCAAATGAACCTGATTATCTTTCAATGTAAAGCTTCAACACAGATAATGAACACTGCGCTATCTTGTAACAATAGTGTATCATATCCTGTATAACAACTTCTCATTTTAGAGTAACTAGCACATGTGCGTTTCTCACAAAAGCATTTCATGAAATACTTACTCTGTCAGAAGAACGTGATTATCTTTCAAATAAGCTTGTAGAGAGAAAATGAACACAGCACTATCTTCTGACATTAGTGTAACCTATCCCGAATAACAACTTCTCATTTCAGAGTAGCACATGTGCGTTTCTCACAAAAGGATTTCAAGAAATTCTAACCTTTCCAAAGAAAGTGATTATCTTTCAAAGTAAAGTTTCTACAGAGAAAATGAACACTGCTTTAACTTCGAACAGTACTTTGACAAATCCCAAACTAGGGCTTTTCATTTCAGAGTAACACTTGTGCCTTTCTCACAAAAGCATTTCAAGAAATTCTCACCCTTTCAAGAGAACGTGATTATCATTCAAAGTAAAGCTTCTAGAGAGACAATGAACTCTGCACTTACTTCGAACAGTAGGTTGACATATCCCAAACTAGGGCTTCTCATTACAGAGTAACCCATGAGTGTTTCTCACAAAAGCATTTCATGAAATTTTTACCCTTTCAAATGAACCTGATTATCTTTCAATGTAAAGCTTCAACAAAGAAAATGAACACTGCGATAACTTCTAACAATAGTGTAACATATCCCGAATAACAACTTCTCATTTCAGAGTAACACATGTGCCTTTCTCACAAAAGCATTTCATGAAATTCTTACCCTTTAAAGAGAACGTGATTATCTTCCAAAGTAAAGCTTCTAGAGAGAAAATGAACTCTGTTCTAACTTTGAACAGTATTTAGACATATTCTAAGCTACGGCTTCTCATTTCATAGTAACACTCTTTGTTTTTCACAAAGGAATTTCATGAAATTCTTACCCTTTCAAGAGAACGTGATTATCTTTCAAAGTAAAGCTTCTAGAGAGAAAATGAACTCTGCACTTACTTCGAACAGTACGTTGATAATTCCCAAACTAGGGCTTCTCATTTCAGAGTAACCCATGGGTGTATCTCACAAAAGCATTTCATGAAATTTTTACCCTTTCAAATGAACCTGATTATCTTTCAATGTAAAGCTTCAACACAGAAAATGAACACTGCGCTAACTTCTAACAATAGTGTAACATATCCTGTATAACAACTTCTCATTTTAGAGTAACTAGCACATGTGCGTTTCTCACAAAAGCATTTCATGAAATACTTACCCTGTCAGAAGAACGTGATTATCTTTCAAATAAGCTTCTAGAGAGAAAATGAACACAGCACTATCTTCTAACAATAGTGTAACCTATCCCGAAGAACAACTTCTCATTTCAGAGTAGCACATGTGCGTTTCTCACAAAGGATTTCAAGAAATTCTTACCGTTTAAAAGAAAGTGATTATCTTTCAAAGTAAAGTTTCTACAGAGAAAATGAACACTGCTTTAACTTCGAACAGTACTTTGACAAATCCCAAACTAGGGCTTCTCATTTCAGAGTAACACTTGTGCCTTTCTCACAAAAGCATTTCATGAAATTTTCACCCTTTCAAGAGAACGTGATTATCTTTCAAATTAAAGCTTCTAGAGAGACAATGAACTCTGCACTTACTTCGAACAGTAGGTTCACATATCCCAAACTACATCTTCTCTTTTCAGAGTAACCCATGAGTATTTCTCACAAAAGCATTTCATGAAATTTTTACCCATGCAAATGACCCTGATTATCTTTCAGTGTAAAGCTTCAACACAGATAATGAACACTGCGCTATCTTGTAACAATAGTGTATCACATCCCGAATAACAACTTCCCATTTCAGAGTAACACATGTGCGTTTCTCACAAAAGCATTTCATGAAATACTTACCCTTTCAGAAGAACGTGATTATCTTTCAAATAAGCTTCTAGAGAGAATATGAACACAGCACTAACTTCTAACAATAGTGTACCCTATCCCGAATAACTTCTCATTTCAGAGTAGCACATGTGCGTTTCTCACAAAAGGATTTCAAGAAATTCTTACCGTTTAAAAGAAAGTGATTATCTTTCAAAGTAAAGTTTCTACAGAGAAAATGAACACTGCTTTAACTTCGAACAGTACTTTGACAAATCCCAAACTAGGGCTTCTCATTTCTGAGTAACACTTGTGCCTTTCTCACAAAAGCATTTCATGAAATTCTCACACTTTCAAGAGAACGTGATTATCTTTCAAAGTAAAGCTTCTAGAGAGACAATGAACTCTGCACTCTCTTCGAACAGTAGGTCACATATCCCAAACTACGGCTTCTCATTTCAGAGTAACCCATGAGTATTTCTCACAAAAGAATTTCATGACTGGGCAGTCTGCAGGGGCTATACTGCCAGATACTTCCTCTCTATTCCTATCCCACCCAGCTAGCATCCACGGCCCTCCCCCACCTCCTCTAACCCCCCTCCCATCTTTGAACCACACAACAGCTCCCAGCTCAGCCTGTTTGGGCGCTGGGACAGGGTCCGAATTGAGAGGGCAATCGGGAGGGTAGTAGCTCCTTTGTCTAGGTGGCCTGCCTGCCCTGCGGCAGCAAGCTTGGCCCTTTGTTCGTGAGACACCCAAGCAGCAAGGAGATCAGAACCGACTGCCAGGAGAGACATCACCCGGGTGAGTGAGTTTCTGACCGCGGCGGCAGCCCGGGACAGGGAACTCAGACATCCCTCACCCCTCCTGCACTCCCTGGGCAGTCTGCAGGGGCTATATTGCCAGATACTTCCTCTCTATTCCTATCCCACCCAGCTAGCATCCACGGCCCTCACCCACCCCCTCTGACCCCCCTCCCCTCTTTGAACCACACAACAGCTCCCAGCTCAGCCTGTTTGGGCGCTGGGACAGGGTCCGAATTGGGAGGGCAACCGGGAGGGTAGTAGCTCCTTTGTCTAGGTGGCCTGCCTGCCCTGCGGCAGCAAGCTCAGCCCTTTGTTCGTGAGACACACAAGCAGCAGGGAGATCAGAACCGGCTGCCAGGAGAGACATCACTGGGGAGTTCAAGCTCAGCAGGACGGTCCCTGCTTCCACACTGAAGAGATACACCCAGCGTCTCAGTCACATCAAAGACTGGACCAAGAAACCAGGCCTCTCTTGGCTTCATTTGAAAGAGGAGATGGGAAGGTGCCAATGTAAGAATTCCTCCAATAACCCGAAAGGCAACATGACATCACCAGAACCCAGGGATCCCGAAATAAGAATTGTACACCCTACTTCAGAAGAAGTAGAAGAAATCGACTCAAAAGTGAATTTTTTGAAAATAATAGAAGACCTTAAACAGGAGGTGAAAATCTGCCATAAACAATTAGAGATTACAAACAAAAAGGTAGAGGAAATGAATAAATCGCTCAAAGATACCCAAGAATACCAAGAGAAACAAGAAAATGCAATCAAACAGGTAAGGGAAATGGTTCAAGACCTGAAGAATGAAATGGAAGTAATGAAGAAAACACAAACCGAGGGAAGGTTGGAGATGGAAAATCTGGGTAAACGAACAGGAACTACAGAGACAAGTACTACCAACAGACTACAAGAGTTAGAAGAAAGAATGTCAGACACTGAAGATACCATAGAGAAAATTAACACACTGATCAAAGAAAACAATAAAACCAACAAATTCTCATCACAAAACATTCAGGAAATATGGGACACAATAAAAAGACCAAACCTAAGAATAATTGGGATAGAAGAAGGAGAAGAAGTACAGCTCAATGGTTCAGAAAATATATTTAATAAAATTATAGAAGAAAACTTTCCCAGCCTAAAGAAAGATATTCCTTTGAAGGTTCAAGAAGCATACAGAACACCGAATAGACTGGACCAAAAAAAAACATCTCCTCGCCATATAATAATCAGAACACAAAACATCCAGAATAAAGAAAGAATATTAAGAGCTGCAAAGGAAAAAGGTCAAGTTACTTATAAAGGTAAACCTATCAGACTTACACCTGACTACTCTATGGAAACCATGAAAGCCAGAAGGTCCTGGATAGATGTACTGCAGAAGCTAAGAGAACATGGATGCAAGCCGAGACTACTATACCCAGCCAAGCTTTCGTTCACTATAAATGGAGAAAACAAAATTTTCCAGGATAAAAACAAATTTAAACAATACGTAGCCACAAATCCAGCCTTACAGAAAGTAATAGAAGGAAAATCACAAACCAAGGAGACCAACAATGTCCACAATAACTCAAACTTCTAGACACCCTTTACCAGCGCAACTAAAAGAAAGCAAACACACAAACTCTAGGGCTAAAAAAGTGACCGGAGTTAGCAACCACTGGTCATTAATATCCCTTAATGTCAATGGACTCAACTCACCTATAAAAAGGCACAGGCTAAGAGATTGGATACGCAAACAGGATCCAACATTCTGCTGTTTACAGGAAACACACCTCAACCACAAAGACAGGCACCTACTCAGAGTAAAGGGATGGGAAAAGGTTTATCAAGCAAATGGACCTAAGAAACAAGCAGGAGTGGCCATACTAATTTCTAACAAAGTTGACTTCAAACTTAAATCAATCAGAAGAGATGGAGAGGGATATTTTATACTCATAACAGGAACAATTGATCAGGATGAGGTCTCAATCCTGAATATCTATGCCCCTAACATAAAAGCACCCACATATGTAAAAGAAACCTTACTAAAACTCAAAGCCGCCATCAAACAGCACACACTAATAGTGGGAGATCTCAACACGCCTCTTTCACCAATGGACAGGTCAATCAGACAAAAACCTAACAGAGAAATAAGAGAATTAATGGAGGTATTGAATCAAATGGACTTAACAGACATCTATAGAACATTCCACCCAAATAGGAAAGAATATACCTTCTTCTCTGCAGCTCATGGAACCTTCTCAAAAATTGACCACATCCTCGGTAACAAAGCAAACTTCCACAGTTACAAAAAAATATCCATAACCAACTGTGTCTTATCAGATCACCACGGACTAAAGTTAGAATTCAACAACAAAGCTACCCCCAGAAAGCCTGCAAACTCATGGAAACTGAATAGTCAACTATTGACCCACAACTGGATTAAAAAAGAAATAAAGAAAGAAATTAAAGTCTTCCTTGAATTCAATGAAAATAAAGAATCAACATACTCAAACTTATGGGACACTTTGAAAGCAGTCCTAAGGGGAAAGTTCATAGCCCTTAGTGCCCACTTAAAGAAAACAGAGAAAGCATACATTGGAGACTTAACAGCCCACCTGAAAGCTCTAGAATAAAAAGAAGCAGACTCACCTAGGAGGAGTAGAAGACTGGAAATAATCAAACTGAGGGCTGAAATCAACAAAATAGAAACACAGAAAACAATCCAAAGAATCAATGAAACAAAAAGCTGGTTCCTGGAGAAAATCAACAAAATTGATAAACCCCTATCCAAACTAATCAAACGGCAGAGAGAGAATTTGCAAATTAATAAGATCAGAAATGAAATGGGGGACATAACCACAGACATAGAGGAAATTCAGAGAATCATTAGATCTTACTACAAAAGCCTGTATGCCACAAAACTGGAAAATGTAAAAGAAATGGACACTTTTTTAGATAAATACCATATACCAAAGTTAAATCAGGACCAGGTGAACAACCTAAATAGACCTGTCAGTCGCGAAGAATTAGAAGCTGTTATCAAAAACCTCCCTACCAAAAAAAAGCCCAGGACCAGACGGTTTCAATGCGGAATTCTACCAGAATTTCCAAGAAGACCTAATACCTATACTCCTTAAGGTATTTCACAATATAGAAACAGAAGAGTCATTGCCAAATTCCTTTTATGAAGCTACCGTCACTCTGATACCAAAACCACACAAAGACTCAACCAAGAAAGAGAATTACAGGCCAATCTCACTCATGAACATCGACGCAAAAATTCTCAACAAAATACTGGCTAACCGTATCCAAGAACACATTAGAAAAATTATCCATTATGATCAAGTAGGCTTCATCCCAGAGATGCAAGGCTGGTTCAACATACGAAAATCTATCAATGTAATCCATCATATAAATAAACTGAAAGAAAAAAACCATATGATCATTTCATTAGATGCTGAAAAAGCTTTTGACAAAATTCAACATCCCTTCATGATAAAAGTCTTGGAGAGATTAGGGATACAAGGGTCATACCTAAATATAATAAAAGCTATTTACAGCAAACCGACAGCTAACATCAAACTAAACGGAGAGAAACTCAAAGCCATCCCACTTAAATCAGGAACACGACAAAGCTGTCCACTCTCTCCATACCTCTTCAATATAGTGCTTGAAGTTTTAGCAATAGCAATAAGACAACATAAGGGGATCAAGGGGATTCGAATTGGAAAGGAAGAAGTTAAACTTTCGTTATTTGCAGATGATATGATAGTGTACATAAGCGACCCCAAAAACTCCACCAAAGAACTCCTACAGCTGATAAACACCTTTAGTAATGTGGCAGGATACAAGATCAACTCCAAAAAATCAGTCGCCCTCCTATACACAAAGGATATGGAAGCAGAGAGGGAAATCAGAGAAGCATCACCTTTCACGATAGCCACAAACAGCATAAAATATCTCGGGGTAACTCTAACCAAAGAAGTGAAGGATCTATTTGACAAGAACTTTAAGGCATTGAAGAAAGAAATTGAAGAGGATACCAGAAAATGGAAGGATCTCCCTTGCTCGTGGATTGGGAGGATCAACATAGTAAAAATGGCAATCCTACCAAAGGCAATTTATAGATTCAATGCTATCCCCATCAAGATCCCATTAAAATTCTTCACGGATCTTGAAAGGACAATAATCAACTTTATATGGAATAACAAAAAACCCAGGATAACCAAAACAATCTTGTACAACAAAGGTACTTCTGGAGGTATTACCATCCCTGACTTTAAACTCTACTATAGAGCTACAGTAATGAAAACAGTGTGGTATTGGCATAAAAATAGAGAAGTTGACCAATGGAATCGTGTAGAAGACCCAGATCTTAACCCACAAACCTATGAACACCTCATTTTCGATAAAGGTGCTAAAAGTATACAATGGAAGAAAGAAAGCATCTTAAACAAATGGTGCTGGCACAACTGGATGTCAACCTGTAGAAGAATGAAAATTGACCCATACCTATCACCATGCACAAAACTCAAGTCCAAATGGATCAAAGACCTCAATATCAGTCCGAACACACTGAACCTGATAGAAGAGAAAGTGGGATGTACCCTACAACAGATTGGCACAGGCGATCGCTTCCTAGGTATAACCCCAGCAGCACAGTCATTAAGGGCAACATTGAATAAATGGGACTTACTGAAACTGAGAAGCTTCTGTAAAGCAAAAGACACTGTCACTAAGACAAAAAGGCAACCCACTGATTGGGAGAAGATCTTCACCAACTCCGCAACAGACAAAGGTCTGATCTCCAAAATATATAAAGAACTCAAGAAACTAGACTTTAAAATGCTAATTAACCCAATTAAAAAATGGGGCACTGATCTCAAGAGAGAATTCTCAACAGAAGAAGTTCAAATGGCCAAAAGGCACTTAAGGTCATGCTCAGCCTCCTTAGCGATCAGGGAAATGCAAATCAAAACAACATTGAGATATCACCTTACACCTGTCAGAATGGCTAAAATCAAAAACACCAATGATAACCTTTGCTGGAGAGGCTGTGGAGAAAGGGGTACCCTCATCCATTGCTGGTGGAGGTGCAGACTTGTGCAGCCACTTTGGAGAGCAGTGTGGCGGTTTCTCAGAAAAATTGGGATCAACATACCCATGGACCCAGCAATGCCACTCTTGGGAATATACCCACGAGATGCCCGATCATATGACAAGGACATTTGTTCAACTATGTTCATAGCAGCATTATTTGTAATAGCCAGAACCTGGAAACAACCTAGATGCCCTTCAATGGAAGAATGGATGAAGAAAGTATGGAATATATATACATTAGAATACTACTCAGTGGTAAAAAAACAATGACTTCGCGAAGTTTGCATGCAAATGGATGGAAATAGAAAACACTATCCTGAGCGAGGTAACCCAGACCCAAAAAGATGAACATGGGATGTACTCACTCATAATTGGTTTCTAGAGATAAATAAAGGTCAGTGAGTCTATAATTTGATATCCTTAAGAAACTAAATAAGAAGGTGAACCCAAAGAAAAGCATATAGCCATCCTCCTGGTTATGGGAAGTAGACCAGATTGCCGGGCAAAAATTTGGGATCTTGGGGGTGTGGTGGGAGGGGGGTAAGGGGAGAAGGGGAGAGAAATGTGAGAAGGGGAGGGTGGGGGGAACTTGGGGAAACGGGATGATTGGGATAAAGGAATGTGGGTTAGGGGAGCAGAGAAGCACACATCTTAATTAAGGGAGCCATCTTAGGGGTGGCAAGAGACTTGGATCTAGAGGGGCTCCCAGGTGCCCAGGGCGATGTCCCCAGCTAGCTCCTGGGGCAGCTGTGGATAGGGAACCTGAAATGACTCTATCTCATAACCATACTGATGAATATCTTGCATATCACCATAGAATCTTCATCTGGCGATGGATGGAGATAGAGACAAAGACCCACACTGGAGCACTGGACTGAGCTCCCAAAGTCCCAATGAGGAGCAGAAGGAGAGAGAATATGAGCAAAGAAGTCAGGACCACAAGGGGTGTGCCCACCCGTGGAGACAGTGGGGCTGATTCTTTGGGAGCTCACCAAGGCCAGCTGAACTCTGACTGAAATAGCATGGGATAAAACCGGACTCTCTGAATTTGGCGGACAATGAGGGCTGCTGAGAAGCCAAGGACCATGGCACCGGGTTTTGATCCTACTTCATGCTCTGGCTTTGTGGGAGCCTACCCAGTTTGGATGTTCACCTTCCTAGACCAGGATTGAGGGGGGGAGGACTTTGGACTTTCCTCAGGGCAGGGAACCCTGACTGCTCTTCAGGCTGGAGAGGGAGGGGGAGGAGTGGGGGGGAGGGGAGGAGGAGAGGGAGGAGTGGGAGGGAAATGGGAGGCGGGGAGGAGGCAGAAATTGCTTTTTTTTTCTAATAAAAAAAAAAAGAAAAAAAAAAAAAAGAAAAATATATTAAGAGAATTTTTTTTTGATTTTGTAATGAGAAGAATAACATTTCAGTCACTTTTTTAAAAATCAGATGATAGGAAAGATTATTTTGATGTGGGAGTGTCCTATATCAATCTGTTGATTTCATTGGTTAAAAATAAAGAAACTGCCTGAGCCCATTGATAGGCCAACCCTTAGGTGGGTGGAGTAGACAGAGAGGATTCTGGGAAAGAGAAGCTGAGTCAGGGAGTCGCCATGATGCCCGCACTGCAGAGAGACGCAGGCTAGAATCTCCCTGGTAAGCACAGCATGGGGTGCTACACAGATTATCAGAAATGGGCTAGTCCAGATGCAAGAGCTAGCCAATAAGAGGCTGGAACTAATGGGCCAGGCAGTGTTTAAAATAAAAAAAAAAAAGAATTTCATGAAATTTTTACCCATTCGAATGAACCTGATATTCTTTCAATGTAAAGCTTCAACACAGATAATGAACACTGCGCTATCTTGTTACAATAGTGTATCATATCCCGAATAACAACTTCTCATTTCAGAGTAACACATGTGCGTTTCTCACAAAAGCATTTCATGAAATACTTACCCTTTCAGAAGAACGTGATTATCTTTCAAATAAGCTTCTAGAGAGAATATGAACACAGCACTAACTTCTAACAATAGTGTAACCTATCCCGAATAACTTTTCATTTCAGAGTAGCACATGTGCGTTTCTCAAAAAGGATATCAAGAAATTCTTACCGTTCCAAAGAAAGTGATTATCTTTCAAAGTAAAGTTTCTTCAGAGAAAATGAACACTGCTTTAACTTCGAACAGTACTTTGACAAATCCAAAATTAGGGCTTCTCATTTGAGAGTAACACTTGTGCCTTTCTCACAAAAGCATTTCAAGAAATTCTCACCCTTTCAAGAGAACGTGATTATCTTTCAAATTAAAGCTTCTAGAGAGACAATGAACTCTGCACTTACTTCGAACAGTACATTGACAATTCCCAAACTAGGGCTTCTCATTTCAGAGTAACCCATGAGTGTATCTCACAAAAGCATTTCATGAAATTTTTACCCTTTCAAATGAACCTGATTATCTTTCAATGTAAAGCTTCAACACAGAAAATGAACACTGCGCTAACTTCTAACAATAGTGTAACATATATCGAATAACAACTTCTAATTTCAGAGTAACACATGTGCGTTTCTCTCAAAAGCATTTCATGAAATACTTACCCTGTCAGAAGAACGTGATTATCTTTCAAATAAGCTTCTAGAGAGAATATGAACACAGCACTAACTTCTAACAATAGTGTACCCTATCCCGAATAACTTCTCATTTCAGAGTAGCACATGTGCGTTTCTCACAAAAGGATTTCAAGAAATTCTTACCTTTCCAAAGAAAGTGATTATCTTTCAAAGTAAAGTTTCTACAGAGAAAATGAACACTGCTTTAACTTCGAACAGTACTTTGACAAATCCCAAACTAGGGCTTCTCATTTCAGAGTAACACTTGTGCCTTTCTCACAAAAGCATTTCATGAAATTCTCACACTTTCAAGAGAACGTGATTATCTTTCAAAGTAAAGCTTCTAGAGAGACATTGAACTCTGCACATACTTCGAACAGTAGGTTCACATATCCCAAACTATGGCTTCTCATTTCAGAGTAACCCATGAGTATTTCTCACAAAAGAATTTCATGAAATTTTTACCCATTCAAATGAACCTGATTATCTTTCAATGTAAAGCTTCAACACAGATAATGAACACTGCGCTATCTTGTAACAATAGTGTATCATATCCCGAATAACAACTTCTAATTTCAGAGTAACACATATGCGTTTCTCTCAAGCATTTCATGAAATACTTACCCTGTCAGAAGAACGTGATTATCTTTCAAATAAGCTTCTAGAGAGAATATGAACACAGCACTAACTTCTAACAATAGTGTAACCTATCCCGAATAACTTCTCATTTCAGAGTAGCACATGTGCGTTTCTCACAAAAGGATATCAAGAAATTCTTACCTTTCCAAAGAAAGTGATTATCTTTCAAAGTAAAGTTTCTACAGAGAAAATGAACACTGCTTTAACTTCGAACAGTACTTTGACAAATCCCAAACTAGGGCTTCTCATTTCAGAGTAACACTTGTGCCTTTCTCATAAAAGCATTTCAAGAAATTCTCACCCTTTCAAGAGAACGTGATTATCTATCAAAGTAAAGCTTCTAGAGAGACAATGAACTCTGCACTTACTTCGAACAGTAGGTTGACATATCCCAAACAAGGGCTTCTCATTTCAGAGTAACACATGAGTGTTTCTCACAAAAGCATTTCATGAAATTTTTACCCTTTCAAACGAACCTGATTATCTTTCAATGTAAAGCTTCAACAAAGAAAATGAACACTGCGCTATCTTGTAACAATAGTGTATCATATCCCGAATAACAACTTCTCATTTCAGAGTAACTATCACATGTGCGTTTCTCACAAAAGCATTTCATGAAATACTTACCCTTTCAGAAGAACGTGATTATCTTTCAAATAAGGTTCTAGAGAGAAAATGAACACAGCACTAACTTCTAACAATAGTGTAACCTATCCCGAATAACAACTTCTCATTTCAGAGTAGCACATGTGCGTTTCTCACAAAAGGATTTCAAGAAATTCTTACCATTTAAAAGAAAGTGATTATCTTTCAAAGTAAAGTTTCTACAGAGAAAAAGAACACTGCTTTAACTTCGAACAGTATTTTGTCAAATCGCAAATTAGGGCTTCTCATTTCAGAGTAACACTTGTGCCTTTCTCACAAAAGCATTTCATGAAATTCTTACCCTTTCAAGAGAACGTGATTATCTTCCAAAGTAAAGCTTCTAGAGAGAAAATGAACTCTGTTCTAACTTTGAACAATATTTAGACATATTCTGTGCTACGGCTTCTCATTTCAGAGTAACACTGTGTGTTTTTCAAAAAAGCATTTCATGAAATTCTTACCCTTTCAAGAGAACGTGGTTATCTTTCAAAGTAAAGCTTCTAGAGAGACAATGAACTCTGCACTTACTTCGAACAGTACGTTGACAATTCCCAAACCAGGGCTTCTCATTTCATAGTAACACATGAGTGTTTCTCACAAAAGCATTTCATGAAATTTTTAACCTTTCAAATGAACCTGATCATCTTTCAATGTAAAGCTTCAACATAGAAAATGAACACCGCGCTAACTTCTAACAGTAGTGTAACATATCCCGAATAACAACTTCTCATTTCAGAGTAACTAGCACATATGCGTTTTTCTCAAAAGCATTTCATGAAATACTTACCCTTTCAGAAGAACGTGATTATCTTTCAAATAAGCTTCTAGAAAGATTATGAACACAGCACTAACTTCTAACAATAGTGTAACCTTTCCCGAATAACAACTTCTCATTTCAGAGTAGCACATGTGCGTTTCTCACAAAAAGATTTCAAGAAATTCTTACCTTTCCAAAGAAAGTGATTATCTTTCAAAGTAAAGTTTCTACAGAGAAAATGAATACTGCTTTAACTTCGAACAGTACTTTGACAAATCCCAAACTAGGGCTTCTCATATCATAGTAACACTTGTGCCTTTCTCACAAAATCATTTCATGAAATTCTCATCCTTTCAAGAGATCGTAATTATCTTTCAAAGTAAAGCTTCTAGAGAGACAATGAACTCTGCACTTACTTCAAACAGTAGGCTGACATATCCCAAACTAGGGCTTCTCATTTCAGAGTCACCCATGAGTGTTTCTCACAAAAGCATTTCATGAAATTTTTACCCATTCAAATGAACCTGATTATCTTTCAATGTAAAGCTTCAACACAGAAAATGAACAATGCGCTATCTTGTAACAATAGTGTGTCATATCCCGAATAACAACTTCTCATTTCAGAGTAACACATGTGCGTTTCTCACAAAAGCATTTTATGAAATACTTACCCTTTCAGAAGAACGTGATTATCTTTCAAATAAGCTTCTAGAGAGAAAATGAACACTGAGCTAACTTCTAACAATAGTGTAACATATCCCGAATAACAACTTCTCATTTCAGAGTAACACATGTGCGTTTCTCACAAAAGGATTTCAAGAAATTCTTACCTTTCCAAAGAAAGTGATTATCTTTCAAAGTAAAGTTTCTACAGAGAAAATGAACACTGCTTTAACTTCGAACAGTACTTTGACAAATCCCAAACTAGGGCTTCTCATTTCAGAGTAACACTTGTGCCTTTCTCATAAAAGCATTTCATGAAATTCTCACCCTTTCAAGAGAATGTGATTATCTTTCAAAGTAAAGCTTCTAGAGAGACAATGATCTCTGCACTTACTTCGAACAGTAGGTTGACATATCGCAAACTAGGGCTTCTCATTTCAGAGTAACCCATGAGTGTTTCTCACAAAAGCATTTCATGAAATTTTTACCCATTCAAATGAACCTAATTATCTTTCAATGTAAAAATTCAACACAGAAAATGAACACTGCGCTAACTTCTAACAATAGTGTAACATATCCCAAATAACAACTTCTCATTTCAGAGTAACTAGCACATGTGCGTTTCTCACAAAAGCATTTCCTGAAATACTTACCCTGTCAGAGGAACGTGATTATCTTTCAGATAAGCTTCTAGAGAGAAAATGAACACAGCACTAACTTCTAACAATAGTGTAACCTATCCCGAATAACAACTTCTCATTTCAGAGTAGCACATGTGCGTTTCTCACAAAAGGATTTCAAGAAATTTTTAACGTTTAAAAGAAAGTGATTATCTTTCAAAGTAAAGTTTCGACAGAGAAAATGAACACTGCTTTAACTTTGAACAGTACTTTGACAAATCCCAAATTTGGGCTTCTCATTTGAGAGTAACACTTGTGCCTTTCTCACAATAGCAGTTCATGAAATTCTTACCCTTTCAAGAAAACGTGATTATCTTTCAAAGTAAAGCTTCTAGAGAGACAATGAACTCTGCACTTACTTCGAACAGTATGTTGACAATTCCCAAACTAGGGCTTCTCATTTCAGAGTAACACATGAGTGTTTCTCACAAAAGCATTTCATGAAATATTTACCCTTTCAAATGAACTTGATTATCTTTCAATGTAAAGCTTCAACACAGAAAATGAACACTGCGCTAACTTCTAACAATAGTGTAACATATCCCGAATAACAACTTCTCATTTCAAAGTAACTAGCTCATGTGCGTTTCTCACAAAAGCATTTCATGAAATACTTACCCTGTCAGAAGAACGTGATTATCTTTCAAATAAGCTTCTAGAGAGAATATGAACACAGCACTAACTTGTAACAATACTGTAACTTATCCCGAATAACAACTTCTCATTTCAGAGTAGCACATGTGCGTTTCTCACAAAAGGATTTCAAGAAATTCTTATCATTTAAAAGAAAGTGATTATCTTTCAAGGTAAAGTTTCTACAGAGAATATGAACACTGCTTTAACTTCGAACAGTACTTTGACAAATCCCAAATTAGGGCTTCTCATTTCAGGGTAACACTTGTGCCTTTCTCACAAAAGCATTTCATGAAATTCTTACCCTTTCAAGAGAACGTGATTATCTTCCAAAGTAAAGCTTCTAGAGAGAAAATGAACTCTGTTCTAACTTTGAACAGTATTTAGACATATTCTAGCTACGGCTTCTCATTTCAGAGTAACACTGTGTGTTTCTCACAAAAGCATTTCATGAAATTCTTACCCTTTCAAAAGAACGTGATTATCTTTCAAAGTAAAGCTTCTAGAGAGACAATGAACTCTGCACTTACTTCGAACAGTACGTTGACAATTCCCAAACTAGGGCTTCTCATTTCAGAGTAACACATGAGTGTTTCTCACAAAAGCCTTTCCTGAAATTTTTACCCTTTCAAATGAACCTGATTATCTTTCAATGTAAAGTTTCAACACAGAAAATGAACACTGCACTAACTTCTAACAATAGTGTAACATATCCCGAATAACAACTTCTCATTTCAGAGTAACACATGTGCATTTCTCTAAAGCATTTCATGAAATACTTACCCTTTCAGAAGAAAGTTATTATCTTTCAAATAAGCTTCTAGAGAGAAAATGAACACAGCACTAACTTCTAACAATAGTGTAACCTATCCCAAATAACAACTTCTCATTTCAGAGTAGCACATGTGCGTTTCTCACAAAAGGATTTCAAGAAATTCTTACCTTTCCAAAGAAAGTGATTATCTTTCAAAGTAAAGTTTCTACAGAGAAAATGAACACTGCTTTAACTTCAAACAGTACTTTGACAAATCCCAAACTAGGGCTTCTCATTTCAGAGTAACACTTGTGCCTTTCTCACAAAAGCATTTCATGAAATACTTACCCTTTCAGAAGAACGAGATTGTCTTTCATATAAGCTTTTAGAGAGAAAATGAACACTGCTCTAACTTTGAACACTATATAGACATATTCCAAATTAGCCCTTCTCATTTCAGAGTAACACATGTGCGTTTATCACAAAAGCATTTCATGAAATACTTACCCATTCAAGAGAACGTGATTATCTTACAAAGTAAAGCTTCTAGAGAGAAAATGAACTCTGTTCTAACTTTGAACAGTATTTAGACATATTCTAAGCTACGGCTTCTCATTTCAGAGTAACACTGTGTGTTTCTCACAAAGGCATTTCATGAAATTCTTACCCTTTCAAGAGAACGTGGTTATCTTTCAAAGTAAAGCTTCTAGAGAGACAATGAAGTCTGCACTTACTTCGAACAGTACGTTGACAATTCCCAAACTAGGGCTTCTCATTTCAGAGTAAGCCATGAGTGTTTCTCACAAAAGCATTTCATGAAATATTTACCCTTTCAAATGAACCTGATTATCTATCAATGTAAAGCTTCAACACAGAAAATGAACACTGCGCTAACTTCTAACAATAGTGTAACATATCCCGAATAACAACTTCTCATTTCAGAGTAACTAGCACATGTGCGTTTCTCACAAAAGCATTTCATGGAATACTTACCCTTTCAGAAGAACGTGATTATCTTTCAAATAAGCTTCTAGAGAGAAAATGAACACAGCACTAACTTCTAACAATACTGTAACCTATCCCGAATAACAACTTCTCATTTCAGAGTAGCACATTTGCGTTTCTCACAAAAGGATTTCAAGAAATTCTTATCATTCCAAAGAAAGTGATTATCTTTCAAAGTAAAGATTCTAAAGAGAAAATGAACACTGCTTTAACTTCGAACAGTACTTTGACAAATCCCAAACTATGGCTTCTCATTTCAGACTAACACTTGTGCCTTTCTCACAAAAGTATTTCATGAAATTCTCACCCTTTCAAGAGAACGTGATTATCTTTCAAAGTAAAGCGTCTAGAGAGACAATGAAGTCTGCACTTACTTCAAACAGTAAGTTGACATATCCCAAACTAGGGATTCTCATTTCAGAGTAACCCATGAGTGTTTCTCACAAAAGCATTTCATGAAATACTTACCCTTTCAGAAGAATGTGATTATCTTTCAAATAAGCTTCTAGAGAGAAAAGGAACACAGCACTAACTTCTAACAATAGTGTTACATATCCCGAATAACAACTTCTCATTTCAGAGTAACTAACACATGTGCGTTGCTCACAAAACCATTTCATGAAATTCTTACCCTTTCAGAAGAACGAGATTATCTTTCATATAAGCTCCTAGAGAGAAAATGAACACTGCTCTCTTTGAACAGTATTTAGACATATTCCAAACTAGCCCTTCTCATTTTAGAGTAACACATGTGCGTTTATCACAAAAGCATTTCATGAAATTCTTACCATTTCAGAAGAACTTGATTATCTTCCAAAGTAAAGCTTCTAGAGAGAAAATGAATTCTGTTCTAACTTTGAACAGTATTTAGACATATTCTAAACTACGGATTCTCATTTCAGAGTAACACTGTGTGTTTCTCACAAAAGCATTTCATGAAATTCTTACCCTTTCAAGAGTACATGATTATCTTTCAAAGTAAAGCTTCTAGAGATGCAATGAACTCTGCACGTTCTTCGAACTGTACGTTGACATATCCCAAACTGCGGCTTCTCATTTCGGAGTAACCCATGAGTGTTTCTCACAAAAGCATTTCATGAAATTTTTACCCATTCAAATGAACCTGATTATCTTTCAATGTAAAGCTTCAACTCAGAAAATGAACACTGCGCTAACTTCTAAATATAGTGTAACATATCCCGAATAACAACTTCTCATTTCAGAGTAACACATGTGCGTTTCTCACAAAAGGATTTCAAGAAATTCTTACCGTTTAAAAGAAAGTGATTATCTTTCAAAGTAAAGTTTCTACAGAGAAAATGAACACTGCTTTAACTTCGAACAATACTTGACAAATCCCAAATTAGGGCTTCTCATTTCAGAGTAACACTTGTGCCTTTCTCACAAAAGCATTTCATGAAATTCTTACCTATTCAAGAGAACGTGATTATCTTCCAAAGTAAAGCTTCTAGAGAGAAAATGAACTCTGTTCTAACTTTTAACAGTATTTAGACATATTCTAAGCTACGGCTTCTCATTTCAGAGTAACACTGTGTGTTTCTCACAAAAGCATTTCATGAAATACTTACCCTGTCAGAAGAACGTGATTATCTTTCAAATAAGCTTCTAGAGAGAAAATGAACACAGCACTAACTTCTAACAATAGTGTAACCTATCCCGAATAACAACTTCTCATTTCAGAGTAGCACATGTGCGTTTATCACAAAAGGATTTCAAGAAATTCTTACCGTTTAAAAGAAAGTGATTATCTTTCAAAGTAAAGTTTCTACAGAGAAAATGAATACTGCTTTATCTTCGAACAGTACTTTGACAAATCCCAAATTAGGGCTTCTCATTTCAGAGTAACACTTGTGCCTTTCTCACAAAAGAATTTCATGAAATTCTTACCTATTCAAGAGAACATGATTATCTTCCAAAGTAAAGCTTCTAGAGAGAAAATGAACTCTGTTCTAACTTTGAACAGTATTTAGACATATTCTAAGCTACGGCTTCTCATTTCAGAGTAACACTTGTGCCTTTCTCACAAAAGCATTTCATGAAATTCTCACCCTTTCAAGAGAACGTGATTATCTTTCAAAGTAAAGCTTCTAGAGAGACAATGAACTCTGCACTTACTTCAAACAGTACGTTGACATATCCCAAACTAGGGCTTCTCAATTCAGAGTAACTCATGAGTGTTTCTCACAAAAGCATTTCAGGAAATACTTACCCTTTCAGAAGAATGTGATTATCTTTCAAATAAGCTTCTAGAGAGAAAATGAACACAGCCCTAACTTCTAACAATAGTGAAACATATCCCGAATAACAGCTTCTCATTTCAGAGTAGCACATGTGCGTTTCTCACAAAAGGATTTCAAGAAATTCTTACCATTCCAATGAAAGTGATTATCTTTCAAAGTAAAGTTTCTAAAGAGAAAATGAACACTGCTTTAACTTCGAACAGTACTTTGACAAATCCCAAACTAGGGCTTCTCATTTCAGAGTAACACTTGTGCCTTTCTCATAAAAGCATTTCAAGAAATTCTCACCCTTTCAAGAGAACGTGATTATCTATCAAAGTAAAGCTTCTAGAGAGACAATGAACTCTGCACTTACTTCGAACAGTATGTTGACAATTCCCAAACTAGGGCTTCTCATTTCAGAGTAACACATGAGTGTTTCTCACAAAAGCATTTCATGAAATATTTACCCTTTCAAATGAACTTGATTATCTTTCAATGTAAAGCTTCAACACAGAAAATGAACACTGCGCTAACTTCTAACAATAGTGTAACATATCCCGAATAACAACTTCTCATTTCAAAGTAACTAGCTCATGTGCGTTTCTCACAAAAGCATTTCATGAAATACTTACCCTGTCAGAAGAACGTGATTATCTTTCAAATAAGCTTCTAGAGAGAATATGAACACAGCACTAACTTGTAACAATACTGTAACTTATCCCGAATAACAACTTCTCATTTCAGAGTAGCACATGTGCGTTTCTCACAAAAGGATTTCAAGAAATTCTTATCATTTAAAAGAAAGTGATTATCTTTCAAAGTAAAGTTTCTACAGAGAAAATGAACACTGCTTTAACTTCGAACAGTACTTTGACAAATCCCAAATTAGGGCTTCTCATTTCAGAGTAACACTTGTGCCTTTCTCACAAAAGCATTTCATGAAATTCTTACCCTTTCAAGAGAACGTGATTATCTTCCAAAGTAAAGCTTCTAGAGAGAAAATGAACTCTGTTCTAACTTTGAACAGTATTTAGACATATTCTAAGCTACGGCTTCTCATTTCAGAGTAACACTGTGTGTTTCTCACAAAAGCATTTCATGAAATTCTTACCCTTTCAAAAGAACGTGATTATCTTTCAAAGTAAAGCTTCTAGAGAGACAATGAACTCTGCACTTACTTCGAACAGTACGTTGACAATTCCCAAACTAGGGCTTCTCATTTCAGAGTAACACATGAGTGTTTCTCACAAAAGCATTTCATGAAATTTTTACCCTTTCAAATGAACCTGATTATCTTTCAATGTAAAGCTTCAACACAGAAAATGAACACTGCGCTAACTTCTAACAATAGTGTAACATATCCCGAATAACAACTTCTCATTTCAGAGTAACACATGTGCGTTTCTCACAAAAGCATTTCATGAAATACTTACCCTTTCAGAAGAAAGTGATTATCTTTCAAATAAGCTTCTAGAGAGAAAATGAACACAGCACTAACTTCTAACAATAGTGTAACCTATCCCGAATAACAACTTCTCATTTCAGAGTAGCACATGTGCGTTTCTCACAAAAGGATTTCAAGAAATTCTTACCGTTTCAAAGAAAGTGATTATCTTTCAAAGTAAAGTTTCTACAGAGAAAATGAACACTGCTTTAACTTCGAACAGTACTTTGACAAATCCCAAACTAGGGCTTCTCATTTCAGAGTAACACTTGTGCCTTTCTCACAAAAGCATTTCATGAAATACTTACCCTTTCAGAAGAACGAGATTATCTTTCATATAAGCTTCTAGAGAGAAAATGAACACTGCTCTAACTTCGAACACTATATAGACATATTCCAAATTAGCCAACTTCTCATTTCAGAGTAACACATGTGCGTTTATCACAAAAGCATTTCATGAAATACTTACCCATTCAAGAGAAAGTGATTATCTTTCAAAGTAAAGCTTCTAGAGAGAAAATGAACTCTGTTCTAACTTTGAACAGTATTTAGACATATTCCAAGCTACGGCTTCTCATTTCAGAGTAACACTGTGTGTTTCTCACAAAGGCATTTCATGAAATTCTTACCCTTTCAAGAGAACGTGATTATCTTTCAAAGTAAAGCTTCTAGAGAGACAATGAACTCTGCACTTACTTCGAACAGTACGTTGACAATTCCCAAACTAGGGCTTCTCATTTCAGAGTAACCCATGAGTGTTTCTCACAAAAGCATTTCATGAAATTTTTACCCTTTCAAATGAACCTGATTATCTATCAATGTAAAGCTTCAACACAGAAAATGAACACTGCGCTAACTTCTAACAATAGTGTAACATATCCCGAATAACAACTTCTCATTTCAGAGTAACTAGCACATGTGCGTTTCTCACAAAAGCATTTCATGAAATACTTACCCTTTCAGAAGAACGTGATTATCTTTCAAATAAGCTTCTAGAGAGAAAATGAACACAGCTCTAACTTCTAACAATAGTGTAACATATCCCGAATAACAACTTCTCATTTCAGAGTAGCACATGTGCGTTTCTCACAAAAGGATTTCAAGAAATTCTTACCGTTCCAATGAAAGTGATTATCTTTCAAAGTAAAGTTTCTAAAGAGAAAATGAACACTGCTTTAACTTCAAACAGTACTTTGACAAATCCCAAACTATGGCTTCTCATCAGACTAACACTTGTGCCTTTCTCACAAAAGCATTTCATGAAATTCTCACCCTTTCAAGAGAACGTGATTATCTTTCAAAGTAAAGCTTCTAGAGAGACAATGAACTCTGCACTTACTTCGAACAGTACGTTGACAATTCCCAAACTAGGGCTTCTCATTTCAGAGTAACCCATGAGTGTTTCTCACAAAAGCATTTCATGAAATTTTTACCCTTTCAAATGAACCTGATTATCTTTCAATGTAAAGCTTCAACACAGAAAATGAACACTGCGCTAACTTCTAACAATAGTGTAACATATCCCGAATAACAACTTCACATTTCAGAGTAGCACATGTGCGTTTCCTACAAAAGGATTTCAAGAAATTCTTACCGTTCCAATGAAAGTGATTATCTTTCAAAGTAAAGTTTCTAAAGAGAAAATGAACACTGCTTTAACTTCGAACAGTACTTTGACATATCCCAAACTAGGGCTTCTCATTTCAGAGTAACACTTGTGCCTTTCTCACAAAAGCATTTCAAGAAATTCTCACCCTTTCAAGAGAACGTGATTATCTATCAAAGTAAAGCTTCTAGAGAGACAATGAACTCTGCACTTACTTCGAACAGTAGGTTGACATATCCCAAACAAGGGCTTCTCATTTCAGAGTAACACATGTGTGTTTCTCACAAAAGCATTTCATGAAATTCTTACCCTTTCAAACGAACGTGATTATCTTTCAATGTAAAGCTTCTACAAAGAAAATGAACACTGCGCTATCTTGTAACAATAGTGTAACATATCCCGAATAACAAGCTTCTCATTTCAGAGTAACTACACATGTGCGTTTCTCACAAAAGCATTTCATGAAATACTTACCCTTTCAGAAGAACGTGATTATCTTTCAAATAAGGTTCTAGAGAGAAAATGAACACAGCACTAACTTCTAACAATAGTGTAACCTATCCCGAATAACAACTTCTCATTTCAGAGTAGCACATGTGCGTTTCTCACAAAAGGATTTCAAGAAATTCTTACCATTTAAAAGAAAGTGATTATCTTTCAAAGTAAAGCTTCTACAGAGAAAAAGAACACTGCTTTAACTTCGAACAGTATTTTGTCAAATCGCAAACTAGGGCTTCTCATTTCAGAGTAACACTTGTGCCTTTCTCACAAAAGCATTTCATGAAATTCTTACCCTTTCAAGAGAACGTGATTATCTTCCAAAGTAAAGCTTCTAGAGAGAAAATGAACTCTGTTCTAACTTTGAACAGTATTTAGACATATTCTGTGCTACGGCTTCTCATTTCAGAGTAACACTGTGTGTTTCTCAAAAAAGCATTTCATGAAATTCTTACCCTTTCAAGAGAACGTGATTATCTTTCAAAGTAAAGCTTCTAGAGAGACAATGAACTCTGCACTTACTTCGAACAGTACGTTGACAATTCCCAAACTAGGGCTTCTCATTTCAGAGTAACACATGAGTGTTTCTCACAAAAGCATTTCATGAAATTTTTACCCTTTCAAATGAACCTGATTATCTTTCAATGTAAAGCTTCAACACAGAAAATGAACACTGCGCTAACTTCTAACAGTAGTGTAACATATCCCGAATAACAACTTCTCATTTCAGAGTAATACACATGTGCGTTTCTCTCAAAAGCATTTCATGAAATACTTACCCTTTCAGAAGAACGTGATTATCTTTCAAATAAGATTCTAGAGAGAATATGAACACAGCACTAACTTCTAACAATAGTGTAACATATCCCGAATAACAACTTCTCATTTCAGAGTAGCACATGTGCGTTTCTCACAAAAAGAATTTCAAGAAATTCTTACCGTTTAAAAGAAAGTGATTATCTTTCAAAGTAAAGTTTCTACAGAGAAAATGAACACTGCTTTAACTTCGAACAGTACTTTGACAAATCCCAAACTATGGCTTCTCATTTCAGAGTAACACTTGTGCCTTTCTCACAAAAGCATTTCATGAAATTCTCACCCTTTCAAGAGAACGTGATTATCTTTCAAAGTAAAGCTTCTAGAGAGACAATGAACTCTGCACTTACTTCAAACAGTAGGTTGACATATCCCAAACTAGGGCTTCTCATTTCAGAGTAACCCATGAGTGTTTCTCACAAAAGCATTTCATGAAATTTTTACCCTTTCAAATGAACCTGATTATCTTTCAATGTAAAGCTTCTACACAGAAAATGAACACTGCGCTAACTTGTAACAATAGTGTATCATATCCTGAATAACAACTTCTCATTTCAGAGTAACACATGTGCGTTTCTCACAAAAGCATTTCATGAAATTCTTACCCTTTCAGAAGAACGTGATTATCTTTCAAATAAGCTTCTAGAGAGAAAATGAACACTGCGCTAACTTCGAACAATAGTGTAACATATCCCGAATAACAACTTCTCATTTCAGAGTAACACATGTGCCTTTCTCACAAAAGCATTTCAAGAAATTCTAACCTTTCCAAAGAAAGTGATTATCTTTCAAAGTAAAGCTTCTACAGAGAAAATGAACACTGCTTTAACTTCGAACAGTACTTTGACAAATCCCAAACTAGGGCTTCTCATTTCAGAGTAACACTTGTGCCTTTCTCACAAAAGCATTTCATGAAATTCTTACCCTTTCAAGAGAACGTGATTATCTTTCAAAGTAAAGCTTCTAGAGAGACAATGAACTCTGCACTTACTTCGAACAGTACGTTGACATATCCCAAACTAGGGCTTCTCATTTCAGAGTAACCCATGAGTGTTTCTCACAAAAGCATTTCATGAAATTTTTACCCTTTCAAATGAACCTGATTATCTTTCAATGTAAAGCTTCAACACAGAAAATGAACACTGCGCTAACTTCTAACAATAGTGTAACATATCCCGAATAACAACTTCTCATTTCAGAGTAACTAGCACATGTGCGTTTCTCACAAAAGCATTTCATGAAATTCTTACCCTTTCAAAAGAAAGTGATTATCTTTCAAAGTAAAGCTTCTAGAGAGAAAATGAACACTGTTCTAACTTTGAACAGTATTTTGACATATCCCAAATTACGGCTTCTCATTTCAGAGTAACACTGTGTGTTTCTCACAAAAGCATTTCATGAAATTCTTACCCTTTCAAGAGAACGTGATTATCTTTCAAAGTAAAGCTTCTAGAGAGACAATGAACTCTGCACTTACTTCGAACAGTACGTTGACAATTCCCAAACTAGGGCTTCTCATTTCAGAGTAACACATGAGTGTTTCTCACAAAAGCATTTCATGAAATTTTTACCCTTTCAAATGAACCTGATTATCTTTCAATGTAAAGCTTCAACACAGAAAATGAACACTGCGCTAACTTCTAACAATAGTGTAACATATCCCGAATAACAACTTCTCATTTCAGAGTAACTAGCACATGTGCGTTTCTCACAAAAGCATTTCATGAAATACTTACCCTGTCAGAAGAACGTGATTATCTTTCAAATAAGCTTCTAGAGAGAATATGAACACAGCACTAACTTCTAACAATAGTCTAACCTATCCCGAATAACAACTTCTCATTTCAGAGTAGCACATGTGCGTTTCTCACAAAAGGATTTCAAGAAATTCTTACCGTTTAAAAGAAAGTGATTATCTTTCAAAGTAAAGTTTCTACAGAGAAAATGAACACTGCTTTAACTTCGAACAGTACTTTGACAAATCCCAAACTAGGGCTTCTCATTTCAGAGTAACACTTGTGCCTTTCTCACAAAAGCATTTCATGAAATTCTCACCCTTTCAAGAGAACGTGATTATCTTTCAAAGTAAAGCTTCTAGAGAGACAATGAACTCTGCACTTACATCGAACAGTAGGTCACATATCCCAAACTACGGCTTCTCATTTCAGAGTAACCCATGAGTATTTCTCACAAAAGAATTTCATGACTGGGCAGTCTGCAGGGGCTATACTGCCAGATACTTCCTCTCTATTCCTATCCCACCCAGCTAGCATCCACGGCCCTCCCCCACCTCCTCTAACCCCCTTCCCATCTTTGAACCACACATCAGCTCCCAGCTCAGCCTGTTTGGGCGCTGGGACAGGGTCCGAATTGAGAGGGCAATCGGGAGGGTAGTAGCTCCTTTGTCTAGGTGGCCTGCCTGCCCTGCGGCAGCAAGCTTGGCCCTTTGTTCGTGAGACACCCAAGCAGCAAGGAGATCAGAACCGACTGCCAGGGAGAGACATCACCCGGGTGAGTGAGTTTCTGACCGCGGCGGCAGCCCGGGACAGGGAACTCAGACGTTCCTCACCCCTCCTGCACTCCCTGGGCAGTCTGCAGGGGGCTATATTGCCAGATACTTCCTCTCTATTCCTATCCCACCCAGCTAGCATCCACGGCCCTCCCCCACCCCTCTGACCCCCCCTCCCCTCTTTGAACCACACAACAGCTCCCAGCTCAGCCTGTTTGGGCGCTGGGACAGGGTCCGAATTGGGAGGGCAACCGGGAGGGTAGTAGCTCCTTTGTCCAGGTGGCCTGCCTGCCCTGCGGCAGCAAGCTCAGCCCTTTGTTCGTGAGACACACAAGCAGCAGGGAGATCAGAACCGGCTGCCAGGAGAGACATCACTGGGGAGTTCAAGCTCAGCAGGACGGTCCCTGCTTCCACACTGAAGAGATACAACCAGCGTCTCAGTCACATCAAAGACTGGACCAAGAAACCAGGCCTCTCTTGGCTTCATTTGAAAGAGGAGATGGGAAGGTGCCAATGTAAGAATTCCTCCAATAACCCGAAAGGCAACATGACATCACCAGAACCCAGGGATCCCGAAATAAGAATTGTACACCCTACTTCAGAAGAAGTAGAAGAAATCGACTCAAAAGTGAATTTTTGAAAATAATAGAAGACCTTAAACAGGAGGTGAAAATCTGCCATAAACAATTAGAGATTACAAACAAAAAGGTAGAGGAAATGAATAAATCGCTCAAAGATACCCAAGAATACCAAGAGAAACAAGAAAATGCAATCAAACAGGTAAGGGAAATGGTTCAAGACCTGAAGAATGAAATGGAAGTAATGAAGAAAACACAAACCGAGGGAAGGTTGGAGATGGAAAATCTGGGTAAACGAACAGGAACTACAGAGACAAGTACTACCAACAGACTACAAGAGTTAGAAGAAAGAATGTCAGACACTGAAGATACCATAGAGAAAATTAACACACTGATCAAAGAAAACAATAAAACCAACAAATTCTCATCACAAAACATTCAGGAAATATGGGACACAATAAAAAGACCAAACCTAAGAATAATTGGGATAGAAGAAGGAGAAGAAGTACAGCTCAATGGTTCAGAAAATATATTTAATAAAATTATAGAAGAAAACTTTCCCAGCCTAAAGAAAGATATTCCTTTGAAGGTTCAAGAAGCATACAGAACACCGAATAGACTGGACCAAAAAAAACATCTCCTCGCCATATAATAATCAGAACACAAAACATCCAGAATAAAGAAAGAATATTAAGAGCTGCAAAGGAAAAAGGTCAAGTTACTTATAAAGGTAAACCTATCAGACTTACACCTGACTACTCTATGGAAACCATGAAAGCCAGAAGGTCCTGGATAGATGTACTGCAGAAGCTAAGAGAACATGGATGCAAGCCGAGACTACTATACCCAGCCAAGCTTTCGTTCACTATAAATGGAGAAAACAAAATTTTCCAGGATAAAAACAAATTTAAACAATACGTAGCCACAAATCCAGCCTTACAGAAAGTAATAGAAGGAAAATCACAAACCAAGGAGACCAACAATGTCCACAATAACTCAAACTTCTAGACACCCTTTACCAGCGCAACTAAAAGAAAGCAAACACACAAACTCTAGGGCTAAAAAAGTGACCGGAGTTAGCAACCACTGGTCATTAATATCCCTTAATGTCAATGGACTCAACTCACCTATAAAAAGGCACAGGCTAAGAGATTGGATACGCAAACAGGATCCAACATTCTGCTGTTTACAGGAAACACACCTCAACCACAAAGACAGGCACCTACTCAGAGTAAAGGGATGGGAAAAGGTTTATCAAGCAAATGGACCCAAGAAACAAGCAGGAGTGGCCATACTAATTTCTAACAAAGTTGACTTCAAACTTAAATCAATCAGAAGAGATGGAGAGGGATATTTTATACTCATAACAGGAACAATTGATCAGGATGAGGTCTCAATCCTGAATATCTATGCCCCTAACATAAAAGCACCCACATATGTAAAAGAAACCTTACTAAAACTCAAAGCCGCCATCAAACAGCACACACTAATAGTGGGAGATCTCAACACGCCTCTTTCACCAATGGACAGGTCAATCAGACAAAAACCTAACAGAGAAATAAGAGAATTAATGGAGGTATTGAATCAAATGGACTTAACAGACATCTATAGAACATTCCACCCAAATAGGAAAGAATATACCTTCTTCTCTGCAGCTCATGGAACCTTCTCAAAAATTGACCACATCCTCGGTAACAAAGCAAACTTCCACAGTTACAAAAAAATATCCATAACCAACTGTGTCTTATCAGATCACCACGGACTAAAGTTAGAATTCAACAACAAAGCTACCCCCAGAAAGCCTGCAAACTCATGGAAACTGAATAGTCAACTATTGACCCACAACTGGATTAAAAAAGAAATAAAGAAAGAAATTAAAGTCTTCCTTGAATTCAATGAAAATAAAGAATCAACATACTCAAACTTATGGGACACTTTGAAAGCAGTCCTAAGGGGAAAGTTCATAGCCCTTAGTGCCCACTTAAAGAAAACAGAGAAAGCATACATTGGAGACTTAACAGCCCACCTGAAAGCTCTAGAATAAAAAGAAGCAGACTCACCTAGGAGGAGTAGAAGACTGGAAATAATCAAACTGAGGGCTGAAATCAACAAAATAGAAACACAGAAAACAATCCAAAGAATCAATGAAACAAAAAGCTGGTTCCTGGAGAAAATCAACAAAATTGATAAACCCCTATCCAAACTAATCAAACGGCAGAGAGAGAATTTGCAAATTAATAAGATCAGAAATGAAATGGGGGACATAACCACAGACATAGAGGAAATTCAGAGAATCATTAGATCTTACTACAAAAGCCTGTATGCCACAAAACTGGAAAATGTAAAAGAAATGGACACTTTTTTAGATAAATACCATATACCAAAGTTAAATCAGGACCAGGTGAACAACCTAAATAGACCTGTCAGTCGCGAAGAATTAGAAGCTGTTATCAAAAACCTCCCTACCAAAAAAAGCCCAGGACCAGACGGTTTCAATGCGGAATTCTACCAGAATTTCCAAGAAGACCTAATACCTATACTCCTTAAGGTATTTCACAATATAGAAACAGAAGAGTCATTGCCAAATTCCTTTTATGAAGCTACCGTCACTCTGATACCAAAACCACACAAAGACTCAACCAAGAAAGAGAATTACAGGCCAATCTCACTCATGAACATCGACGCAAAAAATTCTCAACAAAATACTGGCTAACCGTATCCAAGAACACATTAGAAAAATTATCCATTATGATCAAGTAGGCTTCATCCCAGAGATGCAAGGCTGGTTCAACATACGAAAATCTATCAATGTAATCCATCATATAAATAAACTGAAGAAAAAAACCATATGATCATTTCATTAGATGCTGAAAAAGCTTTTTGACAAAATTCAACATCCCTTCATGATAAAAGTCTTGGAGAGATTAGGGATACAAGGGTCATACCTAAATATAATAAAAGCTATTTACAGCAAACCGACAGCTAACATCAAACTAAACGGAGAGAAACTCAAAGCCATCCCACTTAAATCAGGAACACGACAAGGCTGTCCACTCTCTCCATACCTCTTCAATATAGTGCTTGAAGTTTTGCAATAGCAATAAGACAACATAAGGGGATCAAGGGGATTCGAATTGGAAAGGAAGAAGTTAAACTTTCGTTACTTGCAGATGATATGATAGTGTACATAAGCGACCCCAAAAACTCCACCAAAGAACTCCTACAGCTGATAAACACCTTTAGTAATGTGGCAGGATACAAGATCAACTCCAAAAAATCAGTCGCCCTCCTATACACAAAGGATATGGAAGCAAGAGGGAAATCAGAGAAGCATCACCTTTCACGATAGCCACAAACAGCATAAAATATCTCGAGGTAACTCTAACCAAAGAAGTGAAGGATCTATTTGACAAGAACTTTAAGGCATTGAAGAAAGAAATTGAAGAGGATACCAGAAAATGGAAGGATCTCCTTGCTCGTGGATTGGGAGGATCAACATAGTAAAAATGGCAATCCTACCAAAGGCAATTTATAGATTCAATGCTATCCCCATCAAGATCCCATTAAAATTCTTCACGGATCTTGAAAGGACAATAATCAACTTTATATGGAATAACAAAAAAACCCAGGATAACCAAAACAATCTTGTACAACAAAGGTACTTCTGGAGGTATTACCATCCCTGACTTTAAACTCTACTATAGAGCTACAGTAATGAAAACAGTGTGGTATTGGCATAAAAATAGAGAAGTTGACCAATGGAATCGTGTAGAAGACCCGGATCTTAACCCACAAACCTATGAACACCTCATTTTCGATAAAGGTGCTAAAAGTATACAATGGAAGAAAGAAAGCATCTTAAACAAATGGTGCTGGCACAACTGGATGTCAACCTGTAGAAGAATGAAAATTGACCCATACCTATCACCATGCACAAAACTCAAGTCCAAATGGATCAAAGACCTCAATATCAATCCGAACACACTGAACCTGATAGAAGAGAAAGTGGGATGTACCCTACAACAGATTGGCACAGGCGATCGCTTCCTAGGTATAACCCCAGCGCACATCATTAAGGGCAACATTGAATAAATGGGACTTACTGAAACTGAGAAGCTTCTGTAAAGCAAAAGACACTGTCACTAAGACAAAAAGGCAACCCACTGATTGGGGAGAAGATCTTCACCAACTCGCAACAGACAAAGGTCTGATCTCCAAAATATATAAAGAACTCAAGAAACTAGACTTTAAAATGCTAATTAACCCAATTAAAAAATGGGGCACTGATCTCAAGAGAGAATTCTCAACAGAAGAAGTTCAAATGGCCAAAAGGCACTTAAGGTCATGCTCAGCCTCCTTAGCGATCAGGGAAATGCAAATCAAAACAACATTGAGATATCACCTTACACCTGTCAGAATGGCTAAAATCAAAAACACCAATGATAACCTTTGCTGGAGAGGCTGTGGAGAAAGGGGGTACCCTCATCCATTGCTGGTGGGAGTGCAGACTTGTGCAACCACTTTGGAGAGCAGTGTGGCGGTTTCTCAGAAAATTGGGATCAACATACCCATGGACCCAGCAATGCCACTCTTAGGGAATATACCCACAGATGCCCGATCATATGACAAGGACATTTGTTCAACTATGTTCATAGCAGCATTATTTGTAATAGCCAGAACCTGGAAACAACCTAGATGCCCTTCAATGGAAGAATGGATGAAGAAAGTATGGAATATATATACATTAGAATACTACTCAGTGGTAAAAAAACAATGACTTGGCGAAGTTTGCATGCAAATGGATGGAAATAGAAAACACTATCCTGAGCGAGGTAACCCAGACCCAAAAAGATGAACATGGGATGTACTCACTCATAATTGGTTTCTAGAGATAAATAAAGGTCAGTGAGTCTATAATTTGATATCCCTTAAGAAACTAAATAGAAGGTGAACCCAAAAGAAAAGCATATAGCCATCCTCCTGGTTATGGGGAAGTAGACCAGATTGCCGGGCAAAAATTTGGGATCTTGAGGGGGTGTGGAAT
>CAWTZC010002377.1:0-13308 GCA_963919715.1 Microtus obscurus
TTAAACATTCTTTTGTAAATTTCAAAGGGAAAACAGATCAAGCAGTTACAAAGCAGGCTCCTTTAGAACACACTGTGCAGAGGACGATGTTGGTCTGCTGGAGTGAACTTAAGAGTCCTGACTTACCTGCTGCTCCAGCCTGCTGGCAGTTACTCTGCTTTTAACATCATAAGCCCATTTTATTTACTCAGACAGTATACACTGATTGATCAAGCCCAACATTATTATAAACGTGATGCTCAATCTTCATATAGTTTAACTGGGAAAAAAATGATGAACCAAAATTTATTTTCATAAATCTGTTTGTTGGTGCAAGAAATTGAGCCTTGAGCCTCATGCAACCTAAGCAAGGGCTCATGGAGCTATGCCCCAGGGCCGTGGCGCTGGGCTACAGCAGCAGACACACGTGTATGGGTTCAACTCTTGCACAGAGAACTCCTGTTAGAAGAGAGCTGCAATCCTAGTTACCTAAGTCAGTCCACAGAGAATTGTTCTGCACTGGTCTTCCGCTCAGCTCCTAACAGTGGCTCCCGAGCTTTACTCTACACACACACACATAATAACTCACACATTTGAGTGAAAAAAAGGGACACAACCTGGAGCAAGAAAAAACCTTGCAGCCAAGGCTTTTCTGAATCCTATAGAGAGCAAGCACAGCTTGAGATCTTGTTAGGACAAACTGGGGCAGGGACAATGGGAGGAGAATGTGACCGTGGACTTCTGCACAGCGAGGAAGGAGAGGCCCTCTAGTGGAAAGGGGCTCAGGAAAGCAGAGAGAGCCACTGAGAGAATGTAAAAATGTGAAGAGAATAAAGGTAGAATAATCTAGCCTCAAGCTGGAAAAAAACGAGTAACAGAAGTTTCACTGCTTTGAAAGCTATACACATAGCAAAGGAAAATCGCTGTTAAAAAGAAGTTCAGAACAGGCTCCAAGGTCTGTGAGAAACCCTGTTGCGAAGAAAAAAAGACCGAAAACGACACAGGAACACCTACATATAACTACTTTAATTTTTAAATTATTTTTAACCTGAACTCAACTGACTCTCATAAGATTAAAAACTTTGTTGATTTCCTTAGCTGCAGAGATGTGCTACGTAACAAGCTTCACCTGTTGATCTAGGATACCAAAATTACTATGACTAACGCCTACTCACAAGCATTAATAAACTTGCCACACATCACAATACTACCATGGACAGAAAAGACCTCTCTCATACTTTAAGAAAAAATTATATCAAGCACTCACTTTTGAAATATAAAATATGTGATAAAATTTAAAAAAAAAAATTATTCAAAAATCAGAATGTCTGGATAACTAATACTCACTAGTGAGAAGGTTAACACCTTGTTCTATGATAACAATGACTTACTCTTATTAAGCTCCTAGGAAATGCCACTAAGAGGGCACTGGTTAAAATCAATCCAACGGATTTCTAAAAAGCCTGTTAGAAGCTTATTATTCATAAAACTGACTTAAGGTAGCTGTGTTTTTCAGAGGCATTGCAACACCCAGCACTTGGATAGAATATGCAGATTGGCACACTATATAAAACATAGTGTTACATTTTGTAAACTAGTTGCAATTTTCAGCAGTCGAAGTTACTCAACTGCAGACAGAATTGAGAATATCTCCTCAAGCTTATGCATGTCTCATGTAAATAATTACTAAAGGGATTCCTCGAATATTCTTCACCAACTACAATAGGAGGAGCCGCTCTGCTTGTAGTACCTCGATTGGTGTTTGTAGAATGTGAGCACAGAGCTCTTAACCTGCTGACCTCCCCACGCCGCTGTGTTCACAATGTCATCACAGTACTTTCCAAATTCTCCTGAGTATACACGCTCCCGAATTGGGGGCGTTAGAAGGGCAGGAAGTCTTCTCAGCCGGCTCTGCATGTACTCAGCAGTGGTTGGCGGAGGGCAGCCAACAGTAGGGCACAGTCCTGCTCTCTCAGCTGATCCTCCAGCGCCCAGACATGCAATGGCCGTCAGATGGAATATGCTTGATTTCCAATTCTCTGGCGGCCAGTATCTGAGCCGGAAGCTTCACGCCTGGTCTAGCCAGGGTTCTCAATTTCAGCCTCAGCTATCCTTTCCTCCCGCTCTTTTCCAGGGCAGCCGTTTTCTCCCGGTCTCTTTTGTGCTTCGAAACTGGAGGCTGGCTCTCAAGTACCAAGTCTGAAATGTTAACAGCCACAGAATCTATCTTACTGTGCCGCCAAAGCCAGTTTCATCCGCTCCAGCTCTTCCCTGTGTCTCTGCTCCATTTCTCTCTCCAACTTAGCTGTTATCTTCAACTAGTTGCTTGGTCTTTTTGTGGGTTTTTGGGAACAGCGTTTTATTCCCTGAATCTTGGCTTGCAGCTCCTTCTTTTTATTCAATAGATCATCACCTGTGTAGTCAGCATTTCAAATGTAATGTAGAATTAGGAAATATAGGTTGTTGTTAATAATCGTAAATAATAGTAGCAGTCAAGTTTGTAGTCGTGTTAGATTTTTTTAGATATATAGAGATGTTATTTCTTGTTAGATAGGATTTTATATCTTTCAAAGACTGCAGAATATGGCATTTAATGTTTTAATAACTTAGTTTTTATGACAATGGTGATATGTTTGCTCCTGGCAGCACCGATCTACTTTGAGATGAAGCATGGCATGAAGAGGATCCAATGGAATGGATAAATAATGGGAAGAGACTGTTCTTGCCTGGACTATTGCATAAACTGGACACAAAGAACCCAAAGAAAGAGAGTTTATTGCCTAAAGCAGATAATTTTCTGTGTGTTGATTTATAAAAGAGTCTAGGAGACATTCTGCAGGACATAGGACACAAGGGGAGAGTGACTGAACTGGTTGAATTTCCTGCTTCATGGAACTGTCTGCTGGATACTACTGGCCTGAAGGCTGAAGATAGATGCCCCAATGGTACAGAGGAACTTGGGGTGACTGTCCAGGCAGCGAGATGTCTCTGTCATTTCTAGAGTTTTCTTATTTCTTGTTTAGTATTATAATTGGAGTTTTGATGGTGAAGAATGGATAATAGTTGTAATTTTCCTTAGTTATGATAAAAGATAAAGTAGATATAAATATTGTAACTGTAATTCTTACTTGGATAACTGTTTTTGCTATATGTAATTTTACTATGTTGAAATGAACGTTTCAACATAAAAAAGGAGTGAGATGATGTGGGAGTGATTTCTTATTAATAAAGAAACAGCCTGAGCTCATTGACAGCCAACCCTTATGTGGGTGGAGAGTACAGAACAGATTTGGGAGAAGGAAGTTAGGGAGTTGCATGATGTTCTACCAGACAGACGCAGGCTAGAATTTGTAAGCACACCAGGGGTGCTACACACCTTATAAGAAATGGGCTAGTCCAGGTGGAGAGCTAGCCAATAAGAAACTGGAACTACTGGGCCAGGCAGTGTTTAAAAGATTACAGTTTTCAAATTATTTTGGGGCTTAAGCTAAGCCATGTGGGCGGCTGGGTGCTGGGAGACACAGTCATGGCTTAATTATCTATTACTAAGTAATCTGTCTGTTGCTATAGAGGTAGTATTAAAACTGTTTTTCAGAATATATTCTGGTAAATTTCCAATAAAAAAAATCGCTAGAAATATCATATATTATTATATATTTGGCTGCATGTGTGATATGAATGCACACAGATTTATTTTATTTTTATTTAACATGCACTACTTATGTGTCTTGAACATCCCACTATCTTGGCAAGTCAGTATGATATTGCTGTATTTATAACACTTAGATGTAAAAGGGGGGAAATAAAAGTGTCTAAAGGCTATGAATGCTATTCTTGTCCATTTAATTTTAAATGCTTCAAATGATGTTTTTGTTATAAATGTGTAAAGCTTTAAAAAGATTATTTTTCTTACAGCAGTGATTCACTCTCTGAAATTATCTTAGTAAAAAGTGAAAAAATAGTGAGGCAGCTCTGTATATGGAGGGGATGGAAGAGTGGAAGCAGCTGCTTAGAAGGTGGAAAACATTTAGGCAAGCAAATGATTGGATCAATGCCTGGGACTGTGAGGGCTCTGCTGGAGGTTAATGTGAATGAGATGTCATGCTTCATTGACTAAGTTTACCTAATTCTCTCACATCAATATTAGCCTGATGGTGTTGCCTTACTTCATATCTGATTTGCTATTTAATCTATATTGCTATTATTACCTCAACAGTGATGGGGAAAACAGCTGGAGAACATTCCAATAAAGTCTTTAATTATTATCATGACCTGTGGTATATGTAACAATGAAGAATGATATGATCTCTACCATCCAATTGCTCTCAGCAATTTACAAACAGATCTGATATGTTAGCTCTTATTGCAAATTGCAACAAATAAAATAAAATAACAGCACCCGTTATGACATCATATTTTCCAATCAAGACAAGTTCTTTTGTGAACCAATTACATATAACACATCATCACACAGAGCAGACTCTTCAAAAGGAAAAGATATTTTCTGAGTTATCCATTTTGGAGATATAGCTAAATGCTTGATTTTGTATTCCTTTGGCTTTTATATTTAAAAGGTGACTTAATGTGGTTGAAACACTTTAAAGAACACAGAGATAAAACAAATCAGCAGGTATTTAAAATGAGGGCTATGAGGTAGAAAAATCTATCACATTCCCTTCAGGGTAGAGGGCCAAAGATATTTCTTTGTTAGCTGAGGTTTCATGCTGTCTCTGGTCTTAATCGGCCATAAATGCAAATCCCAAAAATAGAGTCAGAGCTATTACATATATGAGAAGGTGGCTTTATTTAATAAATGACTTTGCCATCTGTTTCTTTCATTATTCTGGCTGGGAAATTCTACGATAAAATTACATGGACCTGCATGCAATTAAAAAAAAAAACAGTCAAGAGTCAATGTTGAAACAGTCATTCTTGCTTCCCTGCCTATCCTCGCAGCTTTAGAGAGTTTATTCATATGACCAGAGCAGAAAATAGTTTAAAAGAATCACCTTGTATGAAAAGCTGGTGGTAATTGATACGAAAAATCTTGCATTGTTTTTTATAGTGTGTCTATGGAAGAAGCAAGAAGGACATTTATAAAAAAAATATTTCAATGTGACCTTACTTTAGAAATCTGTAATACCCATAGAGATTGGGTCATGCCTGTGAAAATTTTCAGGTAATTCTCTATGAAATCAAGAAAGAAGTTGAAAGAGGAATTTGCTTTTCTTTTAACGGGATTTTTTTTTCTCTTCAGGGGGAGCATGTGGTAGACTTAATTTCTTTTTCCATGTTTTTTTTTTTTTCCAACGGAAGTATTTGAACAGTCTCTTCTGCTTTCCTATTTCCTTTGCTTTCCAACATTATTTCCCCTTTGTCCCTCTCTCCCTCCCTCCACCCCCTCGTTTCCTTTTTTCCTTTCCTTTCCTTTCCTTTCCTTTCCTTTCCTTTCCTTTCCTTTCCTTTCTTTCCTTTCCTTTCCTTTCCTTTCCTTTCTGCATTTCTCCTGTTCCTGATACAAATCATGGTGTCGTTCAGTATCTTTTCACTTTGTTCTTTACAAGTCTTCAGGTATATGTGAAAATCTCTCGTGAATATACAAATAATGTGATATATTAGCAGTTTAGAAATAGGAAATACCTAGAACTCTGGTAACATGTTGAACACCCCTTGCAAACCATCTAAAAATAAAAAAAAAAGAAAACAAGCAACCCAGTTAATATTAGGCATGAAATGAAATAGCGTGTTCTCAAAGGAAAAGAGTCCAAATGGTTTAAAATAAATTTCGATGTTAAATATCTACACCATGTCCTTTGATTTAGATATTTTACCTTTCAGTTTAGTATTATTATAGAACTCATGAACGTCTGAACAAGTGTGGTCTCTGATTTCTGTTACTTCGCTTTGGTTCTCTTTTCCTTCTGCTGGTTTTGTTTTGTGCCATTTCAATATGATAATTTTTTGTTTTTATCCTATTCTTTAAAAACAACAACAACTTTTAATACACCAAAAAAATAACACAAGTAACACCACCACCACCAACAACTAAAACAAAGCAGTCAATTCCCTTTGTGGCATTTAATTTCAAATTTATATGCCATCATACTTCTTTTCGATTTTCCTCACATCTGTTTCTTACCCTGCCATTCCACTGCCAGTACCTTTTGTTTTCCTTTTTATTTTGAACAGTTTTTAAAGATGAGAGAGAATTAATAGGCATGAAATACTTTAAAGAACTGGATGTCCCCAGTTTTCTTTTTTCCCCATCTATTCTCAATATAATTTTTATTAAATTAAAAAAAAACAAATTCTTGATGCCAAAAAGAAGGTCAAAATTATGCAAAAATAGGTCATGTAAGATAAAAGGAAATAATGAAACCGCAGAAGGATATTTGCTTTTCTCTGTCAGGTTTAGAAGGAAACAGAAAGAATTGGTTCAGTTGTGTTCATGTTTATAATAAAGAAATAGACTTCTTTATTCATATTAATTTATAGCTTAGTACAGACAAGAAAAATTGAAGTCTCTTTTCAGTGCACAATTTTCTTAACACAAGGCCTTATGAAGAGTAGTGCATATTGTATTGGGGCACACAAAAACAGTCGAAGTGAAGAAATAAAAAAGCAAACGACATTGGCCATAAGAAATCTGAGGTACACCCTAAACCATGGGGAATGAATCATTTTAGTCAAGGCAATGACAAAATTCCACCATTAGGGAAGACTTATATGTTTGTGATTATTTTTTCAGAGAGAGAATTTAAGTAAAGGAAACATTGTTTTAATATTTTATTTTGTATGAAATAGTGAAGTGCAAACCGAGGACCTCTATTTCATTGTGTGAACTTACAAAGCTCTTGCCCATGGGTCCCCAGGCAAGCAGTAGACTGGAGAAATAAACTTCATGTTAGTCATAATTCTGAGAGAAAGTTAAAGAGCAGGGCAGAGGCATCATTCTTCCAATACTTCTAACTATACATTTTTAGTTAGCTGTTTTGTGTGAGGTTTAATAAGTTCATTTTTCATTTTATTAGTGAAAGCAAATTTGGGAAATCATTGTTTCATGTTGAACTATGGATCTGTGGGTATGGTAATATTCCAATCCATGCAGGGGATATTTCTAGAGCTGAGTAATTGATAAAATAAATTTCTTGGAGGTAAAGTTTCAGGATTTTATGTGTCATCAATTTCTGTTATCTCATTTCTCTTTCTGACCAGTGGGTTTTAATAATGAAAAAACAGATATATAATTTTTAATAGAAAAATAACTAAATATTATAAAATGTTGAAATAAGTACTTGTTATATTTCATTGATAGATGTGAAATTAGTATATATAGATTTATGTCTATTTCAACACACCTATGTATACAGGGCCACTTATGTTAGAATATCAACAAAGTCTCTCAGTCTGTAGTTGATCAGTCTTTATTTGGAGATTCATAAATACAGAACTCCACAATTTACAAACTACTTTGCTCTTCCATACTTGTTGTGAATTGTGTTCTACCTAGTTAATGAGTACCAAGAAAGTTATTAACCGAGGCTACTCTGGACTTCCTATTCTCAGAATTTATCTTTGTGAGTTATTTCAGGTGACTGGTATCCAGTTCTTTTCTTATAATAGAGGAGGCACATTATGGCCATTACCTAAACGTAATATTCAAATAATTTAGTTACTGGTTCTTGCAGTATTATTCACTCTGGTGCCATAGAGACAAAGCAAGTCTTAGACACTTGAGAAAAATCACACAAACATCTAATTTTAATAGTGATCTTATTTTTTACAGAGTGCTTTTCTATTTTTATTATAACTTCTAAAAATATGGTGTTCTTGTACTGGAATTCCATCCATGTGAATATGAATACAAACAGACTTTCAAGTGAGCACTGTTTACCCCAGACAGATAAACACAGAGGTTAAGGAAAGTGTTTTTCAGAAATGCTTAGAAGAAACCAGCAAGCCAAAGGACAATCTATTTGTTTTGCACATGTTCATGTGTGAGTAGAAGAGGATGGTAGTGGTAGCTTTTTTTTTTTTTCAAGATTTCAAATATCTCTATATTTGAGATATTCTCATTGTTATCTCCTTTGGGTGATTTGGTGATTTTATCACATAACGTTCTCTTTGCATATCATCGTGTGTTTTTCCACTTCCCTTATTTTTGCATTACTTTCGTTTTGCCTGTAACAGTTCGCTTTCACCTTCATTCAATCAGTAAATTTCATTGAGACAGAGAGAGGTTGTTCTTGGTCAATACTGAAAAAGCTGTAGAGATTGTGAACATTTTCAAGAGGGATCCTCAAATGTTCCTGGTTCATAGGTAACCAAATTACTGCTTTCGCCAAGGCTTATTTTCCACTAATAACATAAAAGTTGGAGCTGGTATTGCAGGGTGAGATAACACAGGCAATACCCGTTTTTACAAAGATGGTGATATCAGATGCTCCTGGAAAAGATAATTGCGTGGAAACCTTTTAGAATAAAATGTCCAGCAGAACTCGTTAAGCTGGCTCCTCTCAGGTTGTCATGCTATAGGAACTCGCTGATGAGTTTCATGTGGAACGTTAGCTCCTTTCCCATTCTTTCCCCAATAAGACCATCTGAGTTCAAAAGGAAACGAAATAATTGGGTCAATGGGAATGCCTAACAACACATACTCATCCAAGGAAAGCATCTTGGAGTTTAAAGATTATATTCTCAGAGCCAGTCTGAGACAGTTTTAACCGGTCTGAACCAGTTTTAACTGGTCTAAACCAGTCTCTACCACTTGAATTGGTTTCAGCTGCTTTCAACATTGGGAACCAGCTTGAATGGGAGCTGAACCAGTCTAAAACACAAAGTATGAGAAAAGTGACTGATCCAGTCACAATGGACTTGGGACAAGGAAGAGAGAGAAAGAGACAGAGAGAGACAGAGAGATGCTATTTCATAATTTTAGACCAGCATATATTTTCAGGGTTTTAGCTAACAATCTGTTGTTTTTACCTAACATCTTCTACTCTGGTTAAGATTTTTTTAACCCTTTGAATTTATAATCAGCTAAAAAGTGTACTTGCGAATTTACTCCAAATTGCTTTCTCTGCTGTATAATCATTTGATCTCAGTAGATAGTAGCTGACTTGGTCCTTCGATACTCAGCTTTATCTGGTTTATTCACAGTGCCCACTGAATACTATCAGGATTCACTCTTCTTGGGGCTATACCTAGAAATTCTATAAACATGAATTTATAAGTCTTATCTCATTTGTTTATTATATTTTTGAGGACCATAAACTGTCTGGAACACAACTGACTTCTTAATTATTGTTTCCTGTAATTAATCTGCTACAGTGTTTTAATCTCATTTAAAGTGACCCTGGTTTCTCTTATTTAACATGAACAGATTAGAATTCATAATCAAATAGTTTTTTTTAGTTTAAAAAAATGACCTCAGTATTTAGTAAAAAATAGGACTATGGTAATATTATTACAGTATCAATGTGTATTCAACTGTTTTGTGTTCTGATGCCATTTATGGAAGATGCATTTAATTTCAGTAAAAATGATGGCTCAGCTCTTAAGTGCAAGAACTTTTTCAAGTATATTACAATCATTATTAATTATTATTGATGTTGTTGTAGTGGCATAACATCCATCTAATCATATCTATCAGAAAATTACGTGTCATAATTGACACCTCCTATCTTTAATATCCTAAATCCTAGGTTAGCCAATTTCCATCACACAATCTTCTGAGATATACACATTCACAACTCTCAGTATTCCAGGAAAAACATTCTGCTACTGCATATGTTCTGGGAATTACACAAATAGTTATTGACATTTCTCATCAACAGCTTTTGCACCTTGTTATTATCAGGCTTTGATCATTAATATAGTTTGAACAGACTGCCTTGTTAACACCTGACTTTAAATATACTTTGGTTGTCATACTCTTAGGGAATAATTAAAATTTACAAGAAAGACACTGTTTAACTTAGTTTAATTATTAACTTTTAATTTACAACTTTTTTACTGATAAACACTCTCTATTACCAAAATCGACAACTGAAATGCTAACATTAATTTAGGAGTATTTAAAAATTAGAAACACACACACACACACACACACACACACACACATATATATATATATATATATATGATCTGTATTTAATTTTTGTTAACACTGATAGCAGATAAATTTATTTTTCAAAATATGACAATAAACAGAAACAAAAATTTTGATCAAGTTTGCCATTGTTTTCTTTTAAATTATTCATATATACATATATAATATTTAAATAACATTACTATCGCTATTCTACAGGGCAAAACACTTTGTATTCGATGCTAAACATCTTATTTTGCATTTTAAATGTACACAGTGAGCTGATACTTTATCTATAAAAGAAGAAACAACTTCTCTGGTGTTAAGAAGTAAGTAAAATAAACAAATGAAACACCCAAAGTAGGAAGTTCTGTAGGTTTTAATAATGGTATCTTCGCGGTATGCTGTTCTTAGTCACTAAATTATTTTACCTTTTTCTTGTACAAAGTAAAGGGATAAGACCATGTCTAGTTATTGAAAAGAAAGCAAATGTCATCTTTTCTAAATAATTATAATTTGTTTCTGGGCAGAATTTCCACATTTAGATATTCACTTCTTTTCATAATATTTATGATCTACCACCTTGGGGAGTCATAGTAGTCATTTAATGTGACATTTCTGACAGTTTTTCACATGTGTAGCATTGGGGTTTAATACTGAGAAAAAATTCTAAATAATAGTTTAAGATTTTTCTTCTGCTATAAAAATTATCTGACCTCAGAAACTTAAATACTTGAAACAAATCAGCTTGGACTTTTCAACTACAGTGTGGTATAAAGGAAGAGAATCTATGACAACGGAATTTCTCTAAGTTTGCACAACTTGACACCATCAGGAAGGTACAGTCTCCTTACTCACACACAGGTATGCAATGAACAGTGAATAAATAAAATAATTTATTTTTTAATATAATATCGTTACAATATTTCTTCCATTTCTACTTCCGAATCCCACTTCAAATTTATGACCCCTTTTCTCTAATTATTAAAATAAACATTACCTCTCTCTGTCTCTTGTAACACACACACACACACACACACACACACACACACACACAGATTCCTAAATATATCCTGTCTAGTCCATATAATGCTATTTGTATGTAATGTTTTCAGGATGTGTTAAGTTTACATATTATTTTTGCAATAATGTAGGAATTAAAGCATTCATATTAAAATTTATGCAGCACTGTATAAAAGAGTTTCTAAACAACCATACTTCATTTTACTATCCAAATTCTATTGATTTTTCAGAACTTATTTTTCTGCTAAAAATGCATGATTTTTTAAAAGCCTGCCATTCATATAGTATTCTTTTCAGGTTGGTTTGACTCTGTGAATATTCTTGAAACTGAACTTTATAACTGTGATTTTGGGAAATCCTAATTTAGGATATTCATTAACTGCTATAGTTACATCCTGTGATTTTTTTATTTTAATTTAAAAAAAATATTAAATTAAAAAAAAATCCAAATTCCCAGTCCCTCCCGTCTTCCCATTCCCTCCACACCTCTCCCAATCCCACCCCCATGTAATCCCAAGAGAGGATAAGGCACTCTGCTTTACAAAAAGTCCAAGGCCCTCCCTACTACATCTAGGCTGAGCAACGCCCCATTCAAAGAGAATAGGATCCCAAAAGCTAGCACCTGCAGTAGAGATACATTCCAGTGCCACTGCCAGGGACCGCCTCAGTCTGCCCCAGCCATACAACTGTGGACCACATTCAGAGGGACTAGTATGGTATTATGCTTGTTCCTTCCCAATCCATCTGGAGCTAGTGAGCTTCCTTTAGCAAGTAAACTGTTTCAGTGGATGAACCCTTCATGATCTTGACCTCTTTTCTCATATTCTCATTCCTTCAACTCTTCAACTGGACCTTGGGAGCTCAGTCCAATGCTCTGATGTGGGTCTCTGCCTCTGTTTCCATCTGTTGTTGGACCGGAAAGTCTATGGTGTCTATGGTGACATTTAAGATAATCATAAGTTTGATTACAGGGCAAGGCCAGTTCAGGCACCTTCTCCTCTATTGCTTAGGGTTTTAGGCATAGTAATCATAGCTGGATTCCTGGGAATTTTCTAGAGCCAGGTTTCTTGCTAACCCCATAATGGCTCCCTCAATCAAGATATCTCTTTTCTTACTCTCAACTCTGTCTATTAAACCATCCCCTCAACTATCCCCGTTCCCTCAAGTTCTGGTGAACCCTCCCCTTCTTCCCTCTATTCCACTTCTCCCTTTCTTTCTACTCCCACCCCATGCTCCCAATTTTTGTAGGCAATTTTGTCTGTTTCCAATTTCCAGGTGGGTCATATATATTTTGTGTGTGTGGGGGGGGGGGGAGGGTAACTTATTGTTGGCTTCCTTAGGATCATGAACTATAGGCTCAATGTCCTTTGTTTACAGCTTGTATCCACTTATGAGTGAGCACATACCTTATTCATTTTTGGGGGTCTGGGTTACCCTCCTCAGGATAGTGTTTTTTTTGAATTCCATTCCTTTACATGCAAAATTCAAGATCTCCCTTTATTCTATCACTAGTGGTAATTTAATGTGTAAATGTACCACACTTCCTTTATCCATTTTCAGTTAGGGGCATCTAGGTTGTTTCCTGGTTATGGAAAATATGTGTCTGTAACAGTTTGATACAGCCTTATCTGTTAATAGGTTTGAGACTTAATCGTTTCCTTTTCTCTCTAGAAGTGAATGTTGGGTAAAAGGGGCTAGTGAAAGAACACCCTGACACTGAGACCTGAGCCAAGGAAACACACCATAGCCCCCTAATAGCAAACTCAGGGCTAAAGATCTAAGCAATCCTGAGCACAGACACCAAACATATCTTGAGCATGAAACCAAGCAATCACTAAGCAAGAATTCCAACAATTTCTGAGATTGTTGCTAGCTCAGGAGTGAGATCCACCACCAATCCTCACCTTGCAAATTTTCCAACATTAAAATGCTCCACCGTCAGAATCTTTATGTATGTCCTGTACTTGTACAATTTTGGGTGCCTGTACACTTTGCTTGAAGGGAAGTCACTCTCTTGGATTTTCCTCCCAATATATCTCCTGAGTGAGATTTGTTGTTATGACTTTCTTCGCTGGAGTGGAGCAGAGCAGAGCTGCAGCCACTCTCACTCACCAGGCTGTGCTTCTGAAATGTTCCCTTAGCAGAGCTTAGGGCTGTGATGGTCTTTGCCAGAATGCAGTGGAGCAGTGTCAGGCAGAACTTTGTAGCCCCCTGAC
>CAWTZC010002379.1:0-81030 GCA_963919715.1 Microtus obscurus
AGGGATTACTAGCTACACACTCTCTGCCAAGAACAAGGTACCTCATCATTCCCTTGAATTATCTGGCTTACTTGGACTACTGCTTAGAATAACGGTATCTCCTCTGACTCTCTGGAAAGTCACACCCCACTGCATATATTTTCATCTAAGTAAACCTCGTGATATATGCCTATAATAGAGAAGATGGGAGAGCTCATATTGGCCTTGAATCAATGTTAACAAAGGCACAACGGGTCCCAGTTCTGGTTCTGATTAAATAGATGCAGGAACAGCTGAAGCAACTGCCATAGATTCCTCAACTTTGAATACTGGAGATGATCCCAAGATTTCTGACCTAAGTTGAAGAGCCAGAAAGCTGAATATATTACTAATTTCTTTTTCTGTCTGACCCTGTACTGTTTTATCCATGAAAGATCTACAGAAAGGCATGGCCCTTGCTGGGTGACTGTGGAGGTTTCTGTGTCCTCCCATAGGGAACTCTTATCTCCTATGTAAAGGAAAGGAAGCTGCTGGGAAGTGATGGGCCAATGCTTGTGACAAGTCTGGTTTTCAGCAGGCTTCCTGAAAATTCTGCAGCCTATTGGTCTAAGGAAGGAGAGGAGAGTGAAGATGAGGTTGTGGGAATGGGTTGCCAGTGCCCTGGAGTGCATGCATGAGTAACTGCTTTTTAAATAAGTAGAGGAAAAGAACTGGAGGATGGTGAGGAAAAGAAGGTGGAAAGGGTAAGTGAGGGGACAAGAATAGTCGATAGAAAGAAGAAAGAAAGCAGAAGATAAGAGGTAAAGGAAGGGAGAGAGAAAAGCTCAAAGGAAGGAAAGAAAGAAGATTAGGAGGCAGGCGGATCTCTGTGAGTTTGAGACCAGCCTGGTCTACAGAGCTAGTTCCAGGACAGGCTCCAAAGCCACAGAGAAACCCTGTCTCGAAAAACCAAAAAAAAATAAATAAATAAATAAAGAAAGAAGATTAGATCAGGGCATTGTTATCAGTCTCTGGTGACCAGATCCCTATAGCTTAGTGACAGCATAAGCTGGACCATTGATTCTTGTCCTGATCAGACTAACGGTGGCAGCCTGCCTCTCCACCTTCATGGCCAACTTCCTCAAACAGAAAATAAACCCATTTAAGTTACTGGTCTCTAGAAACAACTATGCCTTCCTAGAATAGGATGTGCCAATGATTTGACTCATGCCCTCTGACCTAGTGGGAAATGTGACAGTTTAAGCCAGTGAATAGGTCCCTCCATCTTCTATTCTTGTTGAGGCCATTTCAGGTAGAAATAGACTTTGATCTCTGTCATGGAGAATCCCACGGGAAATTAATTAAGTCTATTCTAGGGACCAAAGATCAGGAATGCTCTAGCTAACTTAGCTGTGGTAAAACTACCTGTTTGTATGAACCCCTCCCCCAGGTAACTGCCATCTTAGCTTCAGTAAACAGCTTGATTCAAACTGCTTACTTCTGCACAGGCATCTGCATCTGCTGAGCTAGATGCTAGGACATCTAGGTTTTAAGATGCCCTCAAAACCCCCATGCCTCGGTGCCCAGATCCCTGGGTGTCATCCTTTTCAGCTGGAATAAAGACTTTCCATTAGCTATAGACCATGTGAGTGGCCATCTCTGCTAACAACTATGGAGTGCCCTATCCTAAATGGAATGTGTTCATAACCTCCTCCCTTCTAGGCTCAGGGATCAAAGCAGAAGAGCAAGCAGAAAAACTGGAATATCCAAAGGTTGTGGATGACTCTAAAGGAACAAAAATCTATTTTCTGTACAAAAGGTCAAAAACCAAAATGAAGTCAACGCACTTCAACAATACACTTGATTGTACTGCCTGGTACAGAATCTCAATCCTAACTCCCAGTGGGGCTCCACACAAGGGGTCCATCTCAGGAAGGACAAGGGGTGCTGTGAGATTCACCACTTAGGATAGTGGGATACCTGCTTCCTACCTCCCCTTAACTGTCAGAAAACAATCTCCTTCTTTCCCAGGCTCCTCCTCCTCCTCCTCCTCCTCCTCCTCCTCCTCCTCCTCCTCCTCCTTCTCATTCCCCTCTCCTTTTTCTCCCTCCAGCATCTTCTCCTTCTGTTCCAGTGTTTCTGGATCCACTCTGGCGTATTTTTCTTTATCAAAACATGTAATTTCTCTGTGGTAAACCGATTTACTCCCATGATTTCAGCTCACTATTTATCGATGGACGGCTTCTTATTGACCTAGCACCTTAAGGAGGTGGGGTGGTTACAAGCAATCACACTTGCCAAAAGAGTGTGCAAAGTCACAGCCTATCCCCAGCTCAAAAACAAACAAACAAACAAACGTCCTTCCTAAATTGACTTGGGAAAGCTAACACTACCCCAAGGGAGGCCTGAACAGAGATGTGATGTCATCTATAGGATTAGGAAAATGAGCCAATTCAGACAATTCATTCAGATATCTTGGGACTCCCTGCTTCCATCATGTAGGTAATAAGGGTAGGTCACTGTCATCTATGGACTTTTGCCCTCCCCCTCATCCATGCCCTCTTAAGTTTTCTGGGCTCAGGACAAAAGCAATGTTCTCAATGAGAGTTGAAGCTTGATAGTGATGCCCTACTTCCTGCCCAACATGAAGGGCATCCTGGGCTCTGTTCTTATACCAGGAGATCCAACGTTTTTAGGCTGAACCTCCAGTCAGGAATGTGATCTGTAACAATGTGGAGAGCAGTTATCAAAATCGCCTCCTCCTTAATACATAGCCAGCTATGGAAATACAGTCACAGTTACCTGTTAGATGTCACCATCCTCTCAGGCTCCTAGGGAATAAGGGTCCATTATATTGGGAAGTCCTCAAACTGCACATCTTTGAGTCCATGCCATTTCTCTCCCTCCCTGCCCCTTCTATTATGTGGATGTAGAGTCTAAAGAAGACCAACTATTGGACCAGAAGCCATGAGGGGAACTCAAACATACCAACATGATGCCTCCATGAACTCAATCAAAGCCCCAGTGTGTTGGGAGGAGGCCACTTGTTGGTTCCCAGCTGTCCGGTTAGCTTAGCCCCAAAATAATCACAAAGGAACTATATTAATTAAGTCACTGTTGGCATATTAGCTCTAGCTAATCTAGCTAGTTCTGCAGTGTATCAGCCTCTAGAGCTGCACTGCATCATCCCCTAGAGCTGCAGTAAATCAGCCTCTCTGGAGCTGCAATGCATTAGCCTCTCTGGTGCTGCAGTTCATCAGCATCTAGAGCTGTAGTGCATAGGTCACTAGAGTGATAGTGCATCAGCCTCTATATATGAAGTACATCAGTATCTCTGGAGCTGATATTCATCATCCTCTAGAGCTGCAGTGCATCAGCTTCTCTGGAACTGCAGTGTATTAGCCTCTAGAGCTGTAGTACATTGGTCTCTAGAGGTGCAGTTCATTATCCTCTCTGGAGCTCCAGTGCATCAGCCTCTCTGGAGTTGCAGTGCATCATCAGTCTCTCTAGAGCTGCAGTACATATGGCTCTGGAGTGATAGTCCATCAGCCTCTATAGAGATGCAGTACATCAGTCTCTCTGGAGCTGCGATTCATCAGCATCTCTACAGCTGCAGTGCATCAGCCTCTAGAGCTGCAGTTCATCATCCTCTCTGGAGCTCCAGTGCATTAGCCTCTCTGGAATTGCAGCACATTGGACTCTCTGGACATGCAGTGCATCATCAGCATCTCTAGAGCTGCAATTCATCACCCTCTAGAGCTGCAGTGCATCGGCCTCTCTGGAGCTGCAGTGCATCTGTGTCTCCAGAGCTACCTCACATCAGTCTCTGGGGCTTCAGCACCTCTCTCTCTCTGGAGCTGATGTACAGGGTCCTGTCAGCTCGACAGGGGGAGAATTCCTCACCCCTTCAGCTTTTCTTTTCCAATCACCCTTCCTCTCCATCCTGTGGGAATCTCCCTCTTCTCTCCCAGTCTCTCCAACCTGAGCCTGGTCCTAGTGTAGTTTACACCTTGTGGTGTTAGGATGTCAGCCATCAGGGGCTCCTAGGCAAGACCGCTATTCTGCACAAGATACTACTGCAGGTAGGGAGCTCTCTTACATCAAGACTGCCCTGTTCCATGCTGAAGGAAGTTAGCATGAACAGCACTCTGCACTGCCTTTCCCCTTTCTCATTTGCTATGGAGCAGTCAGTTTCTCTGGGCTCATGGCCTCAGCTTTTATCCCATGATCTAAACATTAGTCTTTACTGTCTGGAGGAAAGAAACTCATTTGAAAATAAGATAGCTACGGCTCTTACTTAAAGTGAGCTCTATCTTTTCCCACATTCCAAAAAACACACATGTTCAACATAGTCTCCTTTAAAGGAAAAGAATACTTTCAGTTTTCAAGTTAGTCAACAGAAGACACACTTGACAGTGTCTTGGCACCTTTGCTTTTTATATATGTACAAACACATAAAAACTTGCACAGGTGTGTGATGTACATGTGTATCTATGTGCACATGCACACTCATGCTTGCAGAGGACCGAGATCAGAGTCAAGCATCTTCCTAGCTTATTCCCCACATGATTTACATTGGCAGGGTTGTCCCTGAACCTCAGCTCAGCAACTGAGCTAATCTAGGTCTCCCTACGGATCCGCAGTCTCTGCCTCCTGAATGAGAGATTCTGACTACAGGTGAGCTGACACCTGCTAAACTTTATGCTGAGGGTCCCAACTCAGATCTTCAGACTCATGTGGCAAGAGCTTTATTCTTCGGACCCAATCTTCAGTACCTACCTGCATTTTTACATTCAATAACATCCCTGATCACGTTCTCTTTACTCAACTAACTTAAATGAGCTCAATGTTATTCTTTTTTAATTAATTAATTAATTTATTTATTAAAGATTTCTGCCTCCTCCCCGCCACCGCCTCCCATTTCCCTCCCCCTCTCCCAATCAAGTTCCCCTCCTTCATCAGCCCGAAGAGCAATCAGGGATCCCTGCACTGTGGGAAGTCCAAGGACCACCCACCTCCATCCAGGTCTAGGAAGGTGAGCATCCAAACTGCTTAGGCTCCCACAAAGCCAGTACGTGCAGTAGGATCAAAAACCCATTGTCATTTCTTTTTGTTTAATTGTAACAAAATTAACCCTTTAAAGCTGTCAGCCCCATACATCTCATAACACTGACACTACTTTGGCATTGTTTTTAGATAATCTAAACACAGCATGGGGGAACATGAAGGTTCAACTTTGCTGCTGTCTACATTGGCTTTCCATAAACTTACAAAGGTGGAGGGCCAACCATGTTCACTTGTGAGTGTCTTCCCACATGACTCTTGGATAAATTAAACGCAGGTTAATTATGAAAAACTAATTTCTCTCTGGCCTCACTTAATCCACACTTATAACTAAGTGTTTATTTGTTGAATCTGAGCCCTGTTTTTCTCCTATTGCTTGCTACATCAATTAGAATGTCCCCAAGGTCACTTAGAGTCCTACTACAACAGTACACAAAAATACCCTGAAATGACCAGAGTGTCCAGACTTCAGTATTAATTACTGTACACATACCTTTAAACATTAATGTTTTCTAAATGCATGACATTATAATACACAATGCTCTCTCTCTCTCTCTCTCTCTCTCTCTCTATATATATTATATATATATATATATATATATATATATATATATATATTATTCACATACTGATTATAAGTAGTCTGTGAATCTCAAATGGCTGAAAGACACAAAGACACTTGAGGAAACTGTTCAATATTCTTAATCATCAGAGAAATGCAAATCAAAACAAATCTAAGATTCAATCTTATACCTGTAAGAATGGCCATGATCGGTTCCTCATCCTTCCTATACTTCCTGGGCTTCCTGCTGGGCCTATACTCCCAGCATACTGCCTCTCTCTTCCTATCCCACCCAGCTTGCATCCAGAACCCTCCCCCTTTCTGCCTCCCTTTCCCCTTTGGGACACTGGGGCCAAATCCCAAGGGCAATCTAGCGGGCAGGAGCTCCTTTGTTTACCAGTTACCCAACCAGCACAGAGATCTGATCTCAGAACCAGGAGAGACATCACTGGAGCACTAGGAGAGCCATCACTGGTGAGTGCCATCACTGGGAAGGTACATCAGTAGGCAAGGAGACCTGATCCTGTAAAAGAAGATCCATAGGGAAGCATTTGGAGGAAGAGATGGGCAGGCGCCAATGCAAGAATTCACCCAACAATCTGAAAAACAACATGAAACCACCAGAACCCAGTGACCTCACAAGAGGAGGACATGAACGCCTTAATCAAGAAGAAGTAGAAAAAAATTGACTTTATGAAAGTGATTGACGCCCTTAAACAGCATGTAAAAAATGCCCTTATAGAAATGGATGAGAAGTATAACAGAAAGTTTGAAGAATTGAATAAATCAGTGAATGATACCCTAGGAAACCAAGAAAAAACAATCAAATAGATAATGGAAACAGTTCAAGACTTGAAAACTGAAATGGAGGCAAAGAAGAAAATACAAACAGAGGGCCGGCTGGACATGGAAAATCTAGGTAAACGAATAGAGACTACAGAAACAAGCATAACCAGCAGAATACAAGAGATAGAAAAAAGAATCTCAGATTCTAAAGATACCATAGAGAAAATAAACACACTGATCAAAGAAAACAGCAAGTCCATCAAACTCTCATCACAAAACATTCAGGAAATATGGGACACAATAAAAAGATCAAACCTATGAATAATAGGAGTTTAAGGAGGAGAAGAAGTGCAGCTCAACGGTCCAGAAAATATAATTAATAAAATTATAGAAGAAAACTTTCCCAACCTAAAGAAAGATGTACCTATGAAGCATACAGAACACCGAATAGGCTGGATCAAAAAAAAAAAAAAATCCCCTCGCCATATAATAATTAAAACACAAAGCATACAGAATAAAGAAAGAATATTAAGAGCTGCAAAGGAAAAAGGCCAAATTACTTATAAAGGTAAACCTATCAGACTTACATCTGACTTTTCTATGGAAACCATGAAAGCCAGAAGGTCCTGGATAGATGTACTGCAGAAACTAAGAGACCATGGATGCAAGCCCAGACTACTATACCCAGCCAGCTTTCGTTCACTATAAATGGAGAAAACAAAATTTTCCAGGATAAAAACAAATTTGAACAATACGCAGCCACAAATCCAGCCTTACAGAAAGTAATAGAAGGAAAATCACTAACCAAGGAGTCCAACAATGACCACAATAACTCAGATATCTAGAGACCCTTCACAGCGCAACTCAAAGAAGGAAAACACACAAACTCTACTACTAAAAAAGTGACCGGAGTTAAAAACCAATGGTCATTAATATCCCTTAATGTCAATGGACTCAACTCACCTATAAAAAGGCACAGGCTAAGAGATTGGATACGCAAACAGCATCCAACATTCTGCTGTTTACAAGAAACACACCTCAACCACAAAGACAGGCACCTACTCAGAGTAAACGGCTGGGAAAAGGCTTATCAAGCAAATGGACCTAAGAAACAAGCAGGTGTGGCCATACTAATTTCTAACAAAGTTGACTTCAAACTTAAATCAATCAGAAGAGATGCAGACGGACATTTTATAGTCATAACAGGAACAATTCATCAGGATGGAGTCGCAATCCTGAATATCTATGCCCCTAATATAAAAGCACCCATGTACGTAAAAGAAACATTACTAAAACTCAAGGCAGCCATCAAACCACACACACTAATAGTAGGAGACTTCAAACACTCCTCTCTCAACAATGGACAGGTCAATCAGACAGAAACCTAAAAGACAAATTAGAGAATTAATGGAGGTAATGATTCAATTGGACTTAGCAGACATCTATAGAATCTTCCACCCAAATAGGAAAGAATATACCTTCTTCTCTGCAGCTCATGGAACCTTCTCGAAAATTGACCACATACTCAGTAACAAAGCAAACTTTCACAGATACAAAAAAAGTTTAGTAACCACCTGTGCCTCGTCAGATCACCATGGATTAAAGTTAGAATTCAACAACAATGCCACCCCCAGAAAGCCTACAAACTCATGGAAACTGAACAGTCAACTATTGACCCACACCTGGATCAAAGAAGAAATAAAGAAAGAAATTAAAGTCTTCCTTGAATTCAATGAAAATAAAGAAACAACCTACTCAAACTTATGGGACACTATGAAAGCAGTCCTAAGAGGAAAGTTCATAGCACTAAGTGCCCACTTAAAGAAAACAGCACACAAAGAACCACTATTCTAAGCAAAGGTGACTTTCATCTGAGTTGTATGTACCTGGTTTTCCTTAAGCGAACCTCAGGGAATTTGGGTGCATCTGGCACGTACGACACCACAGTCCACTTCAAAGTTCCACATCCATAATCAAATACATATTTGATGCTGCCTATTTGTGCTAATGGTACCTTTACAACAAATTTTAGGAGCCAGAAGTACAATTGTTGTTTCAGAAAAAGCCAGTAGTTTTCTGGGTACTGCCGACAGTCTCCAGTTCAAATATTTTCTAATACTCCCCTAGTTAGCTACCCTTAACTTCTCATTGCAAGACACAGTGAAAATGTGTACTTGAGAAAAATATAGTTTCTTTTCCTTGTTTCTGTGAGATGTGTGAATATTTAATTTATGTAAGGGCTTATTTATTTCTAAGCAAGCCAATCTAAGTGGAAATCATTTAAAAGAGTTGGTGCACTCAATGAGTACTTGCAACCACATATAGGAAATATCTAGTATGTATTATGTATGTGCTACTAAACAAACATATAACTGGAAAGACAGATCATATAGGTGTCATTCTAAGTGTAAAATCATATATAAATACATATATAAAAGCCAATGGTACACTAGCATTCCTTTACACACACACACACACACACACACACACACACACACAATGAAAATCTGTAAAAAAAAAACCTACACAGATTTCCTTGGATGCTAATATGAAATGTTCTGTAATCTGTAGACTATATATTAGGTGAGGGGTTAAGGCTGTATTTGAATGTATTCTAAGCCCATCTGAGGGTATGAAATACTCTGTATTTGGCCAGTGGGCTTACTTCCATTAGAGGTTCATACTAGAGCTGTAGACAATATGAATCCCTTTAGAAAAAGAGGGCCTACATGGCCAGTGACTGTAGACAGCACAGGATCTGATGTGGGAAGGAAAGAGTATGGCAGGGTAGTGCAGATGGAGAAGGGAAGGATTTACAAGGAGCATTGATGGGTTCAAGAACGGAAAGGAAATGGATTGAGATGACCAGATGGGGAAGGGGACAGAAACAGAGAACAGAACCTGGCATATCCAATGTGGCGAATTCTGTATCTCAAATTCTGCAGTGAATGTTCAAGTTGCCTTCAACAAATCCTGACAGAAAGTATGTCCGTGTCAGTAGGGGCTCAAGAATAGGGTTCCATTTAGATGAGATCTCTCCTACAATGTCATAGAACAAAAGGACACCTTTGTCACCAGAAAAGGCTTCCAAGAACAAGGAATCTGGTACTGATGCCCACACAAGATAAAGCTACAAGAGGAAAGAGTTTGCACCCAGGAGGAGTCTATCAAAAGAAGCTTAGCATTCTCACCCATTCTCAGAGAGCCAGCCTGATTTCATTACAGAGCTACAGTATTAAAAACAGCTTTGTATTGGCATAAAATCAGAGAAGTCGACCAATGGAATCAAATAGAAGACCCGTATTCTAACCCTCAATCAAATGAACACCTCATTTTCGATAAAGGAGCTAAAAGTATACAGTGGAAGAAAGAAAGCATCTTCAACAAATGGTGCTGGCATAACTGGATGTCAACCTGTAGAAGAATGAAATTAGATCCATATCTATCACCATGCACAAAACTCAAGTCCAAATGCATCAAAGACCTCAAGATAAATCTTAACACACAGAATCTGATAGAAGAGAAAATGGGAAGTACTCTGCAACATATGAGCACAGGAGATTGCTTCCTACGTATAACCTCAGCAGCACAGACACTAAGGGAAACATTGAATAAATGGGACCTTTTAAAACTGAGAAGCTTCTGTAAAGCAAAGGACACTGTCACTAAGACAAAAAGGCAGCCCACTGACTGAGAGAAGATCTTCAACAACCCCGCAATTGACAAAGGTCTGATCTGCAAAATATATAAAGACTCAAGAAATTAGATTTTAAAATGCTAATTGACCCTATTAAAACATGGGGCACTGAAATGAACAAGAATTCTCAATAGAAGAAGTTCAAATGGCTAAAAGACACTTAAGGTCATGCTCAACCTCCTTAGTGATCAGCAAATCAATACAACTTTGAGATACCATCTTACACCTGTCAGAATGGCGAAAATGAAAAACACCAATGATAGCCTCTGCTGGAGATGTTGTGGAATAAGGGGTACCCTCATCCATTGCTGGTGGAAATGCAAACTTGTGCAACCACTTTGGAAAGCAGTGTGGCAGTTTCTCAGGAAATTCGGCATCAACCTACCCCTGGACCCAGCAATACCACTCTTGGGAATATACCCAAGAGATTCCCTATCATACAACAAAAGTATATGCTCAACTATGTTCATAGCAGCATTGTTTGTAATAGCCAGAACTTGGAAACAACCTAGATGCCCTTCTATGGAAGAATGGATGAAGAAAGTATGGAATATATACACATTAGAGTACTACTCAGCAGTAAAAAACAATGACTTCTTGAATTTTGCATGCAAATGCACGGAAATAGAAAACACTATCCTGAGTGAGGTAAGCCAGACCCAAAAGAGGAACATGGGATGTACTCACTCATAATTGGCTTCTAGCTATTAATAAAGGACATTGAGCCTATAATTCGTGATTCTAGAGAAGCTAAATAAGAGGGTGAACCCAAAGAAAAACATATCATCATCCTCCTGGATATTAACCTTCATCATGCAATGAAAGGAGACAGAGACAGAGACCCACATTGGAGCACTGGACCGAAATCCCAAGGTCCAAATGAGGAACAGAAGGAAATTGGGACATGATTTCTTTGTGTAACAGTCCTAGATGTCCTAGAACTAGCTCTTTTTTCTATTTGTTTTATTTTATTTTATTTTATTTATTTATTTTTTGGCGCAGGGTTTCACCATAGCTTTGAAGCCTGTCCTGGAACTAGCTCCTGTAGCCCAGGCTAGCCTATAACTAACAGAGAACTGCTTGCTTCAGCCACTTATTGCCCGGCCATGTAATAACTTCTTAAGCAGATCATTTTCCTTTTGGGGGAGCATATCGTTTGTTTGCTTTTCGACAGTGTCATTAGCAAGAATTCTATTCCAACCCACTCCTAAAATCTTGACGGTGTACTTGGAAAGCAATGTCTGGCTAGCATTCAGTGCGCTAACAGGCACTCCTGAACTAGCAGCCACTAAAGCTGACCATGTCCACTTAGTTCTAAACCCAATCTCCGAGCCGCTAGTGCTGGGTGGCAGGTGAGCATCACCGAAATTTTTACAAGTTCACTCGAGCACTCTGGAGTCAAGTGTCTGCCTCTCTCCCATGCTCCATTCCAAATTATCTTGCACTTCCACACAATCCACCCGTCATCTCCTCCCTACAACCTAGGAGGAACGAGCAGCATGCGGACACACATTAAAGCTCATTCTGGAAGCATGCCCTAGGAACAAGATTTAACTCCATGCTATCTTTTCACACCCACATCAGTCTCCCTCAGGTCCTCCTCATTTGGACCACACCCATCCTTTGTGAGATAAAACAGTGAGCACCTACCTCAGCAAGTGGGCAGAAGGGCCAGCGCAGTCAGTCAGGGCAGCAGTGAGTGACAGGCTCGCAAGTGTACAGCTTCTTCGTGCGAGTGCCTGGACGTCGTGCGTGAGGACCCCGGAGAACTGGGGAGCATGCGCGGACCTGCGCATGGACGCATTGACGTCACCCTTTGCTCCCGTCCACTTGTTGTTTGGTCAGTAGGGCTGTCGAGATTCTAGACCTCGAGGTCAGTCATTCCTGGAACCGAGTGCTGTTTGAGGTCCACAGTTGTAGTTATGGCCAAAAAGCTCTATTATGAGCATAAATATTATACTCGAAAAGATTATGAGGAAGAAATAGTTTGTGAGAACGGAGTTGTGGCCTCCACGTCAGCTGCGGCCATGGAGGCAGATGGTGGCCATAGCCACCCGGATTCTTCTTTGGAGCTTGACCTGGAAGAACTGAACACCTCAGAGGCTGGTGTGTCAAGGATTCCTCAGAGGCACCGGGGGCATCAAAACCTCTTCCGTTTTACACCGCGCCAGATAAGAAAAATGGAACGCGTCTTTAAAAAATCCCAGGACCCAGATTTGGCTGCCAGGTATGTGGTTTGGACCAAGAGCTACCCAACCTCCCTGGCCTCTGGCTCATGTTGAGGTGCCTTTGGTTCTTCGAGGCCCTTAATTCCTTATCGCCCCTCTCCAAGTCACAGGGGTCTTCTCCTTTGGTGGTGGGCATGGGAGGATGCCCCGTGTGGGGCCCGAGCTCAGTACCAACATGTAGTGCTGACATGAAGCAAATGTCCATAGTCAACACCTCTCATTCCGGGTCATATTTTAAATTCTGTGAAATATAGAGACCAGAGTATAGTGGGCCTAAACCACTTACTGGCATCAAGTTCAAGAGTGCTAGGGGTTTATAGTTTGTTGGGTGACCTCCTCACCAATAGTCTCCTCATCTTTTCAGGGACTGTGTACCTAGCCATCAACTCCTCTTAGTTTTTCTTTCCCCTACCGTAGAGCTCTTCTTAATTTAGCATACTTTGCTCATCATAGACTTTGACATTTATTTTTAATTTTCAATAGTTTGTTAAAATTGTTTGTCTCTATCATTTAGAAACTTTTGCAGGAGATGAATTCATTTCAAAAGTGAGACTGCCTCTGAGAATAAATGTTAATGCCAAGTGTTGAGGGAGGACGGTGATATTTTAAAAGGCATAGAATTCATGTATGACATTGTATTGCATGTAAAACCCTGCCTGATAAACATCCATGGTTGTCTTTACACAGGGAAGAACTTGCAAGAGCTCTGCAAGTGCCTGAAGCGAAACTGAAGGTCAGTGAATCCAAACAAAGCAATTGGACTGACAGTCTATAGCCTTCCTTAGGCATTAGCTAGCATTGTCCTAGGCACTTTTCAATGAATCGATTTCATTTCCTTTTTTCCCTGTTTGAATGCTGGTTTTTTGGCACAGGGTTTCTCTGTGTAACCCTTGCTGTCCTGGAACTCATGGTTCTTTTGCCTCCACCTCCATCCCCCAAGTGCTGAGATTACAGCACTTGACAAACTGAACTGTCTTTAACTCTATTTTAACCTTAATTGAAACAGCTCTACATAAAAGGGACATCATCTCTAGGTGGACAACATTCATAGCACATGGTTTTCATTGTGCTGCAGTTTTGGACCCCCAGCTGGCCACACACTTAGCCTGCTATGGAAATTCTCCTTGTCCCTTTCATTCTTTAATTGTCCCTGTCTTTCTATTTTGTGTCTGGAATGTCAGGGTTAAAATGCTACACTGTATAAAGAAAAAAATGATCATAACTTGAGACGATGGTAATTAATAGTGACCTCCGTTAATGTTAATTTTTCTGGGATTCTGTGTTGTGGCTAGCCAAACACATTGACAAATAGTTATATTAGGGTTGAGAGGAGGCGTGGACTGATAGGTATAGAAGAACACCACTTACAACACAGAGATTAATATTGTGCAGGGCAGGATTCTGGAAATCTCGCTGAAGCAGAGATAGTATTCTTCATCCTGATGCTGGAGAACTTTGTATAACATGAAAGAATATGCTGCTCAGATTTACCATGGGCGGAAGTCCCCACTGAAGTGTGTATACTGTGGGAAAAAGACAAAATCATGGCCCTGTTTGCAGAGGTTGACACACAGCTGGGGCTTGCTTTTGTGAGCTGAGTAGGAAGTCCCATGTTAGGAGCCTTAAAGTAAGGTTTCTCTCTCGGCTCTGGGAGTGGAAGCCAATGCTAAAACAATCTTGTCTGCCTCTGATTTTAGGTGTGGTTTGCCAACCGAAGAGCCAAAGAGAGAAGGGAAACACTCGTACTGTTAGGAAACACACCTCCTGTTGAAGACATCATCATACTTAGGGACTTTAAGGAAGATTCTTCCTAGAATGGCATCATACTTCATTCTGTTCCAAATGGCTAATTGGTGACCCATGTGCCCATTGCCAAGATTAACTAAAATTGAACACTCATGTTAACAATAAACACATAACCTCCTCATGTTTTCTGGTATTTTGTAGGATAGGATGTACACTTTTCAGGAAATAACATTTAAACAGAACGACAAAGTCTAGTTACATAAATTAGCATTTTAAGTCATGAGTGTTGCTTGCATTGATGAATATTCCCAATACATTGTGAATGGAAAACAGTGGGTTACATGAGCCTTCTTGATTCAGGCTTAGTAGATTCTCTGAGCAAGTGATTCAGAAGTAATCCTGCAAACAAGAAATCTAAGGAGAAGGTGGCACGGACGATATTGGTGGTGATGAAAACTTTTATTTGGGGCATTGTACCAATGCTTTTTTTTATTCTTAAAGAAATTAGATTTTTGTCATTCCTGATTGTGGTTTTTCTACCTCCCAGTTCCTCCCCACTTACCCTCCCATCTGGATACATTCCCCTTTCTGCCCCTGAGCTCAGGTAGGTGGAAGCTGCCCACAGGCCTTCCTGGACCTGCTGAAGACATTCATGGGCAGCAGTGGGTCACTGCGATGAGCAAATATGTGTTGGAGAAATTGGAAGGAATGAATGAGAACTGTTCATCTGCTGTAGAAAGAGGCAGAACAGAAGGAGCAAAGTGGGTGAGGAGCAGGATGCTGTGGGCGACCTGTTAACCACCCAGGGTCGAGGTGGTACCCAGACCTGGCCTGGCTGCTATCAAGGTTCTGTGGGTTCATGGTCATACTGAGGGCAGGGACTGTGTTGACTTGCATTGGTTGTGCCATCATCAAAGACCACTGGATGCCCTGTGTCTTGGTTTTCACCTATTGGTGGAACATGCCTTTTCAGGGGCTGTACTGATCTGAGTGGCCTGCACTGCCACCGGTGCCATTGTGGCATTAGGGACTGAGATGCTGCTGAAGGACATGTCTGAGAGAGTGGCCAGGGTCTCTGTGTTGATGTCCATAGCTCCTGCTACCACTGAAGGCCATGTGTATGCCTGTCATCTGGGCTACCACCTGAGTCCATGTTGGTGTCCTGGGTCATGCTGCTGATGGAACCATGTCAATATGAGTACCTGTGCTTCCACCTAGGGTCTTGGTGGCGTATACGTGTGCCTACTGCCGAGGACCATTCTGGGTCCATGTCAGAACTGCAGCCAGGGTCTGTGTTGAAGTCCATGTCCTGTGTTGTCACCAAAGGCCACAGGGATGCTCAGGGCCTGTGTTGCAATCTGGGACCTTGTTGGTGTGCAAGCTTCCAGAGCCATGCTGATCTGAGTAACCTGTGTTGCCACCCAGGGCCTTGGTGTCATACAGGCCCAAGTAGCTGCTGAGTGCCATATGTGTGTCCGTGTCCCAATGGCAGGCAGGATCTGAGTTGATGTCCATGACTCCTGTTACCACCAAGGGCCATGAAGTTGTCTGTGGTCTGGTCTTCCTCCTGAGGCCATGCTGGTTTCCCAGGGTGAAGTTGCTGCCAGTGACTGATCTGAGTGTCCTTTGCCACTACCTAGGGGTCTAGTGATGTCAATGCCTAAGCTGCAGCCTAAGGCTCTTTCTGTGTCCATGGTCCTACAGCAGCCAGGGTCTGAGTCAATGCGCATGGCATCTGTTGCCACCAAGGGTCGTACTGATGCCTAGGGTTTAGTTAGCTACCTCAAACCATGTTGGCGTCTGAGAGCCATGCTGCCGCTGGGGTCATACTGATCTAGGTGACCTGAGCTGCCACAGGTGCCATGGTGCCATCTGAGCCAGAGATGATGCAGAAGGCCATGTCTGGATCCGTGGTCCTGCAACAACTTGAATCTGTGTTGATGGCTGTAGTCTTTGTTACCATAGAAGGGCATGCATGATGAAAGCCAAGGGCAGTGCTGAGCCAGACTTGCCCTTCACTAGCCCTGGCAAAGTTGTCCCTGAACCTTGCTAGACACTGTGGCAATAGAGGTGACCCTGAAACTCACAGTCGAACTGGCACCAGTGTCCCAGAAATGGAGGGCTGGTCCCTGCACTCAGGAGAGATGGATCCACCACTCAACACAGGCTCACCCTGATGGAATGGGTGTGGAAGAGCTGGCTCCAAGGATCACCTTAGGGTGCAACTCCAGTTTCCAGGACTGACAAGGTCACCTACCACCCAGGGCAAAAATCAGGGCTTTCAGTTGCCCAACCTAGCATCAGGCTAAGGCTTGTTTCTCTTTGGGCATTAGGCAGAACCAGGCATGTGATATCAAAGAGGTTTATATTTTCCTCTTTCCTGGGTGTTTAGACTGAATTTTCACTTGGCCAGGGGAGAGGTGGGGCAGTTCATGTGCTGCATGAACCTTATAAACTAGTCTTCACTTTAATCAATTGTAACATCTTTATCTCTCACAATATCTGTGACTTGCATACTTCCCTGAATCTAGGACATCTTTTGTTCCACTTCAGGAACTAAATACACAGGACATTTTTTTCTTCATTCTATCTGCAATATATTTCTCCTTTGACATCCGAGTCCCCTCTCCCTTCTGCAGAGCATTGTTTTGTCCTGTTTACTCAAATTTATTTACCAAATCTCTCACTTCATGTTTAGACATAGCTCACTGCCTGCCAGAAGTAGAAACCTCGAGTCCCTCTAGCATGTTTTCTGTGCACATGTCCTGAACATGCATATAGCATTCCATTTTCCCAAATCCACAATTCCCAGGGAGCTGCCCACTCACCTTTTTCTTTCACAGGCTTTGGGGTCTGTTTTCTAATGTCCCTATCTACTGAATTCCATGCCTGTCTCCCGCAGGTATTGGCAACATACATCTGTAAAACCTCTCACAATACACTTGCACTGGAGATTGTAACACCAGCCTGGAGGGAAAGAAACAAAGCTCAGCCCTTGAGCAGATCTCCAAGAAGCCATCAAAAGTCAAAATGAAGGATCTTTGATTTAGAAAACAAGGCTTCTAATAGTGGTGGCACACTTTCTCTATTCATTTCTCTGTTGGTGGGGATCTAGTTGGCTCCATTTAGATGTCACTGGGAAACATGCCTGTGCCACCCTGAAAGAGGATATTGAGTTCCTTAGCCTACCAGTGGCCTTTTAGCCCAACTATGAAGGAGGAAGAACAGTCTGTGTTGAAGTTGTGAACAAGAGTCCGATTTACAGGACTCTTTGTGTAATGCTGCTTCTGTTGTAGATTGCATCTCATCAAACCACTTAAAATCAGGTCTGTCCGTCCATGATACAATCTGGATCATAAATGAAAAAAATTCCTGAGAGACAAAAAGAGGTTAATAAAAAAATATCGAAAAAATGACCTTCAAAATAGTGTAAAATAATCATTGGGCGTCCTCTGGATCTGATGACTTTGTAACAAACAGTACCTCAGAGGAGATTGATGCACTCCTACAGGGGATGGAGTTTTAATAGGTGTCCCATTCATCGTGCATCTGCATGGTGATGCTGCCTCTGTATCACCTGGTGCGTTTGGAGATAAATTGGACTTTTAACCAGACCAGTTGGATTGCATAGATAAATGGGATAGTGGGAGGAAATTGCATTTCTTGGACCATTTATATGCCACAACACAGGTGACTATAATCCCCATACCCCTGTCATCAAGACAGCTGAAAAATACATGACTTTCCCTGATTTAGGAAACCTATTAGTTTCATTGTTATGGTTCTCTGTGTGGAATGAAATGGTACTATCACTATATCACTATAATATTTATATGCTCCCCACTTGCTTGTGACTCAAAGGCGTGATAGGAAATGTAATGAGTTCATTCATCTGATGACAAATACAGAGAGCCATTTCATGTTAACTTCTTGGGGCATAAAATATTACCAGTATGGCTGTAGTTAAGAAAGATAATGTGTGCCAGGTAGTGTTGACACACACCTTTAATCCTAGCACTTGGGTGGCAGAGCTAAAAGAATCTCTGTGAATTTGAGGCAAGCCTTGTCTAGAAAGAGAGTTCAAAGACAGTTAGGGCTACATGGAGAAACCCTGTATAAAAAAAGCAAACACAGAGAGTTAGATAGATTGATGATAGATAGATAGATAGATAGATAGATAGATAGATAGATAGATAGATAGATAGATAGATAGATAGATAGATAGATAGATAGATAGATAGATAATATAAAAGGAAGAAAATGTGCTCTATGAAACTATTTCTCCATACCTTGGCTCTATATTGCCCATGCAACAAGACTTTAGAAATTCGCAAGCTTACTGTTGATTTCGGCACCAACATTACACCATATTTGGTCTGCCAGAGGCCATTGCTCAAAGGAAGGAAATTTAGCATGTAGCAATTGATGTAGCAAATGCATACCTCTTCACTCAGATGGTGGTCAGCTTACATTATGTAGCCTGGATTATAAAATGATTTGGTGGTTTGAATGAGACACCCCCACAGTCTCAGGCTTGAAGGGGAACCCTGTTAGCTAACCATCTTTAAGAGGTGGGTCTTAGTTAAGGCATAGCATATCATAGAGCTATCAACAAGGTTATTCAACCTATGGGCCCTCTACAATCTGGAATTCCTCTACCTTCTTTGTTACCAAGAGTGTCACATCTTGCCAAGACAGGGTAAGATGGTTCTAAAATATTTCCTGCCTCTCAAAATGGTCTGTCGGTTACGCTAGACCTTAGCCAAAGTTGATTGCTTTCAGTGTTACAAATGAGACTTTGGGTGATTGCTCAGGTAGCTAATTGTCTCTATCATATATTGCTTTGGAAGCTGCTTGATTGCACTTCATGCCTGCTCAAGTAATATTATCTCCCTTCTCAGGCCTTTGATGGGGTTGAAGATTAGATAGTCGCAGTTACCTTCCTCTTATGATTTAGCCAAGCTTATTTCCAATGCAAGATTTAGACTTAACATAACAGCACACCATTCCCAATGTATGCTCTCTGTTGCTTTCTTATGGATCAAGAATCCTCGGAGATCAGATCTGGGTGCCAGGAGAGACATCACTGTGGTGAGTGAGTTTCTGACCGCGGCAGCAGCCCCGGACAGGGAACTCAGACATTCCTCACCCCTCCTGCACTTCCTGGTCAGTCTGCAGGGGCTATACTGCTCGATAACTCCTCTCTATTCCTATCCCACCCAGCTTGCATCCACGGCCCTCCCCCACTTCCTCTGACTCCCTCCCCTCTTTGAACCACACAACATCTCCCAGCTCAGCCTGTTTGGGCGCTGGGACAGGGTCCGAATTGGGAGGGCATCTGGGAGGGTAGTACCTCCTTTGTCTAGGTGGCCTGCCTGCACCAAGCAAGGTCTGCCCTTTGTTTGCAAGACATCCAACCAGCAGGGAGATCAGATCCGGGTGCCAGGAGAGACATTGGGCTTGCATCCACAACCCACCCAGAGTGGTGCTGAGGAGTTCCATCTGGATGGTTGTCCATGTTTGGGTACTGAGGAGTTCAAGCTCAGCAGGACGGTGTTGTAATAGGGAGCGGTGCGGCTGTGACCCCGTACCTGGCTGCCCGCATGGCATGGCTAACTTTACCCGAAATAATTACACGGAAACTGTATTCTTTTAAATCACTGCCTGGCCCATTATTGGCTAGCACTTACATATCGACCTAACCCATTTCTGATAATCTGTGTAGCACCCCAAGGTGTGCTTACCGGGGAGATTCTAGCCCGTGTCTGTCTGGAATGCGGGCATCATGGCGACTCACTGACTCAGCTTCTCTCTCCCAGAATCCTCTCTGTCTACTCCGCCTACCTAATTTTCTGTCCTATCAGGGCCCTGGCAGTTTCTTTATTGAACCAATGAAATCAACAGATTGATATATGACACTCCCACATCACTTCCCCTTTTTCTGTTTAAACAAAAAAGAAAAGCTTTAACTTTAACATAGTAAAATCATATATAACAAAACAGTTATCAAGTAAGAATTACAGTTACAATATTTATATCTACTTTATCTTTTATCATAACTAAGGAAAACTATAACTATCCATTCTTCAACTCCATCAAAGACTCCAGAAGGATATAAAACTACTTAAACAAACAAGAAATTCAAACTCTAGAAATGACAGGACATCTCGCTGCCTGGACAGTCACCTAAAGTTCCTCTGTACCGTTGGGGCATCCATCTTCGGCCTCCAGGCCCATAGTATCCAGCAGACATTTCCATGAAGCAGAAAATTCCAAAGACAGTTCAGTCACTTTCTGCTGTGTCCTGCGTCCTGCGGAATGTCTCGTAGACTCTTTTATGAATCAGGAACCCTGAAAGATCATCTCACCTTTAGGCAAGTTCAGCAGTCCTCTCTCTGCGGGTTCTTTGTGTCCAGTTTATGCAATAGTCCAGGCAAGAACAGTCTCTTGCCCAATGGCTGGCTATCAAACTCCATAAGGATCCTCTTCGATGCCCATCTTCCTCTCGAAGTAGATTGGTGCTGCCAGGAGCAGACGTGTCTCATTGTTATGAAAAGCCCTAAATTATTAAAACATTAAATGCCATATTCTGCAGTCCTTGAAAGATATGAAGAATGCCTATCTAATTGAAATATATCTCCATATATCTATAAAATCTAACATGACTACAAGCTTGACTATTATTTACGATTATTTAACAACAACCTATATTTCCTAATTATACATTACATTTTAAAAATGAACTATATAATCACAATACCTTAATCAAGATCAGAAATACATATACATGTAACAAAATTGACCTTAAAATCCACATCAATGCAAATTATTTATATCTATATCATATCCTCCTTTAAATATAAAAAATCGTTTATAAACCCTATTTGGGAACATGGGCGCAGTTTTCTCTCCAAACTGCTTCCTGCTGAACGGGGGCGTCGTTAATTAGGTCTTTCATGGTATAACCTGTGTGTCAGGGTCATCTCAGTTGGCAGTTGAGTGAAGTAATTTTTTGAGGGTGTTCACAGCAACCTTTCAGGAGGGCATGGTCTATCATACCAAATCGGAATAGAAGAAATCCACAGGGTCTCATCCTCTGTGAAAACAAAAGAAGACCCTTTCCGAAGCATCATATCCTTAGACCCAAATTTTGAAGTCATACCCTCATGATATCCATTCTGGTTCCATTTGGCAGCCCATATAATGAAATGTCTTTCTGTACTTAGCTCCTTCACAGTCAAAAATTTTAAAGAAAACACAATGTACATAATCCAGACTCTCTGTGAATTTTCCATTTTTACGTGGCTTATTTTTACTTTATTTCTCTTAATCTATAACTATCTGTACTCTGTCTCTTTAAAGACTTTACCTTTTTATTTTTAAAGGCATTAACTTTATTTTCTCTCTATATATATTTCTTTCTTTCTCAAGCCTACGTACATTCATCCAACACTATGATCCACTTACTGGTCTGTCTGAATCTGTTTTATTGTGAATCTGTAATTTTTTTCCTATCCAGGAGCATTTCTTAAAATGTTAAGCAGTTCTTAAAAAGTTAAGTTGCTTCTTGTTCAGTTAATACGGTACCGCTTGCATTCTGCCCAGTAGAAACCTTAAGTGTGCTGTCATTATGGTAATTACGGTAGTTACTGCCTGAGACCACACAGTTTAGTATGGCGGAGCTGAGTCGCTCCTGCCTCAGAGCTATTTGGTGCGCCTGAGCTGCGCACAGTTTCAGGCACATAGCAGGTCCACATAGGAACCGTACTCAGCAGTTTGAGACTGAGTATGCGGCATTTTGAAATGCTTTGAAACCAGAGTTCATGCTGGCAGCACAGCCCCAGGAAGCCACATTTTAAAATGACGCAGCTTTTTTCCCCCCCTACGGCACGCACGCCAGCAACAAAGAACAAAACTCTGTGTTAAACTCTGTTTTTCTCTGTTTAGAATTAAGCTCTCTCAGGTTTTTAAGTGGATTTAGCCCATCACGTGGGGCGCCAATTTGTAGTAAGAGGAGCGGCTGGGCTGTGACCCTGTACCCGGCTGCCCGCATGGCTTAGCTTATGCCCCGAAATAATTACACGGAAACTGTATTCTTTTAAATCACTGCCTGGCCCATTATTGGCTAGCACTTACATATCGACCTAACACATTTCTGATAATCTGTGTAGCACTCCAAAGTGTGCTTACCGGGGAGATTCTAGCCTGTGTCTGTCTGGAATGCGGGCATCATGGTGACTCACTGACTCAGCTTCTCTCTCCCAGAATCCTCTCTTTCTACTCCGCCTACCTAATTTTCTGTCCTATCAGGCCCCTGGCAGTTTCTTTATTGAACCAATGAAATCAACAGATTGATATATGACACTCCCACATCAGGACGGTCCCAGCTTCTACACTGAAGAGATACACCCAGAGACTCAGTCACAGCAAAGACTGGACCAAGACACCAGGCCTCTCTTGGATTCATTTGAAAGAGGAGATGGGAAGGCGCCAATGCAAGAATTCCTCCAACAACCTGAAAGGCAACATGACATCACCAGAACCCAGGGATCCCGAAATAAGAAGAATTGTACACCCTACTCCAGAAGAAGTAGAAGAAATCTACTCAAAAGTGAATTATTTGAAAATAATAGAAGACCTTAAACCGGAGGTGAAAAACTGCCATAAACAATTAGAGATTACAAACAAAAAAGGTAGAGGAAATGAATAAATCGCTCAAAGATACCCAAGAAAACCAAGAGAAACAAGAAAAAGCAATCAACCAGGTAAGGGAAATGGTTCAAGACCTGAAGAATGAAATGGAAGTAATAAAGAAAACACAAACCGAGGGAAGGTTGGAGATGGAAAATCTGGGTAAACAAACAGGAACTACAGAGACAAGTAATACCAACAGATTACAAGAGTTAGAAGAAATAATGTCAGACACTGAAGATACCAGAGAGAAAATTATCACACTGATCAAAGAAAACAGCAAAACCAACAAATTCTCATCACAAAACATTCAGGAAATATGGGACACAATAAAAAGACCAAACCTAAGAATAATTGGGATAGAAGAAGGAGAAGAAGTACAGCTCAATGGTTCAGAAAATATATTTAATAAAATTATAGAAGAAAACTTTCCCAGCCTAAAGAAAGATATTCCTTTGAAGGTTCAAGAAGCATACAGAACACTGAATAGACTGGAAAAAAAAAATCTCCTCGCCATATAATAATCAGAACACAAAACATACAGAATAAAGTAAGAATATTAAGAGCTGCAAAGGAAAAAGGTCAAGTTACTTATAGAGGTAAACCTATCAGACTTACACCTCACTACTCTATGGAAACCATGAAAGCCAGAAGGTCCTGGATAGATATAGTGCAGAAGCTAAGAGAACATGCATGCAAGCCCAGTCTACTATACCCAGCCAAGCTTTCATTCACTATAAATGGAGAAAACAAAATTTTCCAAGATAAAAACAAATTTAAACAATACGTAGCCACAAATCCAGCCTTACAAAAAGTAATAGAAGGAAAATCACAAACCAAGGAGACCAACAATGACCACAATAACTCAAACTTCTAGACACCCTTCACCAGCGCAACTAAAAGAAAGCAAACACACAAACTCCATGACTAAAAAAGTGACCGGAGTTAGCAACCACTGGTCATTAATATCCCTTAATGTCAATGGACTCAACTCACCTATAAAAAGGCACAGGCTAAGAGATTGGATACACAAAAAGGATCCAACATTCTGCTGTTTACAAGAAACACACCTCAACCACAAAGACAGGCACCTACTTAGAGTAAAGGGATGGGAAAAGGTTTATCAAGCAAATGGACCTAAGAAACAAGCAGGTGTGGCCATACTAATTTCTAACAAAGTTGACTTCAAACTTAAATCAATCAGAAGAGATGGAGAGGGATATTTTATACTCATAACAGGAACAACTGATCAGGATGAGGTCTCAATCCTGAATATCTATGCCCTTAATATAAAAGCACCCACATATGTAAAAGAAACATTACTAAAACTCAAGGCTGCCATCAAACCGCACACACTAATAGTAGGAGATCTCAACACTCCACTTTCACCAATGGACAGGTCAATCAGACAGAAACCTTACAGAGAAATAAGAGAATTAATGGAGGTAATGAATCAAATGGACTTAACAGACATCTATAGAACATTCCACCCAAATAGGAAAGAATATACCTTCTTCTCTGCAGGTCAGGGAACCTTCTCGAAAATTGATCACATCCTCGGTAACAAAGCAAACTTCCACAGTTACAAAAAAATATCCATAACCACCTGTGTCTTATCAGATCACCACGGACTAAAGTTAGAATTCAACAACAATGCTACCCCCAGAAAGCCTACAAACTCATGGAAACTGAATAGTCCACTATTGACCCACACCTGGATCAAAGAAGAAATAAAGAAAGAAATTAAAGTCTTCCTTGAATTCAATGAAAATGAAGAAACAACATACTCAAACTTATGGGACACTTTGAAAGCAGTCCTAAGGGGAAAGTTCATAGCCCTTAGTGCCCACTTAAAGAAAACAGAGAAAGCATACATTGGAGATTTAACAGCCCACCTGAAAGCTCTAGAAAAAAAAGAAGCAGACTCATCTAGGAGGAGTAGAAGACTGGAAATAGTGAAACTGAGGGCGGAAATCAACAAAATAGAAACACAGAAAACAATCCAAAGAATCAATGAAACAAAAAGCTGGTTCCTGGAAAAAATCAACAAAATTGATAAACCCCTATCCAAACTAATCAAACGGCAGAGAGAGAATTTGCAAATTAATAAGATCAGAAATGAAAAGGGGGACATAACCACAGACATAGAGGAAATTCAGAGAATCATTAGATCTTACTACGAAAGCCTGTATGCCAAAAAACTGGAAAATGTAAAAGAAATGGACACTTTTTTAGATAAATACCATATACCAAAGTTAAATCAGGACCAGGTGAACAATCTAAATAGACCTGTCAGTCGCGAAGAATTAGAAGCTGTTATCAAAAACCTCCCTACCAAAAAAAGCCCAGGACCAGACGGTTTCAATGCAGAATTCTACCAGAATTTCCAAGAAGACCTAATACCTATACTCCTTTAGGTATTTCACAATATAGAAACAGAAGAGTCATTGCCAAATTTTTTTTATGAAGCTACCATCACTCTGATACCAAAACCACACAAAGACTCTACCAAGAAAGAGAATTACATGCCAATCTCACTCATGAACATCGACGCAAAAATCCTCAACAAAATACTGGCAAACCGTATCCAAGAACACATTAGAAAAATTATCCATTATGATCAAGTAGGCTTCATCCCAGAGATGCAAGGCTGGTTCAACATAAGAAAATCTATCAATGTAATCCATCATATAAATAAACTGAAAGAATAAAACCATATGATCGTTTCATTAGATGCTGAAAAAGCTTTTGACAAAATTCAACATCCCTTTATGATAAAAGTCTTGGAGAGTTTAGGGATACAAGGGTCATACCTAAATATAATAAAAGCTATTTACAGCAAACCGATAGCTAACATCAAACTAAACAGAGAGAAACTCAAAGCCATCCCACTTAAATCAGAAACACGACAAAGCTGTCCACTCTCTCCATACCTCTTCAATATAGTGCTTGAAGTTTTAGCAATAGCAATAAGACAACATAAGGGGATCAAGGGGATTCGAATTGGAAAGGAAGAAGTTAAACTTTCGTTATTTGCACATGATATGATAGTGTACATAAGCGACCCCAAAAACTCCACCAAAGAACTCCTACAGATGATAAACACCTTTAGTAATGTGGCCGGATACATGATCAACTCCAAAAAAATCAGTGGCCCTCCTATACACAAAGGATATGGAAGCAGAGAGGGAAATCAGAGAAGCATCATCTTTCACGATAGCCACAAACAGCATAAAATATCTTCGGGTAACTCTAACCAAAGAAGTGAAGGATCTATTTGACAAGAACTTTAAGGCATTCAAGAAAGAAATTGAAGAAGATACCAGAAAATGGAAGGATCTCTCTTGCTCGTGGATTGGGAGGATCAACATAGTAAAATTGGCAATCCTACCAAAGACAATTTATAGATTCAATGCAATCCCCATCAAGGTCCCATCAAAATTCTTCACAGATCTTGAGAAAACAATAATCAACTTTATATGGAAAAACAAAAAACCCAGGATAGCCAAAACAATCTTATACAATAAAGGAACTTCTGGAGGCATTACCATCCCTGACTTTAAACTCTATTACAGAGCTACAGTACTGAAAACAGTGTGGTATTGGCATACAAATATAGAAGTTGACCAATGGAATCGTGTAGAAGACCCGGAATTTAACCGACAAACCTATGAACACCTCATTTTCGATAAAGGTTCTAAAAGTATACAATGGAAGAAAGAAAGCATCTTCAACAAATGGTGCTGGCACAACTGGATGTCAACCTGTAGAAGAATGAAAATAGACCCATACCTATCACCATGCACAAAACTCAAGTCCAAATGGATCAAAGACCTCAATATCAATCTGAACACACTGAACCTGATAGAAGAGAAAGTGGGAACTACCCTACAACAGATGGGCACAGGCAATCGCTTCCTAGGTATAACCCCAGCAGCACAGTCATTAAGGGCAACATTGAATAAATGGGACCTACTGAAACTGAGAAGATTCTGTAGAGCAAAAGACACTGTCACTAAGACAAAAAGGCAACCCACTGACTGGGAGAAGATCTTCACCAACCCCACAACAGACAAAGGTCTGATCTCCAAAATATATAAAGAACTCAAGAAACTAGACTTTAAAATGCTAATTAACCCAATTAAAAAATGGGGCACTGATCTGAAGAGAGAATTCTCAACAGAAGAAGTTCAAATGGCCAAAAGGCACTTAAGGTCATGCTCAGCCTCCTTAGCGATCAGGGAAATGCAAATCAAAACAACATTGAGATATCATCTTACACCTGTCAGAATGGCTAAAATCAATAACACCAATGATAGCCTTTGCTGGAGAGGCTGTGGAGAAAGGGGTACCCTCATCTATTGCTGGTGGGAATGCAAACTTGTGCAACCACTTTGGAAAGCAGTGTGGCGGTTTCTCAGGAAATTTGGGATCAACCTACCCATGGACCCAGCAATGCCACCCTTGGGAATATATCCACGAGATGCCTGATCATATGACAAGGACATTTGTTCAACTATGTTCATAGCAGCATTATTTGTAATAGCCAGAACCTAGAAACAACCTAGATGCCCTTCAATGGAAGAATGGATGAAGAAAGTGTGGAATATATACACATTAGAATACTACTCAGCAGTAAAAAACAATGACTTCGCGAATTTTGCATGCAAATGGATGGAAATAGAAAACACTATCCTGAGTGAGGTAACCCAGACCCAAAAGGATGAACATGGGATGTACTCACTCATAATTGGTTTCTAGAAATAAATAAATGTCATTTGATATCCTAAAGAAACTAAATAAGAAGGTGAACCCAAAGAAAAACATATAGCTATCCTCCGGGTTATGGGAAGTAGACTAGATTGCCGGGAAAAAACTGGGATCTTGGGGGTGTGGTGGGAGGGGGGTAAGGGGAGAAGGGGAGAGAAATGTGAGAAGGGAAGGGTGGGGGGAACTTGGGGAAACGGGATGATTGTGATAAAGGAAGGTTGGTTAGGGGAGCAGAGAAGCACACATCTTAATTAAGGGAGCCATCTTAGGGTTGGCAAGAGACTTGGATCTAGAGGGGCTCCCAGGTGCCCAGGGCAATGTCCCCAGATAGTTCCTGGGGCAGCTGAGGATAGGGAACCTGAAATGACCCTATCCTATAGCCATACTGATGAATATCTTGTATATCACCATAGAAACGTCATCTGGCGATGGATGGAGATAGAGACAGAGACCCACGCTGGAGCGCTGGACTGAGCTCCCAATGTCCCAATGAGGAGCAGAAGGAGAGAGAATATGAGCAAAGAAGTCAGGACCACAAGGGGTGCGCCCACCCGTGGAGACAGTGGGGCTGATTCTTTGGGAGCTCACCAAGGCCAGCTGGACTGTGACTGAAAAAGCATGGGATAAAACCGGACTCTCTAAATTTGGCGGACAATGAGGGCTGCTGAGAAGCCAAGGACCATGGCACCGGGTTTTGATCCTGCTTCATGTTCTGGCTTTGTGGGAGCCTACCCAGTTTGATGTTCACCTTCTTAGACCAGGATTGAGGGGGGAGGACTTTGGACTTTCCACAGGGCAGGGAACCCTGACTGCTCTTTAGGCTGGAGAGGGAGGGGGAGGAGTGGGGGGAGGAGAGGAGGAGAGGGAGGAGTGGGAGGGACATTGGAGGCGGGGAGGTGGCAGAAATTTCTTTTTTTTCCAATAAAAAAAAAAGAAAGAATCCTCAGCGTCCTGTCCTGCTGCAATGCCTCTTGACGTGAAGGACTCTTATCCCTCTTGAACCATAAGCTCAAATGAACTCATTCTTCCATAAGTAGCCTTGGTCATGGTATTTTGTCACAGCATAAAAAAAATGTAACTGACACATGTACCTTTAATGCCCTTGTTTAAATGACGTGGATATCTGAGAACACAATGCTCAAAAAAGTTGTTCTTCAGATATGCCAGGGAAATAAGGACTTATACAAAACAAACAAAACCAGAGGGAACTCATCATACAAGGTCTGTCCAGTCTGTCTGTCAACCACAGCTAAAGGGAGTTCTGCTGCCTATTTTCATGTCAACAGAAGCTAGAATCACCTGGGAAGAGAGAACCATAATAGAGAAAATGCCCCCATAAGATTGGCTTATAGGTAAGTGTGGAGAATTTTCTTAAGTATTGATTGTCACAAAGTGCCCAGGTCACTGTGGGTGGTGTCACCCCTGAGCACGTAGGACTGGGGTATAGAAAAAGCAACTTTTGCAAGCCATGGGGAGGAAGTTACTAAGCGGCAAGTGCAGAAGGAACAGGGAAAGTAGAGAAGCAGAGCAGTGGAGTCATAAGTAGATCAGAAGCAACTTCAGCAGCAGAGAAAACAGAGATGCAGGAAACTGAGCAGAGGCCAGGAGTGTGTGAAGAGGACAGCCACAGCTCCTTTTGGCTTACGTGGGCAGAAATCACTGATGCACCTCTGGTGCTGTGTGCTCAGTCACCAATATGGTGAGCATGTACAGGGTGGGGAAATGGACAAGGGCAAGGCAGAATGGTTCAAGGACTAGGAAGAGGTGGATCTGAAGAGTCAAGGGCAGTGAGGAACGGGCTGACCTGAATGGCCCCCTTGCCTCCCTGGTCCAAGGCAATGATTGTCTGGGCTTGGGCTGTTTCCAGGGCCAATATCTTGGTCAAGGCCCTAACAAAGCTGACCTCAACTTGTGAAAATATTATGGTTGTTTTAAGGACCCCTAGTGTTGTTATGCCATGGCTGGTGACAAGCATGGGAGAACTACCCTTTTCTGAAAGGAAAGGAGGGGTGAGTTTGAGGGGAGGGACTGGGAGAAGAGGAAAATGTGGTCAGGCTGGGAAAATATAATTAATTGTTATAAAAGAAAAAGAACCCCTAGGGCAGCCAGGGGAGATCATTTAGTGCTTAGAAGGACCCAATGGAACTCCTGAAGATAAGATTCCACCCCTGGTCCTCACATGAGGGAAGGAGAGAACAGACTCCCAGATTTCCCTCTTCATCCACATGTTCAGGTGTGTCATGCTCACACACACAGTTAAAGTAAGTAGGGTTCTAATAAGGAACTGGAGTTGAGAAACAGAAATTGACTTTATATGTATTTGGCCAGGGCTTCTCAACCTTCCTAAGACTGTGACCCTTTAATCCACTTCCTCATGTTGTGACCCCCAGCCATGAAATTACTCCAATTCTACTTTATAACTGTCATTTTATACTATTATGAATCGTTATGCCAATATCTGTATTTTTCAATGGTTTTACACAGTCAACCTCTGTGAAAAGGCTCTTTGGTCCCAGAAGGAGTGGTAGCCCACAGTTTGAGAACAGTATCTGTAGGCCTCTCTAATATCAGCATCCTCATCCACACTGCTCTAGTCCAGTATGACAGTACTGAGAAGAAACAGAAAAGGCAGGTAGGTGTACGAAGATTTTTCTGTCTCTCCTGCTAGCTCCTGAATCACAACACTGAGAATTATTATTAATTATGAAAGTTCAGCCAATAGCTTAGGCTTATTTGTAACTAGCGCTTACAACTTAAATTAACCCTCTCCTTTTAATCTAACTTCTTTTATGTGGCTCAATTGCCTGTGCATTGTAGTGCCCCTGATGCCTCCTATGCATCTGACTGGTGACTTGCAATGTCTCTGCCCTTCTTCTTTTAGCATTCTCTCTACCCTGAAAACCCTGCCTAGAGACTGGTCAGTTAGATTTTTATTAAACCTATGAGAGTGACACATGTCCACAGTGTAAAGGATTGTTCCACAACAGGCAGGTGAAGTCATAAAGAAATTCTGAAGTCTCCTCATGCGTGGTAGCAGAGAACAGGCCCACATACAAGGCTATGGACTTTGAGGGGAGGGGATAATTTGGAGGGGAACAAAAAACTACATCAAAGTAAAGGAATCATCAATGGTCCTTGAGCAATTGTCCTGGATTTCATGTTGCAGTTTGCACATCTTTGTAAATGATAGTATGGACTGGAGAGATGGCTCAGTGGTTAACGGCACTGACTGCTCTTGCAGAGGACACAGGCTCGTTCCCACCACACACATGGCAATTTACAGTGATCTTTAGCTCCAGTTAAGCTCAAGTCCCAAGGGATTTGACTGCTCTTCTGATCTCCACAGACATAAAACAGACACATGGCACACACACCTACACACAAAACACTCAGACACATGAAAAGAAACAAATCCTTAAAAGAAGGCGCTGGTGTTTATTCATTGATTTAGAAACAAGTGTAAGGAGATGGCCACTGTGAAAGGGCATGGCTTACTCCATGTTGATAAAGGGAATCAACGGAGGAGGCAAATTGGAATGCTGGCTTCAGTCTCTCCTATAACAGAAGTCTGCATGCAGGGAAGACACAGAGGATCGTTCTTCAGCAATACCGCAGAAAGCAGACTTGTGAACCCCCATGACTGAAGAGCACCAGCATGGCTCTTGCCCACATGTCATGCTCTTCCTCCCCAGTCATATGGCACATTACCTGAGCCACACTGCAAACAGTGACGTCCTCAGGTACAGCATCAGAGATCAGATGCCTCTCTGCAGTATTCCTTCCTCAGTCCCCATTGGAGCCTGCCAGCCTGAGACTGTACTTGCAGATGAGTGAAACTAAATGGAGATGCTATACCTGGGCTGGGCCGGGTTCTGAATGTCCAGCGCCTTTTCCCACTTCTAGGGACTCTGAGCCTTTGGCGTCCCCTCTGACTCCATGGAAGAGAAGCCTGAACAGGAAGAGAAACTACCAGTGTTGCTCAACCCCAAAGCCTAGCTTTCCTATCTTCTTCCTGCTGCAGTTCAGGGGTGTGATCATGGGTGGGTGTGCCAAATACTTTCCCAAGGGTACCTCTTTTCTCGGTGTCCTTACCCCATCTCCTTGGGGAGAAAACAGCGCTGAGGGGTCAGGAAGAAGGTGGAGAGGGTCTTAAGTGTTTACATCCTTCCTCATCTCACTTTTAGAATATCCTCCTCCCCGAAGATCCAGGGATTCAGAAGGAAATAGAAGCCAAGGCAGAGGGGCTGAGACAGCTGAGGCAGAAATGCAGCAAATATGCTGTGTCTCCATCATCAACGTAGGTGGGACGAGAGCTCTGTGCACTAGTGGTATGCCCCAGTGCAATGAACCCTGTTTTATAAGGAGAAACAGCTTGGAGATGGTAGGGGGACTGCCAATACTGATATACAGGTCCTTGTCAAAACAGCTTCAGTTAGGGGTCACAGTCATTCGCTAAGTTTCCTTCTGCCTTGTGTATTGTCTCATGGCATTGGGCTTCCTGGGCAGCAGATCACCTTGCCCGAGTTTCCCTGGATTGCCAGTGTTCTCTGCCCCTCACTGTGACTTTTGCAGGTCTGAAGGTGGCCTGGGACATGATTTTAGGAATCTTGTTGTCTTTTCCTCCTGCATCCTATTGTTCCCATAGTTTTCTTGTTGCCTGCCTGTCCCTGCTTTTTTCTCTTGATTAACAGAAATAAATATTCTAAACCTCCATTGAAGCTCCAGGGCAAGAAAAGGGACCAAACAGAAAAAACCTTCCAGGACAGTGTCCATCACGGAGATTGGGCAAGTGCAGAAGAAAGGATACGCAGAAAATTCCTCGGAGGCCTTTGCAGAGGAGCAAGTCTCTGCTGTTTAATTTCTGAACTCCTTGAAATTTTACTCATGCCAAAGAATCCAGAAGATTGTTCATGCAGGTGGTCCATTAGAGAAGCAGATACCACTATAAATAGTCAAAAGCTGGAAGGCACCTGAAAGAAAACTGAACTTGAAAACTGAATACATTATTGGATGTGAGACATCATTTTTATATGTAGTCACACGGTCGTGTGCACGGATACACATTGTTGGTGTGAGTTCATGTATGGGTATTCTTCATGGATGTGGAGAGGAAGGGTAGCTTTTAGTATCATACTTCAGGTGCAATCCACATTTAACACTGTTTTATTGAAAATAGATTCTTCTCTCATACAATACATCCTGACCACAGATTCTCCTTCCTCCACTCCCTAACTCTTTGACCTCCCGTGTCCCCCAGATCCCCTCTCCTCCTTTTCCTCTTCAGAGAAGAGCAGGCCTCTAAGACAGAAGAGCCAGACGGGATATAACAAGATATAATAAGGCTAGGCAAAAGCCGTCATACAGATGATGTACAAGACAGCCCAACAGGAAGAAAACATTCCCAAAAGCAGGTCATAGGGTCTCCCACTCTTAGGAGCCCCTCAAGAACACCAAGCTAACAGCCACAGCATTCACACAGAGGACCTAGTGCAGACCCTTGCAGGCCCTATGCTGGCTGTTTTGGTCTCCATGAGCCCATGTGAGCTATGGTTAGTTGATTCAATGAGCCATGTTCTCCTGGTGTCATCCATCTTCTCTGAGAATCCACAGTCTTTGCAGACAGGGTTTCCTACAGGCCACCTGCTGTGTTTCCTTCTCAACTTGCTGTGTGATTTTGGAAACAACACTTGACCTCTCTGTTTTATTCTCCCCATGAATAAGATCAGAGGATGAAGGCATCATTCTCATGCCTGGCTACATGATACTAGTCAGGGCTTCAGCCAGCCTTGCTGCTCCATCCCCTAATATGCCTTGGCAATCCGACAAGGCTGGGCTTTACCCGATCACTGGATATACCCTTATAGCTCTCAAGCACAGCTACCCATACAGACTGAGGCTAATTTGTGAGCTTTCTATGCGTTTCACTTCTGGGATCACTGGATGCAGGTGCAGTAAATAGGTCTACACACATCATGCATCCCGATACCATCAAATCTTCCTTCCTCTTTGTCTCTGCCCTTGCAACCTTCCTGCCCTTTAATCTCTTCATGGAAGCTGCAGTTTGACAGTGCCCTTTAGTCCACACATCTTGACTTGCGAGTGTCCGTTGCAATGAGTCATTTGTCTGGTTGGAGGCCTCTGGTTTGTGCTCACCCATCAATGATGCCACCTTACTGGGACTCCTTTACCTAGATGTTACTGTGTGTAACTGAGTATTTCCTAATAAAGTTTATCAGTTTATCATTCATAACAGAGGTTCTCAATCTTCCTAATGATGTGATCCTTTAATACAGTTCCTCATGTTGTGATGACCCCAACCATAAAATTATTTTGTTGCTATTTTATAAGTACAATTTTGCCACTTTTATGATTTCTAATGTAAAGAACTGATATGCAGGATTTCCTGGATGTGAACCCAAAGGAATTGTGACCCACAGGTTGAGAACCATTGCTTTATAATATCTTTTTGTCACTCCTGACTTCTTCTTTATTAAGGTAACAATCATAAATCTATATGCAGTGGACAGCACAATGCCAAATCATGTGTAACAATCTGACAAAAATGAAAAGAATGTAGTTTTAGAATAGAAGCGGGGAATTTATATTCTTACCTCAATAATACAATATCTATAAAGAAGATCAGCAAAGAAGCAGAGAAACCAAACAACATTATTAAGCAGACCTACGAGATAGGTGTATACAGAAGTTCACTCACTGACAGCATGATATATATATACATACATGGTGGTTTGAATGAGAATGACCCCCATAGGCCCATTTATTTGGATGCTTGATTGCCAGCTGTTGGAACTGTTTGGGAAGGATTAGAAGGTGTAGCCTTGTTGGAGGTGTATCTCTGGGGTCAAGCTTTGAGGTTTCAAAAGCCCACATCATTTTTGTTAGCTCTTTTTTGCTTCATGCTTATGGATCAGGATATAAGCTCTCGGTGACTGATACAGTGCCATGCCTGCCTGCCTGCCTGCATCCATAGTCCCTGCCAGGATGGTTATGGACTCTGAAACTGTAAGCCCACAAATAAACCATTTTTTAAGAAATTGCCTCGGGAATAATATCTATATTTTGGAGATCAGACCTTTGCCTGATGCGGGGTTGGTGAAGATCTTCTCCCATTCTGTAGGATGCCTTTTTGTCTTAATGACAGTGTCCTTTGCTTTACAGAAGCTTCTCAGTTTTAGGAGGTCCCATTTATTCTATGTTGCCCTTATGGTCTGTGCTGCTGGGGTTATACATAGGAAGCGATCTCCTGTGCCCATATGTTGTAGGGTACTTCCCACCTTCTCTTCTATCAGGTTCAGTGTGGTCGGATTTATCTTGAGGTCTTTGATCCATTTGGACTTAAATTTTGTGCATGGGGATAGATATGGATCTATTTTCATTCTTCTACAGGTTGACATCCAGTTGTGCCAGCACCATTTGATGAAGATGCTTTCTTTCTTCCATTGTATACTTTTAGCTCCTTTATCCAAAATCAAGTGTTCATAGGTTTATGGGTCAATATCCAGGTCTTCGATTTGATTCCATTGGTCAATGTCTCTGTTTTTATGCCAATACCAAGGTGTTTTCATTACTGTAGCTCTGTAATAGAGTTTGAAGTCAGGGATAGTAATGCCTCTGGAAGTTCCTTTATTGTACAGAATTGTTTTGGCTATCCAGGGTTTTTTTTTTTTGTTTTTCCATATAAAGTTGATTTCTGCCTCCTCCCAGCCTCCCATTTCCCTCCCTCTCCTCCTACTCCTCTCCCTCTCCCTCTCCAGCCTAAAGAGCAGTCAGGGTTCCCTGCCCCGTGGAATGTCCAAAGTCCTCCCCCCTCCATCCTGGTCTAAGAAGGTGAACATCCAACTGGCTAGGCTCCCACAAAGACAGAACATGAAGTAGGATCAAAACCCAGTGCCATTGTCCTTGGCTTCTCAGCAGCCCTCATTGTTTGCTATATTCAGAGAGTCCGGTTTTATCCCATGCTTTTTCAGTCACAGTCCAGCTGGCCTTGGTGAGCTCCCAAAGAATCAGCCCCACTGTCTCCGTGGGTGGGTGCACTCCTTGTGGTCCTGACTTCTTTGCTCCCTCATTCTGCTCCTCATTGGGACATTGGGAGATCAGTCCGGTGCTCCAGTGTGGGTCTCTGTCTCTATCTCCATTCATCACCAGATGAAGGTTCTATATTGATATGCAAGATATTCATCAGTATGACTATAGGATAGGGTCATTTCATGTTCCCTATCCTCAGCTGCCCCAGGAACTAACTGGGGACATCGCCCTGGACACCTGGGAGCCCCTCTAGGTCCAAGTCTCTTGCCAACTCTAAGATGGCTCCCTTAATTAAGATATGTGCTTCCCTGCTCCCCTATCCAACCTTCCTTTATCCCAATCATCCCGTTTCCCCAAGTTTCCCCCATCCTCCCCTTCTCACTTTTCCCTCCCCATCTCCCCTTACCCCCTCACACCCCACCCCCAAGATCCCAATTTTTTGCCCGGCAATCTTATCTACTTCCCATAACCAGGAGAATAGCTATATGTTTTTCTTTGGGTTTACCTTCTTACTTAGCTTCTTTAGGATATCAAATTATAGACTCAATGACCTTTATTTATGGCTAGAAACCAATTATGAGTGAGTACATCCCATGTTCATCCTTTTGGGTCTGGGTTACCTCACTCAGGATAGTGTTTTCTATTTCCATCCATTTGCATGCAAAATTTGAGAAGTCATTGTTTTTTACCGCTGAATAGTACTCTAATGTGTATATATTCCACACTTTCTTCATCCATTCTTCCATTGAAGGACATCTAGGTCGTTTCCAGGTTCTGGCTATTACAAATAATGCTGCTATGAACATAGTTAAACAAATGCCCTTGTCATATGATTGGGCATCTCTTGGGTATATTCCCAAGAGTGGCATTGTTTGCCAGTATTTTATTGAGAATTTTTGCATCAATGTTCATGAGTGAGATTGGCCTGTAATTCTCTGTCTTGGTTGAGTTTTTGTGTGGTTTTGGTAACAGGGTAACTGTAGCTTCATAAAAAGAGTTTGGCAATGACTGTTCTGTTTCTATTATGTGAAATACCTTAAGGAATATAGGAATCAGCTCTTTGTGGAATTTCTGGTAAAATTCTGCATTAAAACAATCAAGTCCTGGGCTTTTTTGATTGAGAGGTTTTTTGTGACAGCTTCTATTTTGTCACGACCTATAGGTCTATTTAAATTGTTCACCTGTTTTTGATTTAATTGTAGTATATGGTATTTATCTAAAAAAAAGTGTCCATTTTTTTTACATTTTCCAACTTTGTGGCATATAAGCCTTTGTAGTAAGACCTAATGATTCTCTGAATTTCCTCAGTGTCTGTTGTTATGTCCCCCTTTTCTTTTCTGATCTTGTTAATTTGCGTGTTCTCTCTCGACCTTTTGATCAGTTTGGATAGTGGCTTGTCAATCTTGTTGATTTTCTCAAAAAACCAGCTCTGTTTCATTGATTCTTTGGATTGTTTTCTGTGTTTCTATTTTGTTGATTTCAGCACTCAGTTTGATTTTTTCCAGTCTTCTACTTCTCCTGTGTGAGTCTGCTTCTTCTTTTCTAGAGCTTTCAGCTGTGCTGTTAAGTCTCTAATGTGAGCTTTCTCCATTTTTTTAAATGTCGGCACTTAGTGCTATGAACTTTCCCCTTAGCACTGCTTTCATAGTGTCCCATAGGTTTTGCTATGTGGTGTCTTTATTTTCATTAAATTCAAGGAATACTTTAATTTCTTTCTTTATTTCTTCCCTGACCCAGTGGTGCCTCAGTAGTTGACTGTTCAATTTATATGAGTTTGTAGGCTTTCTGGGGGTAGAATTGTTATTAAATTCTAACTTTATTCTATGGTGATCTGATAAGACACAGGTGGTTACTAAACCTTTTTTGTATCTGTGAAAGTTTGCTTTGTTACCGTGTATGTCGTCAATTTTTGAGAAGGTTCCATGAGATTCTGAGAAGAAGTTATATTCTTTCCTGTTTGTGTAGAATGTTCTATAGATGTCTGTTAAGTTCATTTGATTCATTACCTCCATCACTTTTCTTATTTCTCTATTAGGTTTCTGTCTGGTGGTCCTATCCTTTGGTGAGAGAGAGGAGTGTTGAAGTCTCCTACTCTTAGTGTGTGGGGTTTGATGTGTGCTTTGAGATCAAGTAAAGCTTCTTTTCATATGTGGGTGCTTTTATATTAGGGGCATAGATATTCAGGATTGAGACGTCATCCTGATGAATTATTCCTTTTATGAGCATAAAGTGTCCATCTCCATCTCTTCTGATTGATTTTAGTTTGAAGTCACTATTGTTAGATATTTGAATAGCCACACTCACTATGTTTCTTAGGTCCGTTTGATGGGGAAAAAAACCTTTTCCTAACACTTTACTCTGAGTAAATATCTGTCTTTGTGGGTTGAGGTGTTTCTTGTAAGCAGCAGAATGTTGGATCCCGCTTTTGCATCCATTTTCTTAACCTGTTCCTTTTTATATGTGAATTGAGACCATTGGTATTAAGCTATATTAATGACCAGTACTTGTTAAATCTGGTTATTTTTTTTTTGGTGGTAGAGTTTGTGTGTTTTCCTTCTTTGGGTTGTGCTTGTGGAGGGTTATTAGATGTCTAAGTTCTTTTGGGTGTTGTTGGGTTCCTTGGTTTGTGATTTTCCTTCTATTACTTCCTTTAAGGCTGTGTTTATGGCTATGTATTGTTTAAATTTGTTTTTATCCTGGAATATTTTGTTTTCTCCATTGATGGTGAAAGAAAGCTTGGCTGGGCATAGTAGTCTGGGCTTGCATCAATGGTCTCTTATATAAAATATCTATCCAAGACCTTCTGGCTTTCATGGTTTCCATAGAGAAGTCAGGTATAATTCTGATAGGTTTATCTTTATATGTTACTTGACCTTTTTCCTTTGCCACTCTTAGTATTCTTCCTTTATTCTGTATGTTTTGTGTTTTGATTATTATATGGCGAGGAGATTTTTTTTTTTGGTCCAGTCTATTCGGTGTTCTGTATGATTCTTGTACCTTTATAGGAATATCCTTCTTTAGGTTGAAAATGTTTTCTTCTATAATTTTGTTGAATATATTTTCTGGGCCTTTGAGCTGTAATTCTTCTCCTTTTTCTACCCCTATTTATTCTTAGGTTTGGTCTTTTTATGGTGTCCCATATTTCCTGGATGTTTTGTGTTAAGAATTTGTTGGATTTGCTGTCTTCTTTGATCAATGAGTTTATTTCCTCTAATGTATCTTCAGTGTCTGAGATTCTTTCTTCTATCTCTTGTATTCTGTTGGTTATACTTGTATCTGTAGTCCCTGTTCGTTTACCCAGATTTTTCATATCCAGCCTTCACTAGGTTTGTGTTTTCTTCATTGCCTCCATTTCAGTTTTCAAGGCTTGAACTGTTTCCATTACCTGTTTGATTGCTTTTCTTGGTTTCCTAAGGTATCTTTGAGGGATTTATTTATTTCTTCAAGCTTTTTGTTATTCTTCTCATCCATTTCTTTAAGGAAGTTTTTCACATCCCTTAAGGGACTCTATCACTTTCATAATATTACGTTTAAGGTCTATTTCTTCTACTTCTCCTGGATTAGGGTGTTCAAGTCTTCCTTTTTCTTTCTTTTTTTTTTTACTGATAGATTATTTATTTATTTATTTAAGATTTCTGTCTTTTCCCCACCGCAGCCTCCCATTTCCCTCCCCCTCCCCCCAGTCAAGTCCCCCTCCCTCTTCAGCCCAAAGAGCTATCATGGTTCCCTGCCCTGTGGGAAGTCCATGGACCACCCACCTCCATCCAGGTCTAGTAAGGTGAGCATCCAAACTGCCTAGGCTCCCACAAAGCCAATACGTGCAGTAGGATCAAAAACCCATTGCCATTGTTCTTGAGATCTCAGTAGTCCTCATTGTCTCTATGTTTTTTTCCCAAGACGGTTTTATCCCAGGCTTTTTCAAACCCAGGTCAGCTGGCCTTGGTGAGTTCCCGGTAGAAAATCCCCATTGTCTCGGTGTGTGGGTGCACCCCTCGTGTTCCTGAGTTCCTTGCTCGTGCTCTCTCTCCTTCTTCTCCTGATTTGGACCTTGAGATTACTGTCCGGTGCTCCAATGTGGGTCTCTGTCTCTGTCTCCTTTCATCGCCTGATGAAGGTTAATATTCAGGAGGATGCCTATATGTTTATCATACAACAAAAGTACATGCTCTACTATGTTCATAGCAGCACTGTTTGTAATAGCCAGAACCTGGAAACAACCTAGATGCCCTTCAATTGAAGAATGGATGAAGAAAGTATGGAATATATACATATTAGAGTACTACTCAGCAATAAAAAACAAGGACTTCTTGAAGTTTGCAGGCAAATGGATGGATATAGAGAACACTATCCTGAGTGAGGTAAGCCAGACCCAAAAAGAGGAACATGGGATGTACTCACTCATATTTGGTTTCTAGACATAAACAAAGGATATTGATCCTCTAATACGTGATCCAAGTCTTCCTTTTTTGTGTTCACGCGAGTCTGGTGTTACCATGTTGTTTTTCAGATTGTTGGAGGAATTCTTGCATTGACCCCTGCCCATCTCTTCCTTCAAATGCAGTTAGGAGAGTCTTGGTGGCTTGGTCCGATCTTTGCTATGGCTGCCTGTTTACTTGGGGGTTTTTCTTGGTCTGCTTTCTCTTAGGTCCCCTCAGTACTGGAGTCTCTCAGATCCTCTTCACCCTTGTAGTAGGCTGTGGTGGTGGATCTAAGGACCCCGCAGATGGAAAGCAGTGCTGGGGGCAGGAGCTGTGATGGGGTGAGTAGAGAAAGGCAGTAGCCAGAGAGTAGCCCTGCTGAATGGTCAGAAACTTTAGGGGATTGTCGGGTCCCTGTGCTCCATTCCCAGGGCAACTGAGTAGCCAGTCTGTCACTCACTTACCCCTCCTGAGAGATGGAACTTCTAGTACAGGATCAGGCCAGGGACCTGGCAGACAAAAGGGCATGCTTGCTGGGTGCAACCTCAGAGGGACAAAGAAACTCCTGCAGTAGTTGCCCTCACCACTTTTTCCTCAGACACTCAGCCCTGAAGCAGGCTGAGTTGGGGGATCCTATGACCCCTCAGATGGAAAGGGGTGCTTGCGGGCAAGCTGAGAAGGGATATGAAGAGAAAGACAGTAGCCAGAGAGAAGCCCTGCTGAATGGTCAGAAAGTTTAGGGGATGGGGGGGGGATGCCTGTGCTCCATTCCCCACGTGTCGACCAGTCAGTCAGGCACTCACTTCTGATATCTCAGTCTTGTGAATAGAAAGGTCATACAGACAAAAACTAAATGTAGAAATGCTGGTGCTAAATGACATCATGATCCAAATGGAGTTAATAGATATTTACAGAATATTTCACCCAAGCAACAAAGGATGTACTTTATTTTGTGAGGATATACCTTCTTTTGGGAGAACCTAGTGGAACTGTCTCGAAAACTAACCACATATTTGGACAACTACATATCAACAGATGTAATATAATTGAAATAACTCCCTGCATTTTACCTGAACTCATGGGCTGGCTCAGCATGGCCCTTTGCTTTCATCATGTGTGCCCTTCTATGGTAACATAAAGCAAAGATATCAACACAGACCCCAGCTGCAGCAGGACCACGGATCCAGACATGGCCTTCTAAATCGTCTCTGGCTCAGATGTCACCATGGCACCTGTGGCAGCTGAGGTCATCCAGATCAGTATGACCCCAGTAGCAGCAGGGCTCTCAGACACCAACATGGTTTGAGATAGCTAACCAGACCCTAGGCATCAGTACGACCCTTGGTGGCAACAGATTCCATGGGCATTAACTCAGACCTTGGCAGCTGTAGGACTATGGACACAGAGAGATCCCTAAGCTGCAGCTTAGGCCTTGACAACACCAGAGCCCCAGGTGGTGGCACAGGTCACTCAGATCAGTCGCTGGCAGCAACTTCACCCTAGGAAACCAGCATGGCCTCAGGTGGCAGACCAGGCCCCAGACAACTTCATGGCCCTTGGTGGTAACAGGAGTCATGGACACCAACTCAGATCCTGCCTGCCATTGGGACACGGACACACATGGCACTCAGCAGCTACTTGGGCCTGTATGACACCAAGGCCCTGGGTGGCAACACAGGTTACTCAGATCAGCATGGCTCTGGAAGCTTGCACACCAACAAGGTCCCAGATTGAGGACAGGCCCTGAGCATCCATGTGGCCTTTGGTGACAACACAGGACATGTGTAATGGAGTAAATGAATGCAGACAGATTGTAAAAATATATACAGCTTTAATGGGGAAATAGACTTACAGAACCACCGTTCCCATGGAGACCAGGAAAGCATAAGGGGCACACGAGCTCCTGCTCACCCGATTTATAAGTAAACATTCCCTGAGGCGGACACGCCCCCTAAGGGGCTCAACTTATCCCTACAGACATGAACTTCAACACATACACTGGCTGCAGTTATGACATGGACCCAGAATGGTCCTCGGCAGTAGGCACATGTGGATGCCACCAAGACCCTAGGTGGCAGCACAGGTACTCATATTGGCATGGTTCCATCAGCAGCATGACCCAGGGACACCAACATGGCCTCAGGTGGTAGCCCAGATGGCAGGCATATGCATGGACTTCAGTGGTAGCAGGAGCCATGGACATCAACACAGAGACCCTGGCCACTCTCCCAGACATGTCCTTCAGTAGCATCTTAGTCCCTGATGTCAAAATGGCACCGGTGGCAGTGCAGGCCACTCAGATCAGTACAGCCGCTGAATGGCATGTTCCACCAACAGGTGACAACCCAGACACAGGGCATCCTGTGGTCTTTGATGATGGCAAAACCCATGCATTTCAACACAGTCCCTTCCTGCAGTAGGACCATGGACCCACAGATCCTTGGTAGCAGCCCGGCCAGGTCTGGGTACCACCACGACCCTGGGTAATTAGCAGGACGCCCACAGCAGCCTGCTCCTCACCCCCTTCGCTCCTTCTGTACTCCCTCTTTCTACAGCAGACGAACCGTTCTCATTCATTCCTTCTAATTTCTCCACCACATATTTGCTCATCGCAGTGACCCTCTCCTGCCCATGAATGTCTTCAGCAGGTCCAGGAAGGCCTGTGGGCAGCTTCCACCTACCTGAGCTGAGGGGCAGAAAGGGAAATGTATCCAGATGGGAGAGTAAGTGGGGAGGAATTGGGAGGAGAAGGAGGAAGGGAAACCATAATCAAGTATGACAAAAAATCTAATTTCTTTAAGAATAAAAAAAGTATTGGTACAATCCCCCAAATAAAAGTTTTCATCACCACCAATATCGTCCGTGCTACCTTCTCCTTAGATTTCTTGTTTGCAGGATTACTTCTGAATCACTTGCTCAGAGAATCTACTAAGCTTGAATCAAGAAGACTCATGTGACCCACTGTTTTCCAGTCACCATGTATTGGGAATATTCATCTATGCAAGCAACACTCATGACTTAAAATGCTAATCTATGTAAGTAGACTTTGTCATTCTGTTTAAATGTTAAAACACCCCAGTCGCCTGGCTAGCTTATGCCCGAAATAACAACACACAAACTGTATTCATTTAAACACTGCTTGGCCCACTAGCTCTAGCCTCTTACGGGCTAACTCTCACACCTGGTCTAACCCATTTCTAATATTCTGTGTTAGCACCCCGAGGTGCACTTACAGGGGAGATTCTAGCCTATGTCCATCTTGGGTTGGTCGGAGCTTCATTGCCAGCATGCCTCAGAGAGCCTAACGATCCCCTCCGGCCTGCGAGAGAGGAGGCTGGCTTCTCTGAGCGGAGCTGCGTGCGTTCTGACCTCACTTCCTCTTCCGCCCCGTTCTGTTTACTCCACCCACCTATGTTCTAACCTATAGGACCAGCCAAACAGTTTCTTTATTTTAACCAATGAAATCAACAGATTGATATATGACACTCCCACATTAATTTCCTGAAAAGTGTACCTCTTATACTACAAAATACCAGAAAGCATGAGGAGATTATGTGTTTATTGTTAACATGAGTGTTCAATTTTAGTTAATCTTGGCAATGGGCACATGGGTCACCAATTAGCCATTTGGCTCCTGAACGAAGTATGATGCCATTCTAGGAAGAATCTTCCTTAAAGTCCCTAAGTATGATGATGTCTTCAACAGGAGGTGTGTTTCCTAACAGTACGAGTGTTTCCCTTCTCTCTTTGGCTCTTCGGTTGGCGAACCACACCTAAAATCAGAGGCAGACAAGATTGTTTTAGCATTGGCTTCCATACCCAGAGCTGTGAGAGAGATGTCACTTTAAGGCTCCTAACATGGGACTTCCTACTCAGCTCACAAAAGCAAGCCCGGCTGTGTGTCAACCTCTGCAAACAGGGCCTTGATTTTGTCTTTTTCCCCACAGTATAAACACTTCAGTGGGGACTTCCACCCATGATAAATCTGAGCAGCATATTCTTTCATGTTATACAAAGTTCTCCAGCATCAGGATGAAGAATACTATCTCTGCTTCAGCGAGGTTTCCAGAATCCTGCCCTGCACAATATTAATCTCTGTGTTGTAAGTGGTGTTCTTCCATACCTATAAGTCCATGCCTCCTCTCAACCCTAATATAACTATTCGGCAATGTATTTGACTATATACAACACAGAATCTCAGGAAAAATTAACATTAAGGGTTGTCACTATTAATTACCATTGTCCAAACTTATGATCATTTTTTTCTTTATACAGTGTAGCATTTTAACCCTGATATTCCAGACACAAAATAGAAAGACAGGGACAATTAAAGAATTAAAGGGGCGGGGTCTGCACGGGAAGATGGCAGAGGTTGGGTCCAAGTCGGTGTTGTTCGTGTGTCTCGGTAACATTTGCCGGTCACCCATTGCAGAAGCAGTTTTCAGGAAACTGGTAACTGATGAGAATGTTTCAGCTAATTGGGCCATTGACAGCAGCGCTGTTTCCGACTGGAACGTGGGCCGGCCCCCAGACCCAAGAGCTGTCAGCTGCCTAAGAAATCATGGCATTAGCACAGCCCATAAGGCAAGACAGATTACAAAAGAAGACTTTGCCACATTCGATTATATACTATGTATGGATGAAAGCAATCTGAGAGATTTGAATAGAAAAAGTAATCAAGTTAAAAACTGCAAAGCTAAAATTGAGCTACTTGGGAGCTATGATCCACAGAAACAACTCATTATTGAAGATCCCTATTATGGCAATGACTCTGACTTCGAAGTGGTGTACCAGCAATGCCTCAGGTGCTGCAAGGCTTTCCTGGAGAAGATTCACTAGGTGGTCCTGCCACCACCATTGAGCAGCTCACTCACCAGAGTCGTGCCCAAAGGTGGTGCCAGTCCTTAGCCCCGTATCCCACCTGTCTCTTCAGCTGATTTTACTGTTTATGTTTAAAACATCTGTAGGTCGAAATTAGGTGTATGTTCAGAAAGGTAAAAATATTTGAGTAAGACAGTGTGAGGTGTGGCTAAGTATTTTTAGACTAGTTGAACCTTTCCTCTCACCTTTTCCTAATTAGAAAATAGTGGAACAAGGAAATACGGAACAAACTAGAGCCCAATAAAGTAAGAATGACCTACAAGGTCATTGAAGACAAACTGGATGTGGTGATACAGGCCTGCACTCCCAGCAGGCCGACCTGGGCTGTGCACTGACGATGAGAGCAACAGATGTAGGAAATTAGCACTGTTACTCTTACTTGGTTTTTGTCCAGTGTTTTTTTGTCCTGTTTGAGCCACTTTGCCTCTTAATGCAAAGGGGGTGTGTGCTTAAATAGTGGTCTGTCTGTAGTGTCCCTCCATCAGCGTTGTAGAGAGTTACCGGCAAGCATAAGTCATTCTAGTGCACTTCAGGACAGTGACCTCAGATTCATGGCTGTATATCGGAAAAGAATGTGAGGTAAACTGGGAAGTTAAAAAATACACCTGAAGTAGAGATCTGGTGTCTGCCTGCTTTTTTTATTGACAAATGAAAAAAGTATATTTAAAAAAAAAAGAATTAAAGGGGCAAGGAGTATTTCCATAGGAGGCTAAGTGTGTGGCCAGCTGGGGGTCCAAAACTGCAGCACAATGAAAACCATGTGCTATGAATGTTGTCCACCTAGAGCTGATGTCCCTTTTATGTAGAGCTGTTTCAATTAAGGTTAAAATAGAGTTAAAGACAGTTCAGTTTGTCAAATGCTGTAATCTCAGCACTTGTGGGGTGGAGGTGGAGGCAAAAGAACCATGAGTTCAAGACAGCAAGGGTTACACAGAGAAACCCTGTGCCAAAAAAACCAGCATTCAAACAGGGAAAAAAGGAAATGAAATCGATTCATTGCAAAGTGCCTAGGACAAGGCTAGCTAATGCCTAAGGAAGGCTATAGACTGTCTGTCCAATTGCTTTGTTTGGATTCACTGACCTTCAGTTTCGCTTCAGGCACTTGCAGAGCTCTTGCAAGTTCTTCCCTGTGTAAAGACAACCATGGATGTTTATCATGCAGGGTTTTACATGCAATACAATGTCATACATGAATTCTATGCCTCTTAAAATATCACCGTCCTCCCTCAACACTTGGCATTAACATTTATTCTCAGAGGCAGTCTTACTTTTGAAATGAAATCATCTCCTGCAAAAGTTTCTAAACGATAGAGACAAACAATTTTAACAAACTATTGAAAATTAAAAATAAGTGTCAAAGTCTATGCTGAGCAAAGTATGCTAAATTAAAAAAGAGCACTAGGGGAGGGGAAAGAGAAACCAAAAGGAGTTGATGGCTAGGTACACAGTGCCTGAAAAGATGAGGAGACTATTGGTGAGGAGGTCACCCAACAAACTATAAACCCCTAGCACTCGTGAACTTGATGCCAGTAAGTGGTTTGGGCCCACTATTCTCTGGTCTCTATATTTCACAGAATTTAAAATATGACCCAGAATGAGAGGTGTTGACTATGGCCATTTGCTTCATGTCAGCACTACATGTTGGAACTGAGCTCGGGCCCCACACGGGGCATCCTCCCATGCCCACCACCAAAGGAGAAGACCCCTGTGACTTGGAGAGGGGCGATAAGGAATTAAGGGCCTCGAAGAACCAAAGGCACCTCAACATGAGCCAGAGGCCAAGGAGGTTGGGGAGTTCTTGGTCCAAACCACATACCTGGCAGCCAAATCTGGGTCCTGGGATTTTTTAAAGACGCGTTCCATTTTTCTTATCTGGCGCGGTGTAAAACGGAAGAGGTTTTGATGCCCCCGGTGCCTCTGAGGAATCCTTGACACACCAGCCTCTGAGGTGTTCAGTTCTTCCAGGTCAAGCTCCAAAGAAGAATCCGGGTGGCTATGGCCACCATCTGCCTCCATGGCCTCAGATGACGTGGAGGCCACAACTCCGTTCTCACAAACTATTTCTTCCTCATAATCTTTGCGAGTATAATATTTATGCTCATAATAAAGCTTCTTGGCCATAACTACAACTGTGGACCTCAAACAGCACTCGGGTTCCAGGAATGACTGACCTCGAAGTCTAGAATCTCGACAGCCCTACCAACCAAACAATGAGAGGACGGGAGCAAAGGGTGACGTCAATGCGTCAATGCGTCAATGCGTCAATGCGCAGGTCCGCGCATGCTCACCAGTTCTCCGGGATCCTCGCGCACCTCCAGGCATTCGCTTGAACGAAGGAGCTGTACACTTGCGAGCCTGTCACTCACTGCTGTCCTGACTGACTGTGCTGGCCCTTCTGCCCACTTGCTGAGGTAGGTGCTCTCTGTTTTATTTCACAAAGGAAGGGTGTGGTCCAAATGAGGAGGACCTGAGGGAGACTGATATGAGTGTGAAAAGGTAGCATGGAGTTAAATCTTTTTCCTAGGGCATGCTTCCTGAATGAGCTTTAATGTGTGTCCGCATGCTGCCCGTTCCTCCTAGGTTGTAGGGAGGAGATGATGGGTGGATTGAGTGGAAGTGGAAGATAATTTGGAATGGAGCATGGGAGAGAGGCACACACTTGACTCCAGGATGCTCGAGTGAACTTGTAAAAATTTCGGTGTTGCTCACCTGCCGCCCAGCACTAGAGGCTCAGAGAATGGGTTTAGAACTAAGTGGACATGGTCAGCTTTAGTGACTCCTAGTTCAGGAGTGCCTGTTAGCACACTGAATGCTAGCCAGACATTGCTTTTCAAGTACACCGTCAAGGTTTTGGGACTGGGTTGGAATAGATTTCTAGCTAATGACCCTGTCCAATTCAAACAAACGGTGTGCTCATCCAAAAGAAAAATGATCTGCTTAAGAAGTTATTACACGGCCGGGCAATAGTGGCTGAGGCTAGCAAATCATTGTGAGTTCTAGGCTAGCCTAGGCTACAAGAGCTAGTTCCTGGACAGGCTTCAAAGCTATGGAGAAACCCTGTGTACAAAAAAAAAAAATACAAAACAAAATTAAAAAAAAACAAATAGGAAAAAAAAGCTATTTCCAGGACATCTAGGAATGTTACACAAGGAAATCATGTTTCAAAAAGCCAAAATAATAATAATGATAATAATTACCTAAGATATTTTATAATTTCTGTTAAATTTCAGGTGTAATATTTGCATCAGCTCTTAACACCGAGGGTATTGATTTGGTCAGTCCCTTACTCCTGTTTGATTGAAGGTAAACACACAAATATTCCGGCAATATTTAGAATGATATTTGGCCTATGACATATAGCATGTGACACGTTTTCAACAAAAGAATAGGTGTCAGAGTTATTCAAGGTTGGAAGTTGGAGAAGTTCAGTACCATTCTTCCTGACAGATTCTTTAGGGTTTTCCTTAGTCTTAGAATTTTGGGGATCATCCATTTACACTGTATACACAATATAGATATAAAATGAATGGATAAATCTGTTTACAGTTATAGAATAGGGAATCATTTAATTTTTTTCTTTCTCTTTTTTTTAGCATTAATGTCTTTATTACAGCTTGCAGTCCTTTATACAGGGCAAAAGGCTAAAATCTCTTTTTAAATTAACATTTCCCTTTATTTTACATAAGGATCACAGTTTTTTTTCCTTCCTCTCCTCTCATCTTCTCCCCCTCCCTGACTCCTATCTATCCCCCTTCCCTTCTACCCACTGTTCCACAGTCTCCATCCAGAAAGTGGCGGGCCTCCCGTGGACTTGAACATAACAGGGCACATCAAGCTGAGGGAGGACCACGCTCTTCCCCCTGTATAAAGGCTGGTTAAGGTAATCCAGCATGGGGAATGGTTCCAGAAAGTCAGCTAAGCACCAGGGACAGGTCCTGACCTCATAGCTAGGAACCTTACAAACAGAGCAAGCTACACAACTTTCCCACACATGCAGAGGGCCTAGATCAGGTCCATGCAAGCTCCCTAACTGTGGATCCAGAGCCCATGTGGTCCCAGGAGCTTAAATCAGCTGTTCCTTTGGTTCCTCCATCATGACCTTGACCCCCCCTGGCTCATAAAATCCCTTCTCCCTTCCTCAGGAGAACTCCTAGAGCTCACTCTAGTGCCTAGCTGCAAATGTCTTTGAATCATTTGATTGTTTTTCTCTAGTGAATTTCTGTAAATCATTAGATTTTTGAAAGAGGTTTCTTTTGAATAAGTGCAAAAATGGAAGTCTTTAAATCAATTACACAAAAGTTTTGCTAAAAACACACAATGGGGGACTTGATAGAGTGATGGTTCAGTGGTTAAGAGCCCTTGCTGCTCTAATAGAGGACCCAAGTTCGGCTCCCAGAGCCCACATAAGAAAGCTCACAACCACCTATAACTCTAGCTCCAGGGTATCCAGTGCCCTCGTCTGGACACAGTAGACACCCACACACATGTACAAATACTTACAGGTGAACGCATACACACATACACATAAATAAAACCTAAAATACATCTAAAAAATGAACTGAATCTTCCAAGAACCCGGAAAACCCTAGGGAATCTGTCAGGAAGAAGGGTAGTGACCCTTCTCTATTTCCTATGGTGGTTAACTCAGGCACCCATTATTTTCCCGAAAAGGTGTCACATGCCTTATTTTGTGTGTTTATACAAGTTGATTACTTGACTGTTTGTGGATTTGGCAGTGTAGATGAAGAGACAGGGACCCCGAGTCTGCAGTATGCCAGTGCAGGAAGCTGGGGTCTTTCTGATGACATGCAATCATGGGATGATACTTGACATTTATACTTGGGCCTCAGAACAGTTTCCCCCTCTCACTGACTACCAAGCACTTTCTAGGAGACCTCTGGATTATAACTTCAGAGGAAGAAGAGAGTAGACGGCAAAGAAAGAAGCAGCATAAGAAAAAGCAAATGGGATGGGCAGCGCCAGCTCTGTCTAATAGGAAGCTAAATCCCAAAGCCTGAGCTCTACATATCTTGGGACCCTGAATGAAATGCTTCATTCACAGCTTCCATAACCATGAATGGGGATAACATCAATGGCACAGGACCGGGATACCCTCCAGGTTCATGAATTACTTGCAGAATTTTGGCATCCTTTTACTTCAGCTTCACAAACCAGTGTACCAGCAACTACAGTTTCCTTCCCCTGGAGAGCACATCCTCAAAGCTCTTGATGTCTTCCACAAAGCCTAGTAACTTGCCACCTAGTAGATTTTATATTAACTTCCGTCTTCTGGCTTGGACCTTTTCTTCCTTGAACCTCCTTCCATTCAACAGTGGTGGAGGATGGGCCTATGATTCAGCCCTGTTGCTGCACTTTATTACTCCTTATGATGTTTGTCCTTGGCTTGTGCTCGGGAGGGGCACTTAATATTAGCAACAGAGTTTGGCCTCATCGTTTTCATGTATATAGTAAAACATGTAGTAGGCCACAAAAGATATATGAACCCCTATAGTGTATGTAGGGCTCAATGTTCAGTAAGCTGAATATTCAAAAGATTTTTTTTGTTTGTTTTTTGAGACAGGGTTTCTCTGTAGTTTTTGGAGCTTGCTCTGGATCTTGCTCTTGCAGACTAGGCTGGCCTTTAATTTAAAGATATTCAGCTGCCTCTACACCCCAAGTGCTGGTAAAAAAGGTTTGTGCCACCTTATCCAGGTAAAAGTATTTTTAATGTTGTTTGAAGATTTTGATCAAGCATACTGTTACAGGATCATGACCTTACCTCACTCCTTATACATAAAAATGAAGCTATGGCGGTGGTTTTCTGCAATGATTCAGTGGTAAAGATGCTTGCTGGCAAGCCTGATTGTTGTAAGGGGGGATGCTTGTTCTTCTCGGCTGCCTAGCTAGATTAGCCCCGAAATAACCACACAGAAAATGTATTAATAAAATCACTGATAGGCCCATTAGCTTTAACTTCTGATTTGCTACCATTCTTTTTTGGTTTTTCGAGATGAAGTTTCCCTGTAGCTTTAGAGCCTGTCCTGGAACTACTTCTAGTAGACCAGTCTGGCCTTGAAATCACAGAGATCTGTATGCCTCTGCCTCCCCTGTGCTGGGATTAAAGTTGTATGCCACCACTGGCCAGCATTATTGGATATGTCTTATATTACTTTAATCCAGTTCTATTAATCTGTGTATCACCATGAGGTATTGGCCTAACATCAAAGGTACAGCACATCTATTTTTGGTGGCCATTCCATGGCATTTCTCTCACTCTGTTTTCTTCCTCCCAGCATTCAGTTCCATCTTCCCTGCCTACCTAAGTACTGTCCTATCAAAATGCCAAGGGTTTCTTTATTCCCTTACGTATGAAAAGAACACAAAAGCAGAAGGAACTCCTGCACCACCAGATGACCTGATCTCTGGGATGTGCATGATGGAAAGAGAGAACTGATTTTCCCAAGTTGTCTTCTGACATCCAAACATGTGCTGTGACATGCACAAAATGGTACAGGTCCATATTCACATAACAAATAAATTTGACAATTAGAAGGAATCCTACTTTAATAGCTACTAACTGTACAGGTATTTGACAATGTTATAGTGTTTACAGACGTTGATTTTCACATTTATAAGTCAAAATAATTGCACTACAACTTCCTTAGGAATCTTACTAGCTGTCCTGATGTCACAGCGTTCTAGGATTCTACAATTAAAAGGAAGAAAGAAAAAGTTTGCATTTGTGTTAGGAGAGTGGACAGACGACTAAATGACTAAGAGATTTTGTTGTTCTTTCAGAGGACCAGAGTACAGTTCCCAAGATCCACCTCGGTAACCATCTGTCTATAAGTTGAGCTTCATTAGATCCAGTGCCCTCTGTAGGCATGCATAAGTAGAAGCACACCAACTAATAATGATCTTCTGTTTAAAAAAGATTCACCAACCCCACAACTGACAAAGGTCTGATCTCCAAAATATATAAAGAACTCAAGAAACTAGACCGTAAAATGCTAATCAACCCAATTATAAAATGGGGCACTGAGATGAACAGAGATCTCTCAACAGAAGAAGTTCAAATGGCAAAAAGACACCTTGATTGCTAAGGAAGTTGAGCATGACCTTAAGTTTCTTTGACCTTTGTCAGTTGCGGGGTTGGTGAAGATCTTCTCCCAGTCAGTGGGTTGCCTTTTTGTCTTAGTGACAGTGTCCTTTTCTTTACAAAAGCTTCTCAGTCTCAGGAGGTCCCATTTATTCAATGATGCCCTTAATGTCTGTGCTGCTGGGGTTATACGTGGGAAGTGGTCTCCTGTGCCCATATGTTGTAGAGTACTTCCCACTTTCTCTTCTATCAGGTTCAGTGTGTTCATACTGATATTGAGGTCTTTAATCCATTTGCACTTGAGTTTTGTGCATGGTGATAGATATGGATCTATTTTCATTCTTCTACAGATTGACATCAAGTTTTGCCAGCACAATTTGTTGAAGATGCTCTCTTTTTTCCATTGTATACTTTTAGATTCTTTATCGAAAATCAGGTGTTCATAGGCTTTTGGGTTAAAGTCCTGGTCTTCTATTTGATTCCATTGGTCGACTTCTCTGTTTTGTAGGAGTCCTGAAGCATCATCCTGTCCAGGCCTCAGATAAAGACATGATATTCAGGTGTCACTGACACCTTCTAATAGCTGTGACACCTTATCCCTGCAGCAAAAAAGAGTTGTGTATTCAAAATATTTCATGTCCTTTTTGGAAGTCAGTAAGGTGTGGTTGTCCATTATTGAGAAAATATTTAACAGAAGAAGAAAGAAAGGGATCAAACCCTTAGTCACCTTTACTACTCCACAAGTCACAAAAGTTTCTCAAGACTGGAAAAAATTCTTGCTCAGACATATATTCTTCTCTGTTGTCACATTGTACCATCCTCAACTTAACTCGCCCCTGTGGGAACAAACACATTAGAACAGGAACAGGACAAGTCCCCAGTGAGAAGACTCTTCACACAAAAGCTGAGTTTCCCCCAAATCTGTGTTCTTATCCCGCCACTGTCATTCCCACAACAAAACATTCCAAACCAACACACATTTCTTATGGCCAAACAAATCCTAGAATAAGGGCTTAGAAAGATGGCACAGCGATTATGTGATGATGTGGGATTCCCCTCTGTATGTTGTGAATATCACTGTATAATAAAGGAACTGCTTTGGGCCTATAGCAAGTTATATGGGAACAAAGCAAGGCAGGGAAAACTAAACTGAATGCTGGGAGAAAGAAGGGCAAAACCCGAGAGAAGCTATGTAGATTCATGCCAGAAATTTAGCTGTTAATCCAAAGCCACGTGACGATACACAGATTAATAGAGATGGGTTAGATAAGGATATGAGTTAGCCACAAATACGCTTAGGCTATTGGCCACACGGCATTGCAAATAATATGTTATCTGTGTGATTATTTCTGGGCTGAGCAGTCAGGAGACATACAAGCGGCCCTATTTCAACACCTATGGACCAGTCATGCTCTTTCATGGTACATTTTTCAGAACCTACGGTGTCTCGCATTTTCCTGTAACTCAAGCTCCTGGGAAGAGGACACCCTCCTCTGGCCTATACAGGCCTCTGCATGCATACTTGTACAGACTCATGAACATTATTAAAAATAACATAAGATTTCAAAAAGGAGGTCCAGATTGACAATTCTAGGCAACAGATTTTTATCCATGGGTCTTTGTGTACCTGGATCACTCCAGTTCCTGCCACCATCAGCAGGTGCCCAGTGAACCATGGTTTTGATGTATGTGTCTGTACAGGGACACGGCTGCTGTGGAAGTTCAGAAGGTAATTCAATTCTTTTGTATTATTTCAGCCCAAAATTCCACATCACAGACCATTCTAGCAAGGAAATTGAGGCAACAGGATTGTAAAATAGCTGGACACATTACTTTCACATTTAGGTGTGGAGGGAAGGGAGTGCATTCGTGCTTACTACTCGGCTTCACTGAAGGAAATTTATTCAGTTGTATACAGTTCAAGATGCTCTAGCCAGGGAATCGTGTCTCCAAGGTGGGCCAGATTCTCCTATAACAACTAACTCAAGACAACCCGCCTCAGATCATCGAATGTCGATAATCTCTCGTTGAGACTCCCTTCCCAGGTGATTTACTTTGTCTTAAGATGACAATTAAAGCAAACTATCCCAGAAGGCCAAGGTGCCAGTCACCAAGACAGCAGACCTAAAATTCATCCCCAGGATTTACACGGTGGAGGAAAAATCAGCCCCTGAAAACTGTCCTCTACTCTCCACACTGGGAAGGGGGGTCCCAAAAAATGAGTGACAATAATAAAATAGTAATGACTAATAATGCTGCTCCACACTACAGTTCATGTGCTGCATGACAGAGCTTGCCTCGTTTGCACCAGGTCCTGATTTAATGTCTAGTCCCTCAAGAAAGTTGAAATATTGTCATTGGCAAGCACAGGTTTCAAACGTTAAAGAAGGTGTCAAGGAAGAGTATCGATGTTTCTGATGTTCACAGGGGCTGTATCTGCCTCTAGCCCCAAGCTTTGTCAAGACCCACACAGCAGCAAAGCATAGGGCCTGCCTGGATTCTAGAGATCAGAATTCCAGCAGGTTACCTTCCTTCCCGTTTGATCTTTGCCAGCTCAAAGCCACTTCAGACATTGCCTCACTATCCTTCCTTCCCTAGATGCTGGGCTCAGAGCTGTGACTGTCACAGATTTAGTGAGATGAAATCTTTCCTCTGTTCTCCCAGCTAGATGTGATCTCCTCAGCACTGAGCACAGCTAACACAGGGGTCCAAGACAGGAGACCTTCTAGTGAGAGTCACTGTGGTTTCAGGGCAATGTTGGCCTGAACCTTCTTTCTGGCCCAACCTAACCGAAATTTGCAGCAGTTACCCCTGAGATTGAAACAGTCCACCATACAGGTTTGGAAGCTCCTTAAGCAGGGTGATAACTCAAAGTAACTTCAAGAACTTCCCCAAACTGAGCAGATTCACTAGCACCATCCCTGCTAGAGCAAATAACGAAAGCAGAAAGTCCCTCTCAGAGAAACAAAAGCCGAATTGCTAAGAAGACTCTCAGAGAGCTGGGCACGATGGCACATACCTTTCTTTAATTCCAGCACCCGGCAGGCAGAGGCAGGTGTATCTCTGTGAGTTCAAGACCAGCCTGGTCTTCAAGAGCAAGTTCCAGGACTGGTTTCAAAGATACAGAGTAACCTTATCTTGAAAGACAACAACAAAAACAAAAAACTCTCAAAGAACAAAAGGGACAAACAACACTAAGACCAGACCAAGTGTCTGGAAGAAGCAAAGGCCAGCCTAGCTGCCTGGAAGGGGTTTAGACACACTGATCAACTGAGCCACCTGGAGAGGACAGGTCCAACCTGTTGAGCTGCCCGTGGGCTGTGCAGATTGCTCCAGGTTTCCAGGCTCCTGTGAGCTGTCTGTCACCTGTGCTGGTATGGGCTTTGGTGATACACTTATTTTTGAGTCATTTCTGCTCCCGTAAGTAACCCCTCTCTCATATCCCTGCACCCCAGTAAAACCCACTGGCCCACCAAGTTGGTCTTTGGTGGCATCCGTACTTTGCTCTATCATGGGCTCTCTATCTGGGGTGAGGAAATGAGTGTGTTTCATCTCCCCAGGAAAAGACCTGTCACACAGCACATGCAGGTACCTTGAGGGCACCTCAAGAAAACATCTCCTCAGATAACTGACTGGTGAAGTCAGGGCTGCCCAGAGCAGAGATGCTTCCTGTGATTAAGTACTTGTTTGTGCAATTCCACACTCCTGCCTGTATTCCCATTTTTGGATTTTCTTCATTTAAAATTCGACCTTGAGTTTCAATGACAGGGGGCCTTTCTGTATGATTCTGTGCCCTCTCTGTATGTGTGTATTCCCCTTTACCTCCCGGCTGCAGAGTTCACGAAGAAGATGGTGGTGGAAATGTGTATGACTTCTTCCCTGCCCATTTCTTCCCAGAATGATGGCGATGCATTTGTTCTGTCTGCTTTGATTTTAGTGAACACCTTTATTTTACTTAAACATTGATAGTTGATACTTTGTGTGCCTACAACTGCAGAGAGATCAGGAAGAATCTAGATGATAGAAAAATGCATTTTTCTGTTCCTGAAATGTTGAAGTGTGAAAAAGAATTAGTCATTGCATTGTAAGGACATGCTAGATAGTGAGGCAAATTTAGCTGCAAAAAGAAATTCTTTTAAATGTTGCTCTCATGTTTACTTTGTTACATGTGTATGAACGCCTTGCCTGCGCACATGTATGTATGCCATCTGTGTGTGTAGTACCTATGAAAGTGAGAAGGGGTGGTGTGTCCCTCAGGAACTGGAGTTACAGATTGATGTTAGCCACCATGTGAGTGCTGACCCCAGTTCTTCTTGAAGAACAGCCAATACTCTTTTAAACTAAGTCACCTTTCCATCTTCCTACATAATTCTTTTGGCATAAATATGTCTCCAGTACTGTGTGGAGAATACATATCAGACAGGAACCTGTGTCTACACTGGCACATGCCGGCGGCACCAGCATTGGGGAACCCGAGGCAGTAGGCCTAGAGTACACGGTCACCCTGGGCTACATCCTGAGGCTTAGCCTCAACACCATGCATTTCGTAGGTGGGATGAGAGCTCTGTTCACTAGTGGTGTACCCCGGTGCAGTAAACCCTGTTTTATAAGGAGAAACAGCTTGGAGATGGTAGGGGGACTGCCAATACTGATATACAGGTCCTTGTCCCAACAGCTTCAGTTAGGGGTCACTGTCATCCGCCAAGTTTCCTTCTGCCTTGTGTATTGTCTCATGGTATTGGGCTTCTTGGGCAGCAGATCATCCTGCCCGAGTTTCCCTGGATTGGGAGTGTTCTCTGTCCCTCACTGTGACTTTTGCAGGTCTGAAGGTGGCCTGGGACATGATTTTAGGAATCTTGTTGTCTTTTCCTCCTGCATCCTATTGTTCCCATAGTTTCCTTGTTGCCTGCCTGTCCCTGCTTTTTTCTCTTGATTAACATAAATAAATATTCTAAACCTCCATTGAAGCTCCAGGGCAAGAAAAGGGACCAAACAGAAAAAAACCTTCCAGGACAGTGTCCACCACGGAGATTGGGCGAGTGCAGAAGAAACGATAGGCAGAAAATTCCTTGGAGGCCTTTTCCGAGGAGCAAGTCTCTGCTGTTTAATCTCTGAACTCCATGAAATTTTACTCATGCCAAAGAATCCAGAAGGTCATTCAGGCAGGTGATACTTTAGAGAAGCAGATACCACTATAAATAGTGGAAAACTGGAAGGCATCTGAAAGAAAACTGAACTTGAAAACTGAATACATTATTGGATGTGAGACATCATTTTTATATGTAGTCACATGGCCGTGTGCACAGATACACATTGTTGGTGTGAGTTCGTGTATGGGTATTCTTCATGGATGTGGAGAGGAAGGGTAGCTTTTAGTATCATACTTCAGGTGCAATCCACATTTAACACTGTTTTATTGAAAATAGATTCTTCTCTCATACAATACATCCTGATCACAGATTCTCCTTCCTCCACTCCCTAACTCTTTGACCTCCCGTGTCCCCCAGACCCCTCTCCTACGCTTCCTCTTCAGAGAGGAGCAGGCCTCTAAGACAGAAGAGCCAGACGGGATATAACAAGATATAATAAAACTAGGCAAAGCCGTCATACAGATGATGGACAAGACAGCCCAACAGGAGGAAAACATTCCCAAAAGCAGGTCAGTTTTCCTCTCATAGGAGTCCCATCAAGAACACCAAGCTAACAGCCACAGCATTCACACAGAGGACCTAGTGCAGACCCTTGCAGGCCCTATGCTGGCTGTTTCGGTCTCCATGAGCCCATGTGAGCTATGTTTAGTTGATTCAATGCGCCATGTTCTCCTGGTGTCGTCCATCTTCTCTGAGAGTCCACATTCTTTGCAGACAGGGTTTCTTACATGCCTCCTGCTGTGTTTCCTTCTCAGCTTGCTGTGTGATTATGGAAACGTCACTTGACCTCTCTGTTTTATTCTCCCCATGAATAAGATCAGAGGATGAAGGCATCATTCTCATGCCTGGCTACATGATACTAGTCAGTGCTTCAGCCAGGCTTGCTGCTCCATCCCCTAATATGCCTTGGCACTCTGACAAGCCTAGGCTTTACCCAATCACTGGATATACACTTATAGCTCTCAAGCACAGCTACCTGTACAGACTGAGGCTAATTTGTGAGCTTTCTATGCGTTTCACTTCTGGAAGCACCGGATGCAGGTGCAGTAGATAGGTCTACACACATCTGTCCACCGTAATTATGACCCTGCCTCTGTTGAAAACTCACCTGCCTTTGGGGATCAAGTGCTGTCTCTTGGCCCTTGTTACTCTAAAATCCAAGTAGATTCATTGCCTTTGACTTAGTCTCTTGAGACCCCTGACTTCTACTGGGAAGTGTGTCATGTGGGCAAGAGCCATGCTGGTGCTCTTCATTCATGGGGGTTCACAAGTCTGCTTTCTGCGGTATTGCAGAAGAACGATCCTCTGGGTCTTCCCTGCATGCAGACTTCTGTTATAGGAGAGACTGAAGCCAGCATTCCAATTTCCCTCCTCCGTTGATTCCTTTATCAACATGGAGTAAGCCATGCTCTTTCACAGTGGCCATCTCCTTACACTTGTTTCTAAATCAATGAATAAACACCAGCACCTTCTTTTAAGGATTTGTTTCTTTTCATGTGTCTGAGTGTTTTGTGTGTAGGTGTGTGTGCCATGTGTCTGTTTTATGTCTGTGGAGATCAGAAGAGCAGTCAAATCCCTTGGGACTTGAGCTTAACTGGAGCTAAAGATCACTGTAAATTGCCATGTGTGTGGTGGGAACGAGCCTGTGTCCTCTGCAAGAGCAGTCAGTGCCGTTGACCACTGAGCCATCTCTCCAGTCCATACTATCATTTACAAAGATGTGCAAACTGCAACATGAAATCCAGGACAATTGCTCAAGGACCATTGATGATTCCTTTACTTTGATGTAGTTTTTTGTTCCCCTCCAAATTATCCCCTCCCCTCAAAGTCCATAGCCTTGTATGTGGGCCTGTTCTCTGCTACCATGCCTGAGGAGACTTCAGGATTTCTTTATGACTTCACCTGCCTGTTGTGGAACAATCCTTTACACTGTGGACATGTGTCACTCTCATAGGTTTAATAAAAATCTAACTGACCAGTCTCTAGGCAGGGTTTTCAGGGTAGAGAGAATGCTAGAAGAAGAAGGGCAGAGACATTGTGAGTCACCAGTCAGATGCATAGGAGGCATCAGGGGCACTACAATGCACAGGCAATTGAGCCACCGAAAAGAACATAAAGGAATGGGTTAATTTAAGTTGTAAGCGCAGTTAGAAATAAGCCTAAGTTATTGGCTGAGCTTTCCTAATTAATAATAATTCTCAGTGTTGTGATTCAGGAGCTAGCAGGAGAGACAGAAAAATCTTCCTACACCTACCTGCCTTCTCTGTTTCTTCTCAGTACTGTCATACTGGTCCAGAGCAGTGTGGATGAGGATGCTGATATTAGAGAGGCCTACAGCTGCTCTTCTCAAACTGTGGGCTACCACTCCTTCGGGGACCAAAGAGCCTTTTCACAGAGGTTGACTGTGTAAGGCCTTTGAAAAACACAGATATTTGTATAATGATTCAAAATGGTATGAAATGACAGTTATAAAGTAAAAATGGAGTAATTTTGTGGTTGGGGGTCACAACATGAGGAAATGTATTAAAGGGTCACAGTCTTAGGAAGGTTGAGAAGCAGTGGCCAAACAGATATATAGTTAATTCCTGTTTCTCAACTCCAGTTCCTTATTAGAACCCTACTTACTTTAACTGTGTGTGTGATCATGACACACCTGAACATGTGGAAGAAGAGGGAAATCTGGGAGTCTGTTCTCTCCTTCCCTAGTGTGAGGACCAGGGGTTGGGATCTCATCTTCAGGAGTGCCATTGGCTCCTTTTAAGCACTAAGTGATCGCCCCTGGCTGCACTAGCGCTTCTTTTTCTTTTTCTCTTTTCACAATTAATTATTTTTTCCCAGCCTGACCACATTTTCTTCTCATTCCCTCCTCTCCTCTTAGTCCTTCCCCTCAACCTCTCCCCCACTTTCTCTTCAGAAAAGGGCAGGCCTCTCATGTATATCACCAGCCATGGCATAGCAACACTAGGGGTCCTTAAAAACCTTTAATGTTTTGACAAGATGAGGTCACTTCTAAACAGTTCTCTCTGAAAAAATGACAAAATGAGAATATGCTGGAAGAGGGTCAGAATAGCAATTAAAAACGGGAGAGATTATATTCTGTTCTTTCCTTACCTGCCTCCCCCACGTGGGTGGGCAAAGGTAGTAACCACCCACCAGCCCTTCCCTTCCTCAGAGTTTCCGGTTCCTTATTTTGTCCTGTATTGGTCTGTTTTATGTGGAATGTTAGCTCCTTAGGCACACACAGCTGCTGCTGCCACTGCCCGGTGCTCATGTCCATGGTCTCCTGATGCTGCTCACACCCCCTTCCCCCAAGACCCTCTGCACAAGCACCACGCCAGAACTGGTAGGCTAGTCGTCTTATCATACAAGTCTCAGGAGAGTTCTGTACAGGCACCTAGGAGGCTGCAGCAGAACGTGAAGCTAGAGAAGTACTGCCCATGAATGTTGCTGAGGCAGAGCCTTCCCTTGTTCTGCCAGGGACGTGTGACAGCTATGTGTTCCAGTGACTGGTGTGTGTTCCAGTGTCCACTATGTGTTCCAGTGACTGTTATGTGTTCTAGAGACTACTTCGTATTCCAGTGACCACTGTGTGTTCCAGTGGCCACTATGTGTTCCAGTGACCGCTGTGTTTTCCAGTGACCGCTATGTGTTCCAATGGCTACTATGTGTTCCAGTGACCACTGTGTGTTCCAGTGACTACTGTGTATTCCAGTGACTGCTATGTGTTCCAGTGACTGCTATGTGTTCTAGTGACTGCTATGTGTTCTAGTGACCACTATGTGTTCTAGTGACCACTGTGTGTTCCAGTGGCCACTGTGTGTTCCAGTGACTACTATGTGTTCCAGTGACTGCTATGTGTTCCAGTGACTGTTATGTGTTCTAGTGATAGCTATGTGTTCCAGTGTCCACTATGTGTTCCAGTGAGCGCTGTGTGTTCCAGTGAATGCTATGTGTTCCAGTGACTGCAATGTGTTCCAGTGGCTGCTATTCATTCCAATGACCGGTATGTGTTCCTGCCCCTCACCTGCTCTGAGCTGCCTTCTGTGCAAATTGTAATAAAACACATCCTTTTCTGTGGAGGGCACACACAAGTTGTAAATGGATAAACTGTGCTTTATTGCTAATGTAAGGGGAGAAAAATAGGAATGTCCTGGCCAGTATGGGCTACAAACTTCCTGTGACACCAGAAGAGCCCATCTCCCACTTGCTCCTGGAGAATGAAGATGTTCTTGGTCTTCACCAGAGTCTTCATGTCAAGGTTGTCCTTGATAGCAGGGGAATGCTTGTTTCTCAGTATTGCCCTCTGGTTCTTCCTAAGTTTAGCTCTCTTGTTGTTAAACCAGTCCTGAAATTAGAGGGAGAGAGTTGTTAGACCACTATCAATAGTTTCTAAAATATTAAATCGTTTCTTAAATTTAGTTCCAATGTTTTCTCTAGTAGGGGCTTCTTTTATCCCAGAGACACATGCTTTAGCATATATTTCAGTGATTCATAATGTCTGGCAAATCAGGTTTCAGTCTAAGAATATTTACATGTAATTTTCTATCTTTAGAGATATGATCACAAATATTCAGAGTAATAAAGGATTTGTCTCCTACCCAATTTCTGGCTATCTCAGAATCTTTCATGTAATACCTTTTCTGTTAGTCAGTGTGATGAAACAGGACTTCAACCATTTAAGGTCAAAAATTAGCCAATGGAATCTCATATAATTTAAATGCTTCTATAGCAAGGGAAAGTGTAAATTGAGTATAGAGGAAGTCCTAAAAGTTGGCAAATATCTTTGTGAGTTACATGTCTGATAGAAGATTAATATTCTGAATATACAAAGAACTTTAAAAAATAAACAATCAAGAAAACAAACCCAATTAAAATGAAGCTATAGAACTAAACAGGGAATTATATTAGGAAGAAATAAAAATCACAAAGAAATATTCCAGATGTTTTCAACATCCTTAGGAATTAGGGAAATGCCAAGTAATACTAATTTCATATTTTCTTAGAATCTTTGTAAAAATTGTGTAAACACAATGACCTCCATGGCTAGATATCCCTAAAGATATAATAATTGCACTTCTATTTTAGCAGTAACCAAAAGTTGTCTAATTAGACTTAAGATCTTCTTAACAGGAGAGAAATCATACTTTCTACTACTATAGATCCACTCAATTATGTCTTTCTGTTGAGGTTACATCTCTTAGAGGATAACGTACTATTGTCACTTTGTTAAACTAGTATAATTTCTTTTTTTTTTTTGATTTTTCTAGACAGGGTTTCTCTGTGTAGCTTTGGAGCCTGTTCTGGAACTAGCTCTTATAGACTAGGCTGGCCTCAAACTCGCAGAGCTCTGATTCCCTTTGCCTCCCAAATGCTGGGATTAAAGGAGTATGCTACCACCACCTGTCAAGCTAGTATGATTTCTAACTTCACTTTAAATATTTATTTTTCTACCCACAGGTAAGGGTAGATCTCACCCATCAGCAAAGACACATCTTTTGACATCAGAAAATAATTATCATCAGGAGATCATTAAATAAAGCCACAACTGATCAAATTGCAGATAATAACTCACCATGTGGTGCCCATCCCAAACTTACACATCTGCAATGCTTAAGGCTCAGGAAACATGGAGGAATAGGGGACAGAAAGACTGTAAAATCCAGAAGACCTGGAAGTCTGTTGTGAGACTGTATCTTCTAACTATGAAAAGGAAGCTATACCCATGAAATCTCAACAAGACTGCTCTATAAACAAAATTTCATTTTCAAAGTCCAACATCAAGTGACATCCCGATATAGATGGGTGAAATCTTACCAAACTTCACTCCTAAATGAAGAGCTTTAAGTAATTATCAATGGCTGACAAAGGGAGAATTAGTCTTCTGCAGTATTGAGACTGTTAATTGGCTATCCAATACCAAATAGTCATCCCTAAATACATATACATATGAGCAACACTAAACAGACTCAGCAGGTTGTATTTATATACTTATTCACCAGTATGTAACAACAATTTTTGAAAAAAGGTTGAGTGGAGGCATTCAATGGATGAGAGAGGAACAAGAATGGGAGACACTAAGTAACTACATTTCAATTAAATTTAACTGAAAAAAAACCTGCAAACTTCAGCATGAAGCTCAGAATTCCTGTTCAAGGGACCATATTCATGCATATAGCTTGATGTGGTTTTCTGTTTCCCAAAATATCCAACTGTCAAAAGTCCTTTTACATATTTCCAAGACTTCTGCTCATATGCCTAAGAAAATCCAAGAATTTCTTTAAGGCTAAAACTCCCCTGTATGGGTCTCCTGAGATATCAGTATAGTTATATATCTGAAGGCAAAACTGGGTGGTGACATTTGGCCCTGAGGGTCGTCAGCCTTGTATTGGTGAAAAACTCCTTCCTGAGTAGCAGGGCCATAACTATTGACTCTACAACATGAATTCCCCTCCACCAGCGGTGAGGAGAATAGAACTGTCAGAGTACAGGTAAGGGGGCAGATCCCAGAAAATATAGAAAAACTCCTTCCATGCATAAAATAAAATCTTGAGAAATCAAGCAGTTCAGTATCCTAGGTTTCATCAGTGTCTTAGGTCTCATTGGGGTCCTCCCTTTTATCTCTACCCCCACCATAAAGAATCCCGTCTGTTTACAATCATAGTTCTGATGCCAACTCCCTGTCCCCTTCAAGTCTGAAATTTATTAATATAACATTGTAAGTCAGCCAGTCTCACAATAAAGGCTTTCTTTTTTATTTTCTCTGCTTTTTTTTGGACAGTTTTAGGTCTGGTTTCTGAATGGAGGTTGTCTATAGAATTAGATTGTGTATGTGAATTTGGACCTAGGAAAAGGCATCTCTCTACATTTGTTCTTTTCTTTGTTACTTTATCTAGACCTGCCAGAAACAACTACTCAACATCTTTATATACCTTAGGAATACTTTTTCTGAAATGTTCAAACATGTTGTATATACAATCCTTAAATCCTCTGTCTCTCCCAGTGTTGAATCTATAGTATGGAGTGTTTTGTCTTCTGTATTTCATTAAACAGTTTTTTTTTAATGAGAAATCACTCATCTCCATACTATCTGGAGAGAAATTTTGCTAATTTAAGTATACCCAAATTAAGTATGCAGCTCCAGACACCATCAAGCCTGGTAGAGAAATTTGTAGTTAGCAATTATTTCTTTAGTAGCAGATCAGATCTAAAGAAAACTTCCTAAATTGACGTACAGAGCAGAAGCGGAGTAATCCAAAAAAGGCTATCTTTACACTGGAGAGGCAGAAAACTCAGAAGCTTCTCAATCCAAGAAACTGGACCCCTCAGCAATTCTAATCTGTAACAGGAGGCCGCTTGTTGATTCCTAGCCACTTAGCCCCGAAATAATCACACAGAAACAGTTTAAATCACTGCTTGTCCCATTAGCTCTAGCTTCTTATTGGCTAACTCTTATTTATTAATTTAACCCATTTCTAGTAATCTGTGTATCACCATGAGGCTGTGGCTTACTGGGTAAACGTCCCAGAATTCTGTCTCCGGTGGAGGCTCCATGGCTTCTCTCCCAGCCCTTCTTTCTCCCAGCATTCAGCTTAGTTTTCCCCACCTAGCTAAGTTTTGTCCTGCTATAGGTTCCAAGCAGTTTCTTTATTCATTAATGGTAATCACAGCATACAGAGGGAAAACTCACATCACTAATCTGAAAATCTGGAAGGTTTCTGGAAAGCCTTGTGTTGCTTATGCTTTTGAAGACTGAAGAATCTATGGTCTGTCAGACAAGGCCAGAACAGAATTGATAGACTTGCCCAGAAAAAAAGGAAGTGAATGCTTTTCCTTTGACCTCATTATATCTTGATTTCTAGTTGGAACATGTTACCCATATCAAAGGGTAATTCTCTATAGAATACCCTCACAGCCTCCCAGGGGTGTGCTTCCTAGGTAATTCTCAACCCAATCAGGTTAACATCCATCACAAGGGTCCCAGAGAAAGGAAATGGCTCTGAAGACTTCAGAAAAGCTATCTAGCCAAGGAGTCAGGAGTAAATCCTCCTTCCCTGAAATTACATTTCAAAGTAAGCCCATGGCTATTATCCAGCACCCTGGGTGGACTGAAGAAAAGCACAGAAAAGGCACAAGGCACAAAGACACAAAAATGGTGAGAGTAAGCTTCTTAATGCTCAACCCAGATTATGAGTTTGGTAACCAACTCTACAGACTGTCTTGTCATTACAGGCCAAGTTAGACACTTCTCTCAGATAGGGACACAAGAAAGAATACTAGTGAAGAGTCACCAGTGGACACTGTCCAGATCATAGATAGTGAGGTAGTATCATCCAGATTGCTTTAGCAAGATTTGACTGAAGTCACCCTGCAGCCAGGAGTAGGAGTGATAGGCAGTGATGAGCCCTCATAATCCCTGTGTATCTATCGACTGTGGGGCTCTTTACACAGATGCAGACAACTCTGGATACCCAGCCCCTGCTGAAGGTGATAAGTCTGATCCATAAAAGAGTCCTAGAACTTTCACTTCTGAAAGGCTGCGTAGAACACTAAACATTTTAAACTGTGACCCATTTTGGACCTAAAATTTTATGTCATCAAAGGTAGACAGGCATGAAACACATGTATACAAATCGAATACTTACTAATAATAAATCATGAAAATTTTTATTTTGAAATGATTGTGTATAAAACTATAAGGGGGCCCAAGACCTTAGTAGGACCCTAGACTCCATGATGGATGTATCATTCAGGTTGCAAAACTCAGCATGCAGATGGCAACACCTGACACTATGAAAACAAAGACCTAAACCGTCAAAGTCCACAGTTTTGGCAGTCTCTAAATGTACTAACCTTGCCTTTTGACTCCTGTGGTTCTGCTTCTGGCTAACTCTTCTTATTAACTGAAGTGTGTCAACCCAAGACATGGTTTTTGTGTTTAAAATGTCACCCTGATGAAGGTTTGGGGTTTGGGGTAGCAAACACTTAAACTCCTGTCCAAGCAATTGTCTCTGGTGGCTACCCTACAACATGTACATACATATATATGATTATACTATTTGTTAAAATTAAAAATAAATCTTCAGAGTTACACATATGTGCTTTTTTGTTCTTTTTACAGATAATTAAATCATAGCCTAATTTGATTTTCCAGGATGTAATAAATCAGCCAATATTTTTCAGAGTTGATCAATATTTTGATTTCATAATTTCCAACAATGAAAATGATGCTTCAAATAATAGGTAGCACAAAAAGATTAAGGTTTATTTAGGGCCATATCAAAATGTGAAAATTATGTCCTAATATGATAGTTTATTTAATTATCTTATTTTTATTCATATCCTTCCTCCACCTTAAAATACATTCTCAAGCATCGTCAAGATCTGCTCTTAGATCTAAAAGAAACTCCTCAGCTCAGGACCAACTGCTGGTCTGTTTCTCCAGCGAATCAGAAAACTAGCGTTCTCCTTCAAGCAGTCATTTTTATTTTTTTCCCAACACTACTTATTGAAACTGTCACTATTCCATGCTCAAGTTCGTGCCCACACTCCACCCCAAGTATGCCTAAACTAGAGCCTCGCCCAGGGTTGTGAGTTGAAAGCCAATAGCAGAGATAGCAGTCTGGAGTAACAATTTTAGCCTGAAAATCCCAGACAGTTCCTCAGGGGGCTTCAAGGCGCACAGCCTTTTCAGAACCCACAAGGGGGCGCTTTCTGATGCGCTCAGATCATGGCCCGCAAGTACTTCTACTTCGACTACGACTTTTACGGGGTGAACTTCTATGAGGAAGAAATAATGACTGAACCTGAGAAAACAGTGGCCTACACGATAAACAGTGGCAGCTTTGACGAGGGAGTCATAGAGGCCCTGAATAATCTGTTCTGTGAGGGCCAGAAGAGCTCTGTAGACGACCACAGCTACCAGGACTGGGATATGAGTAACAGCCAAGACATTGAGCAAGAAGAGCTGGAGATGGCCATGAACATGGTCGAAGCCAGTGAACAGCCATTAGTCAAGATTCGCCAGAAACCATACATATTCACGCCTGGACAGCTGTGGGAACTGCGAGCGGTCTTTGAAGAAACTCAGTACCCAGACGCCATCAGACGGTTTGTATCCGGTCTGTCCTTTAGGACATGGGCTCCTTCTCCTCTCCCCTGGCCTCTCCTTACTCTTGTTAAAAGTTTTTAATATTTTTGAGATTCAGAATACAGACTCATACTAAGCATAGCTTTTTGCCACTGAGGTACAAGCTCCTCAGCGAACTTCAGTGCACGGGAGTCTTGGTGGGAGCCACAGGAGTGCGCCCTCTGGTGAGCTAAGGACATTGGCCTCACTCTGAGGAAGAAAGCCACGAAACTTGAGGGTGACCCATGCAGCAGACAGAGATGGCTTTTTTGTAAAGGAGTCTCAGGCTCCCTGCATGGGCTGTGTTGCCTGTAGGGGACCACAGCCTCTTTTTAGTTTTGTTGAATTGGAGTCTGAGTTGTACAGGCTGGACTTGAACCGACTTGGTATCCCAATCAGTCCTTGAAGTTGTGATTGATCCTTCTGCTGCAGCTTCTTCAGTAGCTAAGATTACTGGTTTGTGTCATCAGGCTTGACTTCCTATCCATTCTTGGCCCTGAATCCACAGTCTTCACCGGACTCTTTGATGATGTTTAGGGGGAGTTGTCTAGAAGTCCTAAGTAAAGTTTGTTTTCTCCATCCATTAAAGAATTCAAATGCAGAAAGATCCCAGGCACAGCAGGCGGCAATGGTACTTACTAAAAGTACTAAAAGTGAAGTAGGAAACACACACAGTGAGGCATGAGAGAGAGAGAGAGAGAGAGAGCGAGAGAGGAGAGAGAGAGAGAGAGAGAGAGAGAGAGAGAGAGAGAGAGAGAGAGACTCCCCACAAAGTAGAAAGGGGAATCTGAAAACGAAATGGTTTTCATTTGGAGAACTGGACATTTTCAGCTGACTAGTCCTACCATAAACTGAAACATGTTTAGGACAGACCTTGAACATAGGGGAGCAGGCTGGAAAATTAGCCAAAGGCGGGAGAAAACACCCACTAGGCCTTTGGCTCAGGTAAAGAGGGTGAGAGAGAAGTTTGCTCTCTTATTAGCTTGAGGCCTCTTTCCCTGTATGTCTGCGGGTCAGGTCTAGCTCTTGGTCCCTCAAGTGGATGCTCTTGGGTGACCAAGGTTGAACTTTCCATGCATCCTGGTGCAAACCAGGTCTCCAAAATTCTCACTGACCACTCCTTTGGTTCCTTTCTGTTTAAAAAGTGTCCAAAATTAAACATAGAAACATAAAGGGCATTGCTTAAATCAAATCTGAAGGTCAGAACTCAGCAGACTGAAGTCTTCTCAAGTGATTTGAGGATAGGTCCCTGGGAGTCTCTCTATGACGCCACAGCAAAACCTGAACCCATTAAATAAGTACCCTTTCCATGCCCCTAGTCCACAGCTACCAACTCCTGTTTATTTGTACTCTCTATATGATTCCTCTAGGGGTGTCATATAAGGAAAATCAGGCAAAATTTGTTCTTCCTGAACTAACCTGCCTCAATTAGTATGTCTTTGAGCCTTGTCAGTGTGTTAGCATCAGACAAAATTTCTGCTTTCTCGGGGGTCAGTCATGCCCAAACACCCCTATGCACAGCCACGTGAAAAGCTATCTGGGCAGATTTTCCCTGTGGCCCATGTGGCTTGTGATTCACTAGTGTGATCTAGGGGAGCAGACAAATGCTTTTAGAACTCCATCTCAGTCACTTGGGGTGCACACCCAGAAGCAGACTTGTATCATGTGATCATCCCTGCTCACTATTTGAGGAACCACCTCACCCTTCCTTTGTGCTTTACTGTTTGACATTTCCCCAGAGGGAGCATGAGGTTTCCAATGTCTTCAGGGACTCACCACGCTTTATTTTGTGGGTGTTCTGAGTGTGAGGACCTTCTTGGTGTGGTTTGAACTGCTTTTCACTACTGCTGCCTGAATTTCCCTGTGTCTATGGATACCGTGACCTATGTTCGTGGTCAAATACGTCTTTAGCAAGGTCTTTTTCTCCTATCTAAGTCAGGGTGTGTTTTGTGGTGAGTTATTGATGTTCAAATTTGCTGTCTGAGTGCATGTAATGTTTTCTTCCCAGAATCATTTCTTTCAATACACAGAAATACTAAAATTTGCTAAACATCCACATTTATCATTTCATTTGTATTGCTTGTGTGGGGCCTGCTTTTTGTGTGCAAAATTTTTCAGAGATCAAATATCCAGAAGAATGAAGACTTGTGTGCCCTCACAAGCATACCATTCGGCAGTCACTTTGCATAGTTATCTGTACCTAGTGGCACAGATCTATAACCTCAGCCACACGGGAGGGAGATCCAGGAAGAGGGACACTTCCAGGTTTAGCAGGGCTCAGGAGGATGCTCAAGGTCAGCAGAAGCAGCTTAGTGAAACTCTGTTTCAAAATAAGACTGAAAAACACATAAATACAAATATAAATATAAAACCATACAGCTCAGTGGTAGACCCCTTGCCTAGCATATCTGGGATTATAGGTTCAATTCCTGATGTCACAAAATATGTATAATTTGTATGTGGCAGATATAGACACATACAAATTTTCTTTTTCTTTTGTTTATTTATATTTTCGAGTCAGGGTTTCTCTGTGTAATAGCCCCGTCTGTCCTGGAACTCTCTCTGTAGACTAGGCTGGTCTCAAAGTCACAGAGATCCACCTGCCTCTGCCTCCCGAGTGCTGGGATTAAAGGTGTGCACCACCACCACTCTTTCTCTCTCTCATACATTACATCCCTACTACAGTTTCCCTTCCCTCCACTACTCTCAGCCTCCCCAGATTCCCCCTCTCCCCTAGATCCATTTCTCCCACACTTCCCTTCAAACCAGTTCTACATAAAGCTCCTTCTAAAGGTTGCTGAAAAGTCTGCTTATAGAGGTGTGAGGGGAGATAGCAATTATTTACATTTTTATTAAAATATTTTTCATGCAATATATTTTAGTCATATTCTTTCTCTCCCCCAACTCCTCCCATATCCTCCTTAGCCATTCAACTTCATGAACTTTCTCTTTCTCAAAAACAAAGGAAAAAAAAACAGAAAAAAACAACAAAACCAAAACCCAAATCAAAGAAGACAAACTTAAAAAAGAAAACAAGACAAGAAGTAACAGAACAAAACAAAAGGTTCACACACACACAAAAAAAAAAAAAACAAAAAAAAATACATAAAGTATCTTTTGTGTTGGCCAACTACTCTGGACATGGGGCCTGCCCTGGAGTGTTGTGCTGATGATGGTGTCCTTTGCTGTCCAGAAGCATACAGAAGCTTTTCAGTTTCATGAGGTCCCATTTATTAACTTTTAGTCTTAGTGCCTGTGCTACTGGTGATCTGTTCAGAAGGTCTTTTCCTGTGTCAATGAGTTCAAGGTTATTTATTCCTTTCTTTGAGACAGGGTTTCTTACAGGCCTGCTGTATTTCCTTCTCAGCTTGCTATGTGATTTTGGAAACATAACTTGACCTCTCTGTTTGATTCTACTAGGTTCAGTGTATCTGGGTGTATGTCTATAATAGTATTTTTTTCTCTTGGTGGATTTTTTTCTTTAATGGATATATAGTATTCTTTCTTATCTTGTCTGATTAGTTTTGTTTTGAAGTCTCTCAGATATTAAAATAGCTACACCTGCTTGCATCTTGGTTCTGTTTGCTTGGAATGCCATTTCCTATCCTGTTACTCTAAGGTAACATCTGTCCTTGCTGTCCTTGGTGGTGAGCTGTTTCTTGAATGCAGCACAAAGATGGATCCCATTTTCTTACCAAATCTGTTAGTCTGTGTTTTCTGGTGTGTGTGGGGAAGAGTATAGACCATTAACTTAGATAGTTTTTAATGATCGGTGTTTATTGATTTCTGTTATTTTGTTGTGGTGTAGCATTTTTTCCATCATTTGATTAACTAATGTGAGATTATTTATTCTTTGTGTCATCTTGGAGTCAGTTAACTTTCTCTCTTCAGACTGAAATTTCCTTCTAGTGCCTTCTGTAGAGCTGTATGGGTGGACAGAAATTGCTCAAATTTGTTTTCCTTTTGAAATGTTTTCTCTTTCTCTGTTAACTGTGGTTAGTAGTTTTGCTGGATCTAGTAGTCTGATCTGACATCTGTGGTCTCTTAGGGCTTCTACAACATCTAACCAATCCCTTCTGGCATTCAGACTCTCCAATGGGCCCATCTTTACATGTGACTTGGTCCTTTCCCCTTGAAGCTTTTAATATTCTTTCTTTGTTCTATATCTTTAGTGTTTTAATTATGTGGCAAAGGTATTTTCTTTTCTGCTCCAGTCTATTTGGTGTTCTATATGCTTCTGGTACCTTAATAAGCATCTCTTTCTTTAGAGTGGGTGAGTTTTCTTTCATGATTTTATTGAAAATACTTTTTGTGCTTTTGGCATGTGTTTTTCTCCTTCTCTATACCTATTATTCATAAGTATGGTGTTTAAATATTGTCCCAGATTTCCTGTGTTAATTATGCCTGTATATTTATTTTTAATATTTAACACTTTCTTTGACCAAGATATTCATTTTTCTACCTTGTCTTCAAGATGTGAAACTCTAGGTGGCGGGGAGGAGGCAGAAATCTTAAATAAATAAATTAATAAATAAATAAATAAATAAATAAGTGAAACTATCTTTTATGTCTTTTAATCTATTGTTGAGGCTTTCATATAAAGTTTTTGTTCAATATCCTGAGGTTTTCACTCTCTTTTTATTTCATCCTGGGTTTTCTTTGGTGATTCTATCTCTTTGTTAAATTCTACTTTCATGTCTGGAATTGTTTTTACTTGTGTTTTTTTTTTGGCAAGTTTTTGTGGTCTTTCGGATTATTCGGATCTTCTTTAAGGTATTTGAACATATTAATAATTGGTGTCTTGAAGTCCTTGTCTTACGCTTCAGCTAAATTGCTTTTCTTATAGCCTATCACAATAGAGTTGCTGACATCTTGAGGAAGCATGTTGTATTGATTCATGTTTGTGTTTGGCACTGGGATCTAGGCATCTGAAGCTATGATGTTTGAGGTGTTTCTTAGTGTAGACATCTGGTGTCATATTGGTTGGGTGGGTCCTTTGGTCCTAGTCAAGTGTAGCTGCTGTGGGTAGCTGTGTCCCAGCAAGTATGGTGGCTGTGGGTCCTTGGCAGAATTGTTTTGCACTTCAATGGGGAGTCACAAAGGGATGGAGCTGAGTTGAGAGGTGCAGTGGGGAAGAACTAGAGTTATTCTGCATCTGCACCAGGAGGCTGAGTCCCTAAGGGATTGGGTTGGGCTAGGCAAAGGGCCTCCTGAAGGCAGGCTGCAACAGAGCTAAGCCGGAACTGGGATTTGTATATAAAATAAGATTGTTTTAAAAATAAAATAAGAAGAATAAGTATGGAGAGCAAGATATTAAATTTTAAAATATACATGGAATGTACTAATTATAGTTAATTCCATGCCTAGGATGGAATATAAAATATTTGTCTTTTTTCTCTTCACAGAAGAGAACTGGCAGAGCTCATGAATGTGGATGAACAGAAGGTGAAGGTCAGTCAGTCTGCGTATTTAGTTTACCAGAGTGCTGATCTCAGAGTTGCCTCTGGACATGGATGACTTTGCCCTAGGCACATGAAACTGCTGTAATTTTTTCCTTGTGTGTCTTATGCTGGGAAAAAAAGATCTGGAATACGAGACCTTGGCAAATGAAAAATGGAAAAGGAAAACTTTAGCTAATGTTTACTCCATGAGGGGCAGTCACTTGTGATCCTAAAATAAAAGCAAAACCAAATATATAGCATCTACACCTCTGTCTGTCTGTCTCTCTCATGTATGTATAAATGTGTATATATACATGTGTGTGTATAGTATCTATGTTGCAAATATATTTTGCATGTGTGTGTGACATAATTAACATTTGATTCCGTGTAACACACAAGGGTGCTTCACAAGGGGTCTTCTGTTGAGTATCATTTTGAAACTCAGGGTGACTTGGAAATGATCATGTGGTTGCAGGGAATATCTTGGTTGTAAAACATAACATGTGCATTTGGTAAAAGAATGAATGAATGACAAAGTAAATGGGGAAATGGGATAATTGAGCCATGAAATATATTTTCGTAAACTAAAGCATTTTCCTATCATGTGAGACAAATGTGGAAAGAGAACTTAAAGTTCAAGAGGGTAAATTTCTTTGTTTCTTTTAGAAGGTTTTGAAAAGGTGATTCAGACAGTGGTGGTTCTAAATTTAGTTTCTGGTGTTATTATATCTCATATCCAGGAAAAAAAATATTTCCCCTAGTTCCCACTAGGGCAGAGGAGTCAGTTCTTGAATACAAAGGGAGTTCATGACCACCGGAATACAGGAGGCTGTTTCTAAGGACAATTTTGAAAGAACAACTATAAGCCTATGCACATAGAGCTTGGTGCATGACTCTAATTGGGTGTGCAGAATAAAGGGTTTGGTATTGTGCATAATGAATTTTTCTTTGCTTTTCTGGTAGTGACATACAAACCAGGAGCTATGAAACTGTAGGCAGGTCATTGGCCATGAAATAGCTAGTAGCTTCAGCCATACAAAGCATGTGAGCACATAAAAACTGCATTGTGGGTTCAAAAGAGATTCATAGGGTCAAATGAGAGCAGCAACTGCTAAATATGTTAATCGAACCCTTCTCTCCCTCGGATTTCAGGACTGGTTTAACAACAAGAGAGCTAAACTTAGAAAGAACCAGAGGGCAATCCTGAGAAACAATCATTCCCCTGCTATCAAGGACAACCTTGACATGAAGACTCTGGTGAAGACCAAGAACATCTTCATTCTCCAGGAGCAAGTGGGAGATGGGCTCTTCTGGTGGCGCAGGAAGTTTGTCGCCCATACTGGCCAGGACATTTCTATCTTTCTCCCCTTATATTAGCAATAAAGCACAGTTTATCCATTTACAATTTGTGTGTGCCCTCCAGAGAAAAGGATGTGTTTTATTACAATTTGCACAGAAGGCAGCTCAGAGCAGGTGAGGGGCAGGAACACATACCGGTCATTGGAATGCATAGCAGCCACTGGAACACATTGCAGTCACTGGAACACATAGCAGTCACTGGAACACACAGCAGTCACTGGAACACACAGCGGTCAGTGAAACACATGGTGGTCACTGGAGCGTATAGCAGCCACTGGAACACATAGCAGCCAGAAAAACACATAGTGGTCACTGGAACACATAGTGGTCCTGGAACACATAGCAATCACTGGAACACATAGTGGTTATTGGAAAACATAGCGGTCATTGGAACACTTAGGGGTTATTGAAACACATAGCAGCCAGAAAAACACATAGTGGTAATTGGATCACACAGTGGTCCCTAGAATACATAGCAGTCACTGGAACACATAGTGGTCGCTGGAACACACAGTGGTCACTGGAACACATAGTGGCCACTGGAACACATAGTGATCAATGGAACACATAGTGGCCACTGGAACACACAGTGGCCACTGGAACACAGAGTGGTCACTAGAACACATAGCAGTCACTGGAACACACAGTGGTCACTGGAACACATAGCGGTCACAGAAACACATAGTGGACACTGGAACACACACCAGTCACTGGAACACATAGCTGTCACACGTCCCTGGCAGAACAAGGGAAGGCTCTGCCTCAGCAACATTCATGGGCAGTACTTCTCTAGCTTCACGTTCTGCTGTAGCCTCCTAGGTGCCTGTACAGAACTCTCCTGAGACTTGTATGATAAGACAACTAGCCTACCAATTCTGGCGTGGTGCCTGTGCAGAGGGTCTTGGGGGAAGGGGGTGTGAGCAGCATCAGGAGACCATGGACATGAGCACTGGGCAGTGGCAGCAGCAGCTGTGTGTGCCTAAGGAGCTAACATTCCACATAAAACAGACCAATACAGGACAAAATAAGGAACTGGAAACTCTGAGGAAGGGAAGGGCTGGTGGGTGGTTACTACCTTTGCCCACCCACGTGGGGGAGGCAGGTAAGGAAAGAACAGAGTATAATCTCTCCCGTTTTTAATTGCTATTCTGACCCTCTTCCAGCATATTCTCATTTTGTCATTTTTTCAGAGAGAACTGTTTAGAAGTGACCTCATCTTGTCAAAACATTAAAGGTTTTTAAGGACCCCTAGTGTTGTTATGCCATGGCTGGTGATGTACATGGGAGGCCTGCCCTTTTCTGAAGAGAAAGTGGGGGAGAGGTTGAGGGGAAGGACTAAGAGGAGTCAGGGGTCTCAAGAGAATAAGTCAAAGGCAATGAATCTACTTGGATTTTAGAGTAATAAGGGCCAAGAGACAGCACTTGATCCCCAAAGGCAGGTGAGTTTTCAACAGAGGCAGGGTCATAACAGATGTGTGTAGACCTATTTACTGCACATGAATCCGGTGTTTCCAGAAGTGAAATGCATAGAAAGCTCACAAATTAGCTTCAGTCTGTACAGGTAGCTGTGCTTGAGAGCTATAAGTGTATATCCAGTGATCGGGTAAAGCCCAGCCTTGTCAGAGTGCCAAGGCATATTAGGGGATGGAGCAGCAAGCCTGGCTGAAGCCCTGACTAGTATCATGTAGAGAATGATGCCTTCATCCTCTCATCTTATGCATGGGGAGAATAAAACAGAGAGGTCAAGTGACGTTTCCAAAATCACACAGCAAGTTGAGAGGAAACACAGAAGGAGGCCTGTAAGAAACCCTGTCTGAAAAGAATGTGGACTCTCAGAGAAGATGGACGACACCAGGAGAACATGGCTCATTGAATCAACTAAACATAGCTCACATGGGCTCACTGAGACCGAAACAGCAGGCATGGGGCCTGCAAGGGTCTGTACTAGGTCCTCTGTGTGAATGCTGTGGCTGTTAGGTTGGTTTTCTTGATGGGGCTCCTTAGAGTGGAAAACTGTTTGACCTGCTTTTGGGAATGTTTTCCTTTTGTTTTCCTGTCTTGTCCATCATCTGTATGACAGCTTTTGCCTAGTCTTATTATATCTTGTTATATCCCGTCTGGCTCTTCTGTCTTAGAGGCCTGCTCTTCTCTGAAGAGGAAACGGAGGAGAGGGGATCTGGGGGACACGGGAGGTCAAAGAGTTAGGGAGTGGAGGAAGGAGAATCTGTGGTCAGGATGTATTGTATGAGAGAAGAATCTATTTTCAATAAAACAGTTTTCAATGTGGATTGCACCTGAAGGATGATACTAAAAGCTCCCCTTCCTCTCCACATCCATGAAGAATACACATACATGAACTCACACCAACAATGTGTATCCGTGCACACGACCGTGTGACTACACATAAAAATGATGTCTCACATCCAATAATGTATTCAGTTTTCAAGTTCAGTTTTCTTTCAGATGCCTTCCAGCTTTCCATTATTTATAGTGGTATCTGCTTCTCTAATGGACCACCTGCATGAATGATCATCTGGTTTCTTTGGCATGAGTAAAATTTCATGGAGTTCAGAGATTAAGCAGAAGAGACTTGCTCCTCTACAAAGGCCTCCAAGGAATTTTCTGTGTATCCTTTCTTCTGCACTCGCCCAATCTCCGAGGTGGACACTGTCCTGGAAGGTTTTTTCTGTTCAGTCCCTCTTCTTGCGCTGGGGCTGCAATGGAGATTTAGAATATTTATTTCTGTTAATCAAGTGAAAAAAAAAACAGGGACAGGCAGGAGACAAGGAAACTATGGGAACAATAGGATGCAGGAGGAAAGGAGAACAAGATTCCTAAAATCATGTCCCAGGCCACCTTCAGACCTGCGAAAGTCACAGTGAGGGGCAGAGAACACTGGCAATCCAGGGAAACTCGGGCAGGGTGATCTGCTGCCCAGGAAGCCCATGCCACAAGGCAGAAAGAAACTTGGCAGATGACAGTGACCCCTAACTGAAGCTGTCGGGACAAGGACCTGTATATCAGTATTGGCAGTCCCCCTACCATCTCCAAGCTGTTTCTCCTTATAAAACAGGGTTCACTGCACTGGGGTACACCACCAGTGCACAGGGTACTCATGGGAATGTATGGGGCACACCCTCCCATGGTCATACGCCTGAACTGCAGCAGGACGAAGATAGGAAAGCTAGGCTTTGGAGTTGAGCAACACTGGGCAGCTTCTCTTCCTGTTCAGGCTTCCCATCCATGGACTCAGAGGGATAGCCAAGGGCTCAGAGTCCCTAGAAGTGGGAAAAGGCTCTGGACATTCAGAACCCGGCCCAGCCCAGGTACAGGATCTCCATTTAGTTTCACTCACCTGCAAGTACAGTCTCAGGCTGGCAGGCTCCAATGGGGGCTGCAGAAGGAATACTGCAGAGAGGCATCTGATCTCTGATGCTGTACCTGAGGACGTCACTGTTTGCAGTGTGGCTCGGGTAATGTGCCATATGACTGGGGAGGAAGGGCATGACTAAATCAGGAAACCTCCTGAGCCTCTCTGGGCTCCAAGCAGGAGATTTGTCTTTGCCCCTCTTGGCCTTGTTGTAGCACATCTAGTCCTCCAGGGGGAGACAAATGCCTCTGGCTTCAGCTCTTAGGCCTGTTTCTGTGGGTGCCATGCAGTCACATGTCTTGTTCCAGGCCTGCAGATTTGCTCCGGGCTCAGCCACTTTATGGGGCCGGCTCCTCTTGCAACTTCTGTATAGATGCAGCAGGATGCACGGGCCTGAAAGCAGCCATCGGGGAAATCAGGATGTAGTTATCTTTTCTTTGGTTCAGGGCCCATACTTGGGGACAACTGCTGCAGGAGATGTTTGGGGTGACCTTAAGGTGGGGAAATCAAACGAACATGCAGGTTGGGTCTTGGAGCTGGCCAGAGGGAATTGGAGAAACTTACACAGACGGGAGAGCAGCTGCTGGTACTTGAACCCTCCAACAAGGGGCCCTGGAGGCCAGATTTGCTCCAACGCTGGTGGTACCTGAACCATGTGCTTCTAGACATTCCATTTATTTTTGCAAAAGCACATTTCATGGGCTCATATACATGCATGTCGGAGATTGAATTTCCAATTTGTTTAAGTTGCATGCTGCCTTGAGAGGCCGTTTCTAGTCTGGGTTAGAATGTGATTTTGAACTTCCTGAAAACTTTAGTACTCCACCCCTCTCATAGTAGCTGTGAGAGGGGGAACACCAAAGACTCCTTCCTGAACCAGAACTGTGTGTTCTATTATTGGACATGATTGCCATTGCCCCCTGCACAAACTCATCTCATCATAGCCTCCCTCACACATTGACTTGTGCGGCGTGAACGTTAGATAGAGGAGTCAGTCCAGAGATGATAGTGGTATGGACTCAACTAGGTCCAAACTACACGCAATGCTTGTAAAAGTGGACAGAGTGAAAACCACTCAGCAGGAAAATTAATTCTTAAATTACACACTCCAGGCCCTTTCTTAAGCTGATGGCTTCTTCAGGGTCAGTTTTATAGTCCTGCAGTCCTTGTCCTAAATAACCATGCAATGGACAGGTCAAGATTTACATCATTCAGGAAACAGAGGGAACCAAATACCTCCCTAGTAATACCTGGGCAACTCTGTGCGATATCGAGTTGCTATACAGGTGACTATTTCACGCAGGCTTCTAGATTTCCAAGATCAAACCATCTATGTGTTTCTATATATTAGGGGGTCACTGTCTGAAGTGGCTTTGAGCTGGCAAAGATCAAACGGGAAGGAAGGTAACCTGCTGGAATTCTGATCTCTAGAATCCAGGCAGGCCCTATGCTTTGCTGCTGTGTGGGTCTTGACAAAGCTTGGGGCTAGAGGCAGATACAGCCCGTGTGAACATCAGAAACTTCGATACTCTTCCTTGACACCTTCTTTAACGTTTGAAACCTGTGCTTGCCAATGACAATATTTCAACTTTCTTGAGGGACTAGACATTACATCAGGACCTGGTGCAAACGAGGCAAGCTCTGTCATGCAGCACATGAACTGTAGTGTGGAGTAGCATTATTAGTCATTACTAATTTATTATTGTCGCTCATTTATTGGGACCCCCCCCTTCCCAGTGTGGAGAGAATAGGACAGTTTTCAGGGGCTGATTTTTCCTCCACCGTGTAAATCCTGGGGATGAATTTCAGGTCTGCTGTCTTGGTGACAGGCACCTTGACCTTCTGGGATAGTTTCCTTTAATTGTCATCTTTAGACAAAGTACAATCACCTGGGAAGGGAGTCTCAACGAGAGATTATCTACACTGGATGATCTGAGGCAGGTTGTCTTGAGTTAGTTGTTACAGGAGTATCTGGCCCACCTTGGAGACACCATTCCCTGGCTAGGGCATCTTGAAGTGTATACAACTGAATAAATTTCCTTCAGTGAAGCCAAGTAGTAAGCATGAATGCACTCCCTTCTCTCCACACCTAAATGTGAAAGTAATGTGTCCAGCTATTTTACAATCCTGCTGCCTCAATTTCCTTGCAAGAATGGTCTGTGATGTGGAATTTTGAGCTGAAATAATAAAAAAGAATTGAATTACCTGCTGAACTTCCAGAGCAGCTATGTCCCTGTCCAGATACATACATCAAAACCATGGTGCACTGGGCACCTGCTGATGATGGCAGGAGCTTGAAGGATCCAGGTACACGAAGAACCATGGATGAAAATCTGTTGCCTAGAAGTGTCAAACTGGACCTTCTTTTTGAAATCTTATGTTATTTTTAATAACGTGTATGAGTCTGCACATGTATGCATGCAGAGGCCTGTATAGGCCAGAGGAGGATGTCCTCTTCCCTGGACCTGGAGTTACAGGAAGATGCGAGACACCGTAGGTTCTGAAAAATGTACCATGAAAGGGCATGACTGGTCCATAGGTGTTGAAATAGGGCCGCTTGTATGTCTCCTGACTGCTCAGCCCAGAAATAATCACACAGATAACATATTATTTGCAATGCCGTGTGGCCAATAGCCTAAGCGTATTTGTGGCTAACTCATATCCTTATCTAACCCATCTCTATTAATCTGTGTATCGCCACGTGGCTTTGGATTTACAGCTAAAGTTCTGGCATCCCTCACTGTAGGAGCTACATAGCTTCTCTCTGGCTTCGCTCTTCTTTCTCCCAGCATTCAGTTTAGTTTTCCCTGCCTGGCTCTGTTTCCATATAACTTGCTATAGGCCCAAAGCAGTTTCTTTTTAACCAATGATATTCACAACATACAGAGGGGAATCCCACATCATCACATATTCGCTGTGTCATTTTCTATGCCCTTATTCTGGGATTTGTTTGGCCCCAAGAGATGTGTGTTGGTTTGGATGTTTTGAGGTGAGAATGACAGTCATGGGATAAGAACACAGATCCCCATGGGGTCATCTCCTCATGTGTATATGAGACACATAGGTGTGCCCCCTCTCCTGAAAGGTGACGCTGCGGGTGCTCCCTCTAGTCCCACACCAGGACCTGATTAGGAGCAATGGACCCCTCCCTCACTGTTCTTTGGTCTCTACAGAGGAATCTCCCTCTGCATTTGTAGGGCTCTGATCCACAGGCCTACTTTGTGTGGCCAGGCACTCTCAACTTCTCAGGACTATACGAAGATCCTGACTGCATTCTGTGGTTGTACACCCCAGGGAGTCTTTCTCACCAGCTCCACCTCACACACACCCCACCTCTGGCCTGAATCTACCTTCCTTCTAGGTCCTTTACATGTCCCTAATCCAGCATCCACCTGGGTGCTTATAATCCCAGCACCAGAGTTCCCAGTTCTTCTTTGAGTAAAAGGATGTTGTCTCAGGTTTCTGTCAGTGGGACAAAACACCATGAAAAATGAAAGTTGGGTAGGAAAGGTTTTATTTTATGTACACTTCAGCGTTATTGTTCATCACTCAAGGAAGTCAGAACAGGAACTCAAACAGGGAAGGTTCACAGACACAGGATCTTATGAGGAGGCCATGGAGGAGAGCTGCTTACTGGC
>CAWTZC010002380.1:0-14291 GCA_963919715.1 Microtus obscurus
GTCTTTACTATTTATCTTCTCTTGGGAGGGCAGGGACTACTGGATCCAATCAGTTTCGGGGCTCTCCCTGAAGTTATCACAATTGTTCACTCTTCTTACAGAGCTTTTCTCCTGGACTGAACGCTTTAACCCAGGTGGACACTGCTAAGGAACTGCAGTAACAAGAGACAATGGCAGAAATGTGCAGTTGAGCCTATCATGCTCCTCATGACATTCTCTCCCCGTGAAGTCACATGAGGCTTGGAAATCCATATGGCCTTATACCTTTCACGTACTTGGGGAGAGAGCAGAGCAGGCCACAAAAGAACGCCCGTCATCTCTGTTAAACATACATGTTTCTGACACATTTTGGATATAACAGAGTTTGTTGTTGTTCCCGGGCAACTAATCAGGTCATATTTACAGAACAAGACAGTTGGGGAGCAGAAGAAGGCACAGGGGTAGGGATAAACTTCCCCGGGTTTACAAAACGATCCCAGGCCACGGAACACCTAAATGTGTGGAGAGGCCAATGTTGGCCAATGATCCAGAATTTCCCTAGGAATTCATTTGGGGAATTTGCAGGCAGAATTGTTGTAAGACTGCAATGTCACTGAGTCCATCTGACCTGGTACAGAGAGTACATCTTTCTATATGATTCTAAAGCAGTGGTTCTCAACTTTTCTGATGGTTCAACCCTTTATACAGTTTCCATGTGGTGGTTGACCTACAAACATAAAATTGTTTGTTGCTTCTTCATGACTGTAATTTGTTATTGTTATGAATTATAATGGAAATATCTGACATGCAAGATATCTGAGAAGCAACCCCAAGTGGGTCACAACTTGTTGAGAACCACTACTATTCTTAGCAAAGGTGGCTTTCATCTGAGTTGTATGTACCTGGTTTTCCTCAAGCTAACTTCGGGGAATTTGGGTGCATCTGGCAACTACGACACCACAGTCCATTTCAAAGTTCCACATCCATAATCAAATACATATTTGATGCTGCCTATTTGTGCTCATGGCACATTCAAAACAAGTTTAGGAGCCACAAGTACTATTGTCGTTTCAGAAGAAGTTAGTAGTTTTCTGAGTACTGCCAACAGGCTCCAGTTCAAATATTTTCTAATACCCACCTAGTTAGCTATCCTTAAGTCCTCACTGCAAGACACAGTGAAAATGTGTACTTGAGAAAAATATAGTTTGCTTTCCTTGTTTTTGTGAGGTGTGTGAATATTTAAGTTGTGTAAGGGCTTATTTATTTCTAAGCCAATCTAAGTGGAAATCCTTTAAGAGAGTTGGTGCACTCAATAAGTTCTTGCAACCACATAGAGGAACTATCTAGTATGTATTATGTATGTGCTACTAAACAAACATATAACTGGAGAGAAAGAACATATAGTGGTCCTTCTATGTGTTATATGATACATAAATTCATAAACAAAAGCCAATGGGACACTAGCACTTCTGTACACAGACACACACACACAGCACACAACGAATATCTGTGGAAAAATCTATTCAGATGTTCTTGGGATAATATAAAATTTTCTGTAATCTGTAGACTGTATGGTAGGTGAGGGATCAAGGCTGTATTTGAATGTCTTCGAAGCCCATCTGAGGGTATGAAATACTTTGTATTTGGCCAGTAGGATTTCTTCCATTAGAGGATTATGCTTGTGCTGTAGTCAATATGAATCCCTTTAGAAAAAAGAGGGCCTACATGGCCAGTGACTGTAGACAGCACAGGATCTGATGTGGTAAGGAAATAGTATGGCAGGGTAGGGCAGATGGAGAAGGGAAGGCTTTACAAGGAGCACTGACGGGTTCAAGAATGGAAAGGAAATGGATTGAGGATGACCAGATGGGGAATTGGACAGAAACAGAGAACAGAACCTGGTATATACAATGTGGTGACTTCTGTATCTCAAATTCTGCAGTGAATGTTCAAGTTGCCTTCAACAAATCCTGCCAGAAAATATGTCCGTGTCAGTAGGGGCTCAAGAATAGGGTTCCATTTAGATGAGATCTCTCCTACAATGTCATAGAACAAAAAAACCCCTTTGTCACCAGAAAAAGGCTTCCAAGAACAAGGAATCTGGTACTGATGCCCACACAAGGTAAAGCTACAAGAGGAAAGAGTTTGCGCCCAGGAGAGTCTATCCAAAGAAGCTTAGCACTCTAACTCATCTTCGGAGAGCCAGGCTCTAAGTTGTCTTAAGACTGCAGAGTTAAGTCCACCCTGACCAGCTTCACAGAAGCTGCCTGAAGCAAGGTTTCTGGAATATGATTCATGATCGATGGCAAGTATATAGGTCAGGAGTGAAGGCTCATCGTGAAAGTATGAGTACCTGGGGTCCCAGAGGAGAGGCCCAGGAGCTCAGGAATGGCAAAGTTACAATATCACAACTAGGAAGCGAATACTTCTGAATTCTCCAGCAGTAGAAAGAGAGGCTCTTCGGAGGGGGTCATCGAGACAGAAATAGGGAAAGGAGCTGAGATCAGGTTCAGGGTGGGGCAAAGTCAACACAGCTTGTAGTCAATTGTCCTTTTGGCCTAAACACCAAGCTACCAGGGCTCTGATGCTGACTGTGGGAGAGAACTAGAAGTTTAGCTTCTTCTTCAGTTATGTCATGCATTTAGGGCTATAACTGAGGTCACTGTCACTACAGTGAAGCCTGGTTGGGACTATAGAGATGACTCAGTGGTTAAGAGCACTTGGTGCTCTTGCAGAAGACCCAGGTTCAGTTACCGTTACCAACATGGTGGGCCACAGCTATCTAGAGCCCCATTTCCAGGGTATCCACTAACTTCTTATAACCTACATGGACGTTAGAAAGGAGCGTAGTACACATTCATACAGGCAGCCCAAACAGTCACACACATAAACTAACAGAAAGAGATCTAAGAACAATGGCAACCTGGGAATGTGGGAATTCACAGCTTAAGAGCATGGGAGAGTAGTGTCTGGAAATCGTATTCACAGAAATCCTTTCAAATAAGGACGAATTTGGCTGACTAAAGATAATAAGACTTTGCCTAAGTCAAGCCAGGCTGTGCAGACTTCTGCTGGGTGTGCACAAGTATGTGAATGCAGAGCAGATATCAGCAGTGCTAGGCTATGTGGGACGGCTCAACTGACTGAGTGTGAGCTTTGCTAAACCTGCACCAGGCAGACACAAACTCATAAGTTCAGAGTCCACGCCCAGTCTCAAAGAACTCAGGAGAGTCGGATGTCAGGCTTCTCCCCTCCATGACCTCAAGATAGAGAGCAGTGAGACAAAAGAACACCAGTGAGTCTGAGGTGACAGACGTGGCTGCTTAGACAGGACTGTGGGGGAGAGCAGGGGGAGCAGGACAAATCGAGAGAGAGAGAGAAGAGAGAAGGTGAGAGAGAGAGAGGGGAAGCTGAGAATGTTCAGGAGTAGGGTGGAGAAAAGGCTGCACCCTGATGGAGTGAAGGGAGGTAAGGAAAGGGGCAGGAAGCAGAGGGAGACAAATATCAAGACTCAGAAGTGTGATGTTAGAAGCATGAAATGAGCCAAAGAGTGGGGAATGAGATCTGAGCCCAGCCCTTGCTCAGGCCATGAGCTTGGTGTTTAACCCACAAACATAAGGACTAGGAACATTAGAAATATTAGGGAAATATTCTCCCAGCTCTGGAATCACAATCTGAAAGCATGAAGACCCAGGGCTTCTGGAGTGACCCCAGGTTACCTGTTCTCCTGGCTGCTTCCTCTTTCCATTGTGTTCCATTGCTACAGCTACTATGGCAGGGCTCTCTGTTCCTGACAGGGTTTTAATAAATAAATAAATAATTCATGGTTTCTCCAGTCATCCAAGAACAGTTCCTTATACAGAAAGTGATTACATTGCCGGGCAGTGGTGGCACATGCATTTAATCCCAGCACTCAGGAGGCAGAGGCAGGCAGATCTCTGTGAGTTCGAGGACAGTCTGATCTACAAGACCTAGTTCCATGGCAGGTACAAAAGCTACATAGAAAGCCTGTTTCAAAAATCAAAAAAAGAAAAAAAGAAAAAGAAAATGAACACAACACACACACAGGGACACAGACACACACACACACACACACACACACACACACACACACACACACACTGGCTGTGGGGGGTATTGGATCTCTGGGTCCCAGAGTGGGAGATGGGAAGCAAAAAGTTGCAGAATAAGAAAAGGAGAAGAACATTGGGCTATCCCCAGAGAAATGTAATATCGGGGAGTTCGTTGGGGCACCTGCCATCATCCTGGCTCTGACCACAAAGCACCTCCATGTCCTCTTTCATGCTCAGATGGACATCCAAGTGTCAGCTGTCACTTAACTGTGCAGACTCCATGGCCTGAATGTGGTGAACAAAGCATGTCCTTTGGTCCTCAGCCATTGTCATGTGGGTCTAGGGGTTTTGTCCTTAGTAGGATCTGCCCTCTTGACATGTCTGTTTCTGGTGTCAGCATGTCTGCTACAGGTTCCACATATATTTACTATCACTACATGAAGGGACTGCCTTTCTGAGACAAGGACCTGATGCTTCCATGGGCGAGAAGAAAGCCTTCGTGAACTAACAATGCTGTTCATGAAGACAGATGGGGGATCTGGTCTCTGGTCATTCCAACTGTATCTGGAATTTAATTGTAATTCTAATTTTTATATATAAACTCATGTCTAATATTTTATATTTCTATAAAAACAGTCAACAATGTTGGGCATGATATCACATACCTATAATCCCAGCATTAAGAAAGCAAATGCAACAATACAATCACATATTTGAGGCTCTCTTGGTCGATGCAGTAAATTCCAGGTCAGAAAGGAATCCATAATGAGATCTTTTCTCAAACAAACAAAAAAGAATTTAAAAATGCATGTGTAATATAAATGAATACAATACAGATAAACTACAGTCTTGACTGTTGTGCTGGTTAGTTTTATGTCAGCTTGACACAAGCTAAAGTCATTTTGGAAAAGGAAACTTGAACTGAGCGAGTACCCTCACCAGATTGGCATATAGTACATTATCTTTCCTTTTTAACAAATCAAATAAAATATACTAAAAAGTTTTATCACTTCGAAGTTGGACAAGGCAAACTAACAGAAGAAAAAGTGCCCAGGAGTCAGATACCATTTGTTCTCACACTCAGGAGTCCCATAAAAACACTAAACTGAAAGCTACAGTTTATGTGTAGAGGACTAGCAGAGACAGTGTAGGCCCCTGTGCTTGCTGTCCCAGTCTCTGAGAGTTCCTATGAGCTGTGCTCAGTCCACTAGAGGGACTTGTTATCCTAGTGTCCTCCATCCCCTCTGGCTCTCACACCCCTCCTACCTCCTCTTCCATGGGGTTCCCTGAGCTCTGACTGGAGGGATTTGGTGGAGACATCCCATTTAGTGCTGAGTATGAGGCACAATGAATTGTTAAAGTCACTTTCATCGGGCTATTTACAGTACTACAGAAGTCAGCAGCTTCCATGCTGACGAGAGCTCTGAAAGTATTATCCTAGTGCTGAGACTGACATTCAGGTAAGGTACTCTGATTGGGAACAATGTCTGCAACTCTGCAGTGCACGTGTGGATGCAAGCATGGTGCTTCATGCATCCACCAATACCCACACTGCATGAGCTCTGTGTCTCACAGCATATGACCTGAACTGTGTTCCATTAGGGCACTTCCTGTTGCAGGCTGACTCCCAAAGCTCGGGTGTTACCTGAGCAGGGCTCCTGCAATGGAACTGGCTGACTTTCAATGCTTCCTCTGCCTCGTCCTTCTACCTAGCTGCTCTAGGTGTGAGCACTGTCAGAAACTCTGCCAGGAAGTCATCTCTTTGACACACTTGGTAGAGTTACTTTTGTGGCCTACTACATGTTTTATTATATACATGAAAATGATGAGGCCAAACTCCGTTGCAAATATTAAGTGCCTCTCCCGAGCACAAGCCAAGGACAAACATCATAAGGTGTAATAAGGTGCAGCAACAGGGCTGAATCATAGGCCCATCCTCCACCACTGTTGAATGGAAGGAGGTTCAAGGAAGAAAAGTTCCAAGCCAGAAGACGGAAGTTAATATAAAATCTACCTAGGTGGCGAGTTACTAGGCTTTGTGGAAGACATCAAGAGCTTTGAGGATGTGCTGTCCAGGGGAAGGAAACTGTAGCTGCTGGTACACTGGTTTGTGAAGCTGAAGTAAAAGGATGCCAAAATTCTGCAAGTAATTCATGAACCTGGAGGGTATCCCGGTCCTGTGCCATTGATGTTATCCCCCATTCATGATTATGGAAGCTGTGAATGAAGCATTTCATTCAGGGTCCCAAGATATGTAGAGCTCAGGCTTTGGGATTTAGCTTCCTATTAGACAGAGCTGGCACTGCCCATCCCATTTGCTTTTTCTTATGCTGCTTCTTTCTTTGCCGTCTACTCTCTTCTTCCTCTGAAGTTACAATCCAGAGGTCTTCTAGAAAGTGCTTGGTAGTCAGTGAGAGGGGGAAACTGTTCTGAGGCCCAAGTATAAATGTCAACTATCATCCCATGATTGCATGTCATCAGAAAGACCCCAGCTTCCTGTACTGGCATACTGCAGACTCGGGGTCCCTGTCTCTTCATCTACACTGCCAAATCCACAAACAGTCAAGTAATCAACTTGTATAAACACACAAAATAAGGCATATGACACCTTTTCTGGAAAATAATCGGTGCCTGAGCGAACCACGGTGGGAAATGGAAAAGGGTCACGACTCCTCTTCCTGACAGATTCCCTGGATGCCCTGGAGCGAGAGTTACAGGTGGTTGTGAGCTTTCTTATGTGGGCTCTGGGAGCCCAACTCTGGTCCTCTACTAGAGCAGCAAGGGCTCTTGATCACTGAACCATCTCTCTATCCAGTCCTCCATTGTGTGTTTTTAGCAAAATTTTGGTGATGTCAATTTAAAGACTACCATCGTTGCACTTACTCAAAACAAACCTCTCCCAAAAATCTAATAATTAACAGAGACTCACTAGAGAAAAAAAACATCAAATGATTCAAAGACATTTGCAGCCAGGCACTAGACTGAGCTCTGGGAGTCCCCCTGAGGAAGGCAGAAGGGATTGTATGAGCCAGGGGGGGGATCAAGGTTATGATGGAGGAACCAAAAGCACAGCTGATTTAAGCTCCTGGGACCACATGGGCTCTGGACCAACAGTTAGGGAGCTTGCATGGACCGATCTAGGCCCTCTGCATGTGTGGGAAAGTTGTGTAGCTTGCTCTGTTTGTAAGGTTCCTAGCTATGAGACCAGGACCTGTCCCTGGTGCTTAGCTGACTTTCTGGAACCATTCCCCATGCTGAATTACCTTACCCAGCCTTTATACAGGGGGAAGAGCGTGGTCCTCCCTCAACTTCATGTGTCCTGTTATGTTCAAGTCCATGGGAGGCCCGCCACTATCTGGATGGAGACCAAGGAACAGTGGGTAGAAGGGAAGGGGGATAGATGGGAGTCAGGGAGGGGGAGAAGATGAGAGGAGAGGAAAGAAAAAACTGTGATCCGTATGTAAAATAAAAGGAAATGTTAATTAAAAAAGAAATTTTAGCCTCTTCCCTTTATAAAGTATTGCATTATGCTGTAATAAAGACACCAATGCTTAAAAAAAGAGAATGAAAAAAATCAAATGATTCCCTATTTAATAACTGTAAACAGATTTAGCCATTCATTTTACATCTAATTTGTGTATACAGTGTAAACGTATACGACGACTGATTCCAAAAATTCTAAGAGCAAAAAAAGCCCTAAGGAATCTGTCAGGAAGAATGGTACTGAACCTCCCCAACTTCCAACCTTGAATAACTCTGACACCTATTCTTTTGTTGAAAACGTGTCACATGCTATATTATTATTATTATTATTATTATAAATGTTGCCTGCATATTTGTGTATTTACCTTCAGTCAATCAGGAGTAAGGGACCGACCACATCAATATCCTCAGTGATAAGAGCTGAGGCAAATATTACCCCTGATATTTAACAGAAATTATAAAATATATGAGGTAATTATCATTATTATTATTTTGGCTTTTGAAACATGATTTATTTGTGTAACAGTCCTAGATGTCCTGAAACTAGCTTTTTCCTTTTTTTGTTGTTTGTTTTTTGTTTTTTGTTTTTGTTTGTTTGTTTGTTTTTTGACACAGGGTTTCTCCATAGCTTTGAAGCCTGTCCTGGAACTAGCTCCTGTAGCCCAGGCTAGCCTAGAACTCACAGAGATCTGCTTGTCTCAGCCACTATTGCCCGGCCATGTAATAACTTATAAAGCAGATCATTTTTCTTTTGGATGAGCACACTGTTTGTTTGAATTGGACAGTGTCATTACCTAGAATTCTATTCCAACCCAGTCCTAAAATCTTGACGGTGTACTTGAAAAGCAATGTCTGGCTAGCATTCAGTGTGCTAACAGGCACTCCTGAACTAGCAGCCACTAAAGCTGACCATGTCCACTTAGTTCTAAAGCCATTCTCTGACCGCTAGTGCTGGGTGTCGGGTAGGGTCACAGAAATTTTTACATGTTCACTCGAGCATCCTGGAGTCAAGTGTGCGCCTTTCTCCCATGCTCCATTCTAAATTGTTTTCCACTTCCACACCATCCACCCGTCATCTCCTCCCTACAACCTAGGAGGAACGGGCGGCATGCGGACACCCATTAAAGCTCATTCTGGAAGCATGCCCTAGGAGCAAGATTTAACTCCATGCTACCTTTTCACACCCCTATCAGTCTCCCTCAGGTCCTCCTTTTTTGGGCCACACCCATCCTTTGTGAGCTAAAACAGATAGCACCAACCTCAGCAAGTGGGCACAAGGGCCAGCGCAGTCAGTCAGGGAAATAGTGAGTGGCGGGCGCATGAGTCCTCAGCTTCTTCCTGCAAGCTAGCACCTTGACGTCGTGCGTGAGGACCCCAGAGAACTGGGGAGCATGCGCGGACCTGCACATTGACGCATTGACGTCACCCTTTGCTCCCGTCCTCTCATTGTTTGGTTGGTAGCAGTGCCGAGATTCTAGACTTCCAGGTCGCTCATTCCCAGAACCCGAGTGCTGTTTGAGGTCCACAGTTGTAGTTATGGCCAAGAAGCTTTATTAGGAGCGTAAAGGTTATACTCAGAAAGATTATTAGGAGGAAATAGATTTTGAGAAAGGCGTTGTGGCCTCCACCTCAGCAGGGGCCATGGAGGCAGATGGTGGCCATAGTAGAGGCCACATAGGCCACCTATATTTCAAAATCAATGAAAGTAACCAGGGCCAGGATAGTGAGAGGGACACTGAGGAAAGTGATGCTAACGTGAGAGAAAGCAGTAGCCACCCGGATTCTTCTTTGGAGCAAGACCCGAAAGAACTGAACACCTCAGAGGCTGGTGTGGCAAGGATTCGTCAGAGGCACCGGGGTCATCAAAACCACTTCCGTTTCACACGGCGCCAGATCAAGGAAATGGAACGCTTCTTTAACATATGGCAGTGCCCAAATTTGGCTGCCAGGTATGTGGTTTGGACCAAGAGCTCCTCAACCTCCCTGGCCTCTGGCTCATGTTGAGGTGCCTTTGGTTCTTCGAGGCCCTGTATTCCCTGTTGCTCATCTCCAAGTCACAGGGGTCTTCTCCCTTGATGGTGGGCACGGGAGGATGCTCCGTGTGGGGCCCGAGCTCAGTACCAACATGTAGTGCTGACATGAAGCAAATGTCCATAGTCAACACCTCTCATTCCGGGTCATATTTTAATTTCTGTGAAATATAGATAGATTGTGGGCCCAAACAACTTATTAGCATCAAGTTCAAGAGTGCTAGGGGTTTATAGTTTGTTGGGTGACCTCCTCACCATTAGTCTCCTCATCTTTTCAGGGACTGTGTACCTAGCCATCAACTCCTTTTAGTTTTTCTTTCCCCTACCATAGTGCTGGCGTTTTTTTGTTCTATTTTTTGTTTTGTTTAGTTTTCTTTGTCTTTTTTGGGTTGGGGGAGAGTTCGAGACATGGTTTTTCTGTAGATTTTGGAGCCTATCCTGGAACTAGCTCTTGTAGACCAGTCTGGTTTCAAACTCACAGAGATCTGCTTCCTCTGCATCTCAAGTGCTGGGATTAAAGGCATGTGCCACCACCACCTGGCCCCTAGTACTGTTTTTAAATTAGCATACTTTGCTCAGCAGAGACTTTGACATTTATTTTTCATTTTCAATAGTTTGTTAAAATTATCTGTCTCTATCATTTAGAAACTTTTGCAGGAGATGAATTCATTTCAAAAGTAAGACTGCCTCTGACAATGAATGTTAATGCCAAGTGTGAGGGAGGACAGTGATATTTTAAAAGTCATAGAATTCATGTATGACATTGTATTGCATGTAAAACCCTGCATGATAAACATCCATGGTTGTCTTTACACAGGGAAGAACTTGCAAGAGTTCTGCAAGTGCCTGAAGCGAAACTGAAGGTCAGTGAATCCAAACAAAGCAATTGGACAGACAGTCTATAGCCTTCCTTAGGCATTAGCTAGCCTTGTCCTAGGCACTTTTCAATGAATTGATTTCATTTTCTTTTTTCCCTGTTTGAATGCTGGTTTTTTGGCACAGGGTTTCTCTGTGTAACCCTTGCTGTCCTTGAACTCATGGTTCTTTTGCCTCCACCGCCCCCCCCCAAGTGCTGAGATTACAGCATTTGACAAACTGAACTGTCTTTAACTCTATTTTAACCTTAATTGAAACAGCTCTACATAAAAGGGACATCATCTCTAGGTGGACAACATTCATAGCACATGGTTTTCATTGTGATGCAGTTTTGGACCCCCAGCTGGCCACACACTTAGCCTCCTATGGAAATACTCCTTGCCCCTTTCATTCTTTAATTGTCTCTGTCTTTCTATTTTGTGTCTGGAATATCAGGGTTAAAAGTGCTACACTGTATAAAGAAAAAAAAATGATCATAACTTGGGACGATGGTAATTAATAGTGACATGCCTTAATGTTAATTTTTTCGGGGATTCTGTGTTGTGGCTAGCCAAACACATTGCCAAATAGTTATATTAATGTTGAGAGGAGTTATGGACTGATAGGTATGGAAGAACACCACTTACAACAAGAGATTAATATTGTGCAGGGCAGGATTCTGGAAATCTCGCTGAAGCAGAGATAGTATTCTTCATCCTGATGCTGGAGAACTTTGTGTATCATGAAAGAATATGCTGGTCAGATTTACCATGGGTGGAAGTCCCCACTGAAGTGTATATACTGCAGGGAAAAAGACAAAATCATGGCCCTGTTTGCAGAGGTTGACACACAGCCGGGGCTTGCTTTTTGTGAGCTGAGTAGGAAGTCCCATGTTAGGAGCTTAAAGTAAGGTCTCTCTCTCGGCTCTGGGGGTGGAAGCCAATGCCAAAACAATCTTGTCTCCCTCTGATTTTAGGTGTGGTTCTCCAAACGGAGAGCGAAAGACAAGAAGGAAAACGCGTACTGATAGAGACAACACCTCCGATTGAAGATGTCATCATGCTGTGGGACACTGAGGAAGATTCTTCCTAGAATGGCATCATACTTCGTTCAGGGCCAAACGGCTAATTGGTGAAGCCCATTGCCAAGATTAACTAAAATTGAATACTCATGTTAGCAATAAACACATAACCTCCTCATGCTTTCTGGTATTTTGTAGGATAGGATGTACACTTTTCAGGAAATTCCATTTAAACAGAATGACAGAGTCTAGTTGCATAGATTAGCATTTTAAGTCAAGAGTGTTGCTTGCATAGATGAATATTCCCAGTACATGGTGATTGGAAAAGAGTGGGTCACATGAGCCTTCGTGATTCAGGCTTAGTAGATCCTCTGAGCAAGTGATTCAGAAGTAATCCTGCAAACAAGATATCTAAGGAGAAGGTGGCACAGACGATATTGATGGTGATGAAAACTTCTATTTGGGGGGATTGTACCAATACTTTTTTTATTCTTAACGAAATTAGATTTTTTGTCATACCTGATTATGGTTTCCCTTCCCCCTACTTCTCCCAGGTCCTCCCCACTTACCCTCCTATCTGGATACATTCCCCTTTCTACCCCTGAGCTCAGGTAGGTGGAAGCTGCCCACAGGCCTTCCTGGACCTGCTGAAGACATTCATAGGCAGGAGAGGGTCACTGCGATGAGCAAATATGTGGTGGAGAAATTAGAAGGAACGAATCAGAACGGTTCATCTGCTGTAGAAAGAGGGAGTACAGAAGGAGTGAAGTGGGTGAGGAACAGGCTGCTGTGGGTGACCTGTTAACCACCCAGGGTCGAGGTGGTACCCAGACCTGGCCATTGTGCCATTGTGATATCGGGGACTGAGATGCTGCGGAAGACCATGTCTGGGAGAGTGACCAGGCTCTCTGTGTTGATGCCCATGGCTCCTGCTATCACTGAAGGCCATGCATATGCCTGGCATCTGGGCTACCACCTGGGGCCATGTTGGTGTCCCTGGGTCATGCTGCTGATGGAACCATGCCAATCTGAGTACCTGTGCTACCACCTAGGGTCTTGGTGTTTTCCATGTGTTCCTGGTGCCGAGGACCATTCTGGGTCCATGTCAGAACTGCAGCCAGGGTCTGTGTTGAGGTTCATGTCCTGTGTTGTCACCAAAGGCCACATGGATGCTCAGGGCCTGTGCTGCAATCTGGGACCTTGTTGGTGTGCAAGCTTCCAGAGCCATGCTGATCTGAATAACCTGTGCTGCCACCCAGGGCTTTGGTGTCATACAGGCCCAAGTAGCTGCTGAGTGCCATGTGTGTGTCTGTGTCCCGATGGCAGGCAGGGTCTGAGTTGATGTCCATGGCTCCTGTTACCACCAAAGGCCATGAAGTTGTCTAAGGTCTGGTCTGACACCTGAGGCCAAGATGGTTTCCCAGGGTGAAGCTGTTGCCAGCGACTGATCTGAGTGACCTGTGTCACCACCTGGGGCTCTGGTGATGTCAAGGCCTAAGCTGCAGCCTAGGGCTATCTCTGTGTCCATAGTCCTACAGCAGCCAGGGTCTGAGTCGATCCCCATGGCTTCTGTTGCCACCAAGGGTCGTGCTGATGCCTAGCGTCTGGTTAGCTACCTCAAACCGTGTTGGCGTCTGAGAGCCATGCTGCTTCTGGGGCCATACTGATCTGGATGACCTCAGCTGCCACAGGTGCCATGGTGACATCTGAGCCAGAGACGATTTAGAAGGCCATGTCTGGATCCGTGGTCCTGCCGCATCTGGGCTCTGTCATGATGTCTTTGGTCTATGTTACCATAGAAGGGCATGCATGATGAAAGCCAAGGGCCATGCTGAGCCAGGCCTGCCCTTCACTAGCCCTGGCAAATTTGATCCTGAAACTTGCTGTGGCAAGAGAGCTGACCCTGACACTCACAGGCGAGCTGGTCCCAGTGGCCCAGACATGGAGGGCTGGTCCCTGCACTCAGGAGATATGGCTCCACCCCTCAACACAGGCATGCAACAGCTGACCCTGATGGAATGGATTTAAGAGAGTTGGCTCCAAGGATCAACTGAGGGGGCAGCTCCAGATTCCAGGACCGACCAGGTCACCTACCACTGTGGACAAAATCAGGGCTTTGAGTTGTCCACACCAGCATCTTCCCATCTAGGACCTGCTGGCACTTGTGAAGGGACTGGTTCTGCAGGATCTCCACGACTTGGGGCAGCTGTGGGACATTGGAGAGGAGTTTCAGTGAGGGTCCAGATACCAGAGACCTTTAACCAGACCAATAACTCATCACAATGAACGTTTTTGGGTGGGTCTGATTGGACAAAAAGGTTTACTGCATGTCACACCACAGCTCCCAAGGCCACTAAAATAATTGGAGTGGCAGGAAAGACAGAGGAGTGATGTTGGGTTTTTTGTCTGTTTGTTTCGTTCATTGGTTGGTTTGGTATTTTTTTGATTTTCGTTTTTTTAAATTTTTTTTATATGCACATGTGTGTATAAGTGTGTGCATGCTTCATTTGTGAAAACCTTTGTGTAAATGTAATGTTTTTGATTGGTCTTCCTCTGACTTTAATTCTCCACCCATTTTTTTTACAAATAGTTATAATTTTTCTCTCCACACCTTTGCTTCTTCTCTCTCTCTCTCTCTCTCTCTCTCTCTCTCTCTCTCTCTCTCTCTCTCTCTGTTTCTCTCTCTCCAGGACTCCTAACTATTCTTCTAGATTTCCACCGCAGTCACTCACTATCCCCCTCTGGGCCTTTTTGCCCTTTTAGTCTAATTGTCCATTCAATTGACTAAGCCTTTTTTTGTCAGTGCAAGGCACCTGGTAGGTTCCAAGACTAAGGAGAGAAATGAATAGA